>OY804600.1:45040230-45577487 GCA_963680895.1 Fragum sueziense
TTAAAAGAGATTGTGATTTGTGCATAGAGTATGATCGCCTCTGAAATGAATAATTAGAACTTTTCTCGATGTAAATATATGTTCCATCTGCTATGGTAATGGCAACATCTCGATTGCCACCAAATAGGGTTTTAGCGAATACTGTTGTGTGTTTTTCAATAACTTCCTGTCTTGTAATATGATTAAAGCCAAGGAAAGATGGAACAAAAGATTTGCTCAGATCTTGGCGCACAGATGCTATGATTTTGTTGATGTTTCTTTTACGAATCGCAAACAACGTGGAAAGAATAGATGAAGACAAAGCTGTGCGAAGTTTTACAAGTAATATTGCCAAAGCTGTACGAGTACTACGGACATTGGTAGTTTTTAAAGAGGAAATGTAAGTAAGAACTACGTCAAATTGACACTTAGTTATTCCAGTTAATCTCTGATAGTCTTGGTCTGTTAGACCATTTGGGTCATCAAAATCCAAGCAACCCTTTTTCTTTGCTGCATCTCGCAGGACAAGGAGCAATTCTCCAACTTCTGAAGCTGAAAGTAATGTGGAGCCGGATTCAGCTTTCAATTCATCTATTACTTCTGAATTTAAAACATTGTTTTCGAAGTGTCTGGAACAACAACAAGCTTTGGCCTGTACTAGAATTCCAGTCCTTATGAAAATAAGGCTACGTTGATGAATGTCCAATGTTTTTGTTTTAATAGGTTTAGATTGGCTAGTATTGAAATTGACTCCACAAATGATACAAACATGGTGTGAAGCTGTTAAACGTGGGATATCTAGTTTAATTCTTTTATTTTCAACACAATCAGATGTGCTAGGTTCAGGTGGAATTAGTGACTCAGCTGATGTTGAATCTTTGTATGTCTTCTGACGACATTTATTACAAACTTTTTGAGAATGTGTAGCATCAAGGTTGACATTTTCCTTGCTTTCCAGTACAGCATTCTGTAAAGAGAACAGTCTACTGTCCCATTTACCACAAAGTGAACACTTTTGTCTAGGCATATCTTATTTTAATAGTGAGTAAAAAAAAAATCAAATAAGAAATATCTATTTCAACTTCGTATCAGTATTCAAAGAAGAAATATCTACTTTTCTTTCACAAATATTCAAATAATGCTTACTTTAGCACAAGCAATACCAAATCTATATAACTATACAAGCAAATGAAGTTATTTTCTTCTTTGCATTTGATTTCTTCAATATTAACAATATATAAACAAGCCAATTAGGACAAGATTAGTGCTTTTCAAATGACAACTGATATCTTCAGTTGAAATATAACGAGTATTCAAATCAAACTGGTATATATAGAAACATATGTATAAAAGAAACACCACAGTCTTTTTCAATAGAACTTTTATTAAAATGACGGCTAAATTCTAATAACCTTTAAGGGAATTTCTCCTAATCAGACTAGATCTTTAAAAAAAAGCTTCAAAATCTGTTTACAAAATGGTGCAAACAGGAAGAGAACGTTTGTTAAGAGATTGCACAAATCTTAACGAAATAAAACTGAAGTTATTCAATAAACAAAATATTATATGACTGTACAATGAATATGCTGATACTTATCTTTGCAAAATATAACCTTAATGGATATCAAAGATTTGTGCTAATTCATAAGAATGATGGAAGGGCAACACCTTTTCTCTTTGTAAAAGAAAATTATTACGAAAATCTATACTGTATATTTTACGTGTAAACCTGTTGCTAGTCAAGACTGAAGTGATACAAATACATGTCAACTGGTGCTAAACCAATAATGAAATCAGAATGTACCGTTACCGATGTAAATCTTGTAAAAACATCCACCAAATCTACCTGTATACCTTTATAAGAGCATGATTATTATGTGTTTTATAGGTAATAGAGGTAAAAATAGCATGCTTTTTAACTCTTTCCCAAACAATACCTGGTTTTGACGTCCCTTACACAAATGGTTTGGGAAAACATTGAGACAAATGAAGAAACTGCTGATAACCAGCAGTTTCTCCTTTTGTCTCAATATTTTCCGTGCTGTATTGTACACAATTTCTATCTTTAATAACATCCATTTTGTCATTACTGACAATTTTTGAAGTGGATCACGCTATAATTTTGTCGTTTGGGAAAGGGTTAACTCAACTATTTGATTATGTAGTTAAACTGGGCTTCTCTTTAATAAATCAAATTACATGTATATAATTATAGTCGTTCTATATTTCAGGGCATAGCCCCGAGTTCAAAAACATGTATTCTGCCCTCATTCACAGCCCATTTAGAATTAAATTAAAGCCTGAATGGTAAACCGTACATTCCCTTTGTATGAAATTTTAATGAAAATCAAATTCTAAGCCTAGTTCTTAACAAAAAAGAAGGTTTTAACCTTTTTTGTGCAGAATTTATTGTTAAAATATTATAAATAGATCTTCAAAATGACCTGTAATTGGTATAAAAAGGAAATAATAAATTTTTGACGTTTATCATGGCAAAGTCTTGATATTTTTTCTTCCAAATGATAGATTCGAATTGTGTCTTGGATTCCCACAAAACAAAATCGCGAAAATTTCCAAGAAAAAAAATATATCGGTATTGCAAAGTCAATCATGCAATTATGACCAGTCCAGCCCACCATACTTTAGAGCCCTAATACACCCCTTTGGACTATTTCGATTCCTTAAATATTTCTGGAGGTTAAAGTACACATATATAGCAATCATCCATAAAAGTTTCATTCGTGTTCTCGAGGGGGCAATTTTCTATAGAAATGGACCCACATCCTTTAAACTTTCTTTCTGTGGCCATTATATTTGAACGTGGAACTTTTGGAAGTCAGGGGCTTAGTGCCAGCAGGACTTTGTGTCCACGGCTTGGGGACATAGAATTTCCAAGTGTTTGTAATCCAGACTTATAAGTTCCACTGGTACATCTCGTATGGAGTAATTTGGTGTCATTATGTTACTTAGTGATTATGTACTGTGTGTAATAAGCCAATGACGCCATGCTTTACGTGCCAGTACTTTGTTCTGTGTGTATTCGTACTGTGTACGTTTTGGGACTGTGTAAATAGATGTGTCATAAATAAAATCCATAGATTGAAAATGGACTTAGTCAACATTTTCCCCGTTGAACCTGACATTTTGGCGATCCTGCCAGGACCGTGTTTATATTGACACTATTGCTATTATTCATGAGAATTGGACGTTTCCGCTTTTTACGTAGTGGACGATTTGGATAACTATACTGGACAATAATCATCCATTCGAGGGACTATACATCGATGAGAATTGGACGTTTCGGCTGTTTACGTGTTGGGCGATTTGGATTACCATTCTGGACAATAATCATTCACATGAGGGACTATACATCGATTTTGACTGAACTACTATTATAAGTATTATTGCATGAACAAGATGAGATACTAGGACGTGGATTTATTTGTGTTAAGCAGATTTTGTAATGTGACAACTTGATAGACATTGCGTTAAACATGTCCATATTATTTATTGTTGTTGTCCATCATATATTGTATCATGTACTAATATACTTTAACAGTTTGATTTTTATGTAACCCATTTTAACTGGAGTAGTACTTTTCTGTTTGTAAAATGGATTTGTCAAAGGTTGTAACCTTGGGTAAAGAGTTGGGATTAGAGGGAGAAGAGTTAACAAGTTTTGTAGACAGAAAGGAGAAAGATTTTTTTGAAAGAGAGGCTAATAAAGAGAGAGAGTTGCGTGAGTGGTCTGAGCAAAAAGAGAGAGAAAGGTTAGAAAGAGAAGACAAACGGGAGAAAGACGCTGCTGAAAGGGCAGAGAGGGCTCGGGCTAGAGAGGACCATATTAGACAAATAGAGATTGAAAATGAAAATAAGTTAAGATTGGCTGAGTTGGAATGCAATCATGAGTTAGAAATGAAAATGAAGGAAATTGAATTAGAAAAGGCAAAGGCTATTAATGTAGAAACAAAGGTAAAGGGTTCGTTGAGCAAGGTTGATATAAAAGGACCAAAGTTACCTCCATTTGAAGAAGGTAAGGATGATATTGATGCATATTTGCAAAGATTCGAAAGAGTTGCAGTTGTGTTAGGATGGCCACAGGAAGAATGGGCTTTGAGGTTGAGCTCACTGTTGAAAGGTAAGTCACTAGAGGCATATTGTAGGTTGTCAAGAGTGGAAGCAGATAAGTATGATAATGTAAAAGATGCGTTATTGAGAAGGTTTGAGTTAACCCAAGAGGGGTTTAGACAAAAATTTAGATCATCTAGACCTGAAGTCGGAGAAAGTGCTCCACAGTTTGCAAATCGCATTGAAAATTATTTGCTGCGTTGGGTTGAACTTTCAAATGTTGATAAGTCGTTTGACGGTCTAAAAGATCTTCTTTTACGAGAACAGTTCCTTAATGCAGCTGATAGAAATCTTGCTTTATTTTTGAAAGAACGAAAACCAGCGTCTGTCAAGCATATGTCTGAATTAGCGGAGCAGTACTTAGAGGCGCATGATTTCACTTTCATGAATCAAAATAAGATGGTTAATTACGGGAAAAAGTCTGGTTATAATGAAAGACAAGAAGTGAAGGATAAGATTGTAGATTCTGATAAAGGAAAAGCAAATCCTCGATTATGTTACTTTTGTAAGAAACCAGGACACCAGATAAATGATTGCTTTGAGAGACAGAAAGTGTTAAAATTACAAAGTGGTAAAAAGGCAGCTGGGTTGGTAAGTATACAGGAAGAAGAGGATGAATTGATGGCAGATGAGGTGGATGAACAGGACGGAATGATAGATGCCGAGGCGAATGCTTGTTGCATGAGCAATATGTTAGAATGCTGCATGTCTAACGACAAAGTACGGTTAGAATGTGGCCATGAGTTACCATTGGTAAGTGCTCTGGCAAGAGGTAAAGACAATAGGTCAATGCCGGTCTTTGAAGGAACATTAAATGGTATGGAAATCAGTGTTTTACGGGATACAGGTTGTAGTAGTGTAGTAGTTAGAAAAAATCTAGTGAATAGGGATCAATTTCTAGGCAGGAATCAAAGATGTGTTTTAATTGATGGTACCGTGAGAGAAGTACCAGTGGCTAAGATAGAGATTAAAACTCCATTTCTTTCTGGTGAAGTAGAGGCATTATGCATGAACGAACCAATATATGATCTCATTTTGGGCAATATACCAGGCGCTAGAAGTCCAAACGAACCAGATGAAAATTGGAATGGAGTCAGTGATTGCGACGGAATATTGTCAGAAGAGTGCAATGCTGTACAAACTAGGTCACAGGTAAAACGAGAAGGACAGTTTTCCAAACTTAAAGTGTTGAAAGGTTTAGAAATTAATAAAGGTGAGTTTAGAGAGGAGCAAATTCAGGACAAATCCTTAAATTGGGTAAGGAGAAAGGTGGAAACTGGTGAGCAAATTACAAGAAAGGACATTGTGTCATGGTTTGGGATGAAGAGTGGGTTGTTGTATAGGTTTTATAGAAAGGTTTAGACCGCCATAGATGATGAGAAAATCGAGAAGCAACTGGTAGTTCCAAAACCCTATAGAGGCACGGTTATGAAACTAGCTCACGATTCAGTATTGGGAGGACATTTAGGGATGAAAAAGACTGGTGATAAGATTAGACTTCAATTCTTTTGGCCAGGTCTTCAGCAAGATGTAAAATTTCACTGCTTGTCTTGTGATCTGTGTCAAAGAACAGTTCCTAAAGGTAGGGTCACTAGGGTTCCTTTGGAGAAAATGCCTCTTATTGAAACACCATTTCAGAGAGTTGCAATAGATTTAGTTGGTCCCATACATCCCGTCACTGAAAACAAGAATAGATATATTCTTACGATGATGGATTATGCAACACGATATCCAGAAGCAGTACCGCTTGCGGGAATAGAAGCAGAAAGGGTAGCAGAAGCATTGTTTGGTATGTTTACTAGGTTAGGGTTTCCTTCTGAGATACTAACTGATTTAGGGTCACAATTTACGTCAGAGGTGATGAAAGAGGTAAGTAGACTTTTGTCAATACGTTTATTACATACTACTCCTTATCACCCAATGTGTAATGGGCTTGTTGAAAAATTTAATGGTACCTTGAAAAGTATGCTCAGAAAGATATGTGCAGAAAAGCCAAATGACTGGGATAGATACATCCCCGCACTTTTATTTGCATACCGCGAAGCTCCACAGGCAAGTTTGGGATTTAGTCCATTTGAGTTGTTGTATGGCAGAATCGTCAAGGGTCCTATGGCAATTTTGAAGGACTTATGGACTAATGAGGTACAGCAGCCAGAGGTCAAAACGACCTATCAGTATGTTCTAGATCTTCGTCAGAAAATGGAAGAGACTCTTGAGGTAGCTAGGAAAGAATTAGAAAAGTCAGCTGTCAATTACAAGAAGTATTATGATAAGAGGAGTAAGGTAAGAAGTTTTGAAATTGGAGATGATGTGTTAGTTTTACTTCCCACAGATGGAAATAAACTGTTAATGCAATGGTTGGGTCCCTTCAAGGTGATTGGGAAAAGTGGACGGTGTGACTATAAGATTTCCATGAAGGGAAAGGTGAAGATGTTTCATGCAAATTTGCTAAAAAAGTACGTAAGCCGACCTGAGAATACGATGTCTGACAGTGAAAAGAGCAATGTTGAAAAGGTAGTTCATGGAGTTTTAGAAATAGCATGTACAGGAGTCATTGATCATAATGTAGAGGATCAGGCTGTGAAAGGTGAGGTTACTGAAGGAGAACAGGGAGCAGTGAATGATGACTCACTTATTGAATTTCCAGATTTTAAAGGTAAGGAGACAATAAAGGACGTACAGGTGTGTTCTTCGTTATCAGAAGTTCAGAAGGTTGAGGTGAGTGAACTGCTAAATGAATTTAAAGATGTTTTGACAGATTTGCCGGGTGAGACTAATCTGATTGAGCATGAGATAAGGCTAACATCAGACCATCCGGTTCGTACAAAACAGTATCCTTTGCCTTACTCAATGACAGACATAATTAGGGAAGAAACTAAGAAAATGTTAGAGATGGGCATCATAGAACCATCTAAGTCACCTTATAGTTCTCCGGTTGTGTTAGTGAAAAAACCTGACCAAAGCATTAGGTTTTGTATTGACTTCCGCAATCTAAACAAATTGACAGTATTTGATGCGGAACCAATTCCAAATCCAGATGAGATATTTGCAAAATTAACTCATTGTAAGTATTTCTCTAAGATTGACTTAAGCAAGGGATATTGGCAAATAAAGATGGAGGAGAGTAGCAAGGAGAAAACTGCGTTTAGCGCTCCCCTAGGTTTGCATCAATTTAGGACAATGCCTTTTGGATTGGTTACAGCTCCTGCTAATTTCAGCAGAATGATGAGAAAACTGTTAAAAGATCTAGAAGACATAGATAATTTCATAGATGACATCTTAGAACACACTGAAGATTGGGAAGGTCATATTACACTGCTGAGAGAGGTATTTCTAAGATTAAGACAAGCGGGTTTAACTGCACGTCCGAGTAAATGTATGATAGGGTTTCCTTCGATCGAGTTTCTTGGACATGTTGTTGGGAAGGGGATAGTGACTCTAAATTCAGAAAAAGTAAAATATATAAAGGAGGCAGCGAGACCAGAGACCAAAAACAGGTAATGTCTTTCTTAGGGATGGTTGGATTTTACCGCAGGTTTGTGCCGCATTTTGCGGAAATTGCTCTCCCACTTACAAATCTGATAAAAAAGGGTAGCCCTACACAAGTCGGTTGGGAGGAAGAACATCAACGAGCGTTTGATGTATTGAAAGGTCACATGGTAAGCTTCCCAATTTTAAGATTACCAGATTTGCATCATCTGTTCATTTTGAGAACAGATGCGTCCAATGTTGGTATTGGGGCCGTGCTATTACAGGAATTCAATGATGTGAAGTTCCCAGTTGCATACGCAAGTAAGAAACTACTTCCGAGAGAGACTCGATATTCAGTCATTGAACGGGAATGTTTAGCTCTGGTTTGGGGAGTAGCAAAATTTCATGTGTATTTGTATGGGAGGGAATTTCAGGTTGAAACAGATCATTGCCCGTTGATCTACATGAAAAACACAAAATTGAACAATAGAAGAATTATGAGGTGGGTTTTAAGCTTACAGCCATACCGCTTCAGGATTGTTGCCATTAAAGGCTCGGAAAATGTGCAGGCAGATTACATGAGTCGCATCTAATTAAAAAAAAAATGTTAGACATTTTTTTTCCTTTAAAAGGGGAGATATGTCAGATAAACGAGTTACAGTGATGTCAGTCCTTTGATTTTACCTATATTTTACTGCACGAGTGAGCACGAGAGGGTGTATTTGAAAAACCAATACACATTGTACATGTAAATGTTAAATTGGATGTGGGGAAATTTAAACTTTCTTTCTGTGGCCATTATATTTGAACGTGGAACTTTTGGAAGTCAGGGGCTTAGTGCCAGCAGGACTTTGTGTCCACGGCTTGGGGACATAGAATTTCCAAGTGTTTGTAATCCAGACTTATAAGTTCCACTGGTACATCTCGTATGGAGTAATTTGGTGTCATTATGTTACTTAGTGATTATGTACTGTGTGTAATAAGCCAATGACGCCATGCTTTACGTGCCAGTTCTTTGTTCTGTGTGTATTCGTACTGTGTACGTTTTGGGACTGTGTAAATAGATGTGTCATAAATAAAATCCATAGATTGAAAATGGACTTAGTCAACATTTTCCCCGTTGAACCTGACATTTATCTTCTTCTTCTTCTTCTTCTTCTTCTTCTTCTTCTTCTTCTTCTTCTTCTTCTTCTTTTTTTCTTTCTTCTTCTTCTTCTTCTTCTTCTTCTTCTTCTTCTTCTTCTTCTTCTTCTTCTTCTTCTTCTTCTTCTTCTTCTTCTTCTTCTTCTTCTTCTTCTTCTTCTTCTTCTTCTTCTTCTTCTTTTTTTTCTTTCTTCTTCTTCTTCTTCTTCTTCTTCTTCTTCTTCTTCTTCTTCTTCTTCTTCCTCTTCTTCTTCTTCTTCTTCTTCTTCATTATCATTTTTTATGTGTAGCATAAACTGCTAATTGTTACAAATTATTGTGATGTTGCAGCACAGAAACCTCTACATTTGCGTTGCTGATGCTCAACGTATAAGAAGCGTACTCGGCGTATGAGTAACGTATATTTAGCGTACCTATAGCGTATACAGCGTATGAGAAACGAAAGACGAGCGCAAAAATTTATACGCTGGCATACGCTGAAAATTTTTTGTTCGTGTTTGCCCTCAGCGTACATCAGCGTATACCGACGTACCCCAGCATATGAGTTACGTATAACAACGTGCCCCTAGCTTATCTCCAGCGTATTTCAACGTATACCAGCGTATGCCCCAAAAATCCATACGTTATAGGCCTGTCCCACCTAACCGAATTTTTACACCGAATGCGTACCGAACTTAATTCGATGAATTCGTTAAAGGTTCGTTCCACAAACGGTTTGTGTTCGGTATGTTTACGGTGCCATTCGGTGTTTTTCGTCGACATTACGCGGTGTTCGCAGACGCCTAAAAAAGTTTTTGAGCATGCACTAAATTTTTCAACGAAAGCAGCGAATCAAAATCTCTGAATGAGTTCGGTAATCGTTCGCAAAGGGATCGGTGGGCTTGCGTCTGGCATTCGTTACTTTCGTTTTGGTGTCGGTAATAATTCGCAGACGAATTCCTGTTCGGTATGTTTGTTATGATTTCACCGAAGGACTAGCGTTTGCACTCCGATGAAGGTGCGTTTCTTTACCGATCTGGCCGAAAAGGTTAAAAACGAACCACTAACGAAGACACCGATCCTGACGATGCCATTCCGAATATGACGTTATATTCGTTACTCAAACGGTAGGGGCTCGTTGATGTTTGGGAACGAATTGGGGGATATTTCGGAGAAACAACGTTGGCTGTTCGACATATTCGCTTCAAGTTCGTTAGGTGTTCGGTGTTTGGTCGGTACACAATCGTTGAAGACCAAAAGTTCACCGAATAAAATGACAACGAACACTGCGAATTTCGCACTTGACATTTGGTATTAAGTCGCAACGAATGTTCGGTTAGGTGGGACAGGCCTATTACCGATCTGGCTGAAAAGGACTGGTATACGAACCGCTAACGAAACACACCGATCCTGACGATGCCATTCCGAATATGACGTTATATTCGTTACTAAAACGGTAGGGGTTCGTTGATGTTTGGGAACGAATTGGTGTATATTTCGGAGAAACATCGTTGGCTGTTCGACACATTCGCTACAAGTTCGTTACGTGTTCGGTGTATGGCCGGTACACAATCGTTGAAAACCAAAGTTCACCGAATAAAATGACAACGAACACTGCGAATTTCGCACTTGACATTCGGTATGAATTCGCTGCCAATGTTCGGTAAGGTGGGACAGGCCTATAAATCAGATTCTCTTTTATCTAAAGAGTTGATGTCGACTGATCTTAATTAATTTGCATCTGCTACAATATTAAATTTTTGTCGCAAGAAACCATAATTTGATAGATAAAAGAGTTTTCCTGTGGCAGCTTGCGTATTCTTGAAGATGTAAACGAATGTGTATATGCAATATATCAATTTATGGGGTTGAAATAACAGAATTAGAACGGCGATCTTAGCCTATTTAATCTACATTCTCGTATCATATTCTCATAGGTTTTCTGCATTATAGTGATCGTTGGTACTTATATTTACCCGTTACAACACAGTGGCACTAGTTAGCGCTCCACAACATTATGACTTTTGAAAACATTGCGGGAACAATGTCACAAGAAATTTCTTCATTTCCCACAATATTTTTTCACACCAAAAGACAAAACAATTGTAGAATTCTATTCGCTTGAAATAATCGCCTGCAACATCTTTGAATTTGGTACTGTCTAAAGTTTTGCCGTCTTGTATTTGCACGGTGTATAATCACGTGACTTAGAAATTCCGATCATCTTCAATATCTTTTTTTAATAAAAGACCAATTTGAATTCGGTTTGAAGCAGAGAATGTGGGAAACTGCCAGAAAAAAGCTGGACGTGTTGGATTTTTGAAAAAATCAACTGATAAAAAAGTTATTGAAGATAAACCAAAATTTTGGTTTATCTTCAATAACTCTTTTATCAGTTGATTTGTCAAAAATCAACCACGTCCATCTAATGCGTGACGTATATCCACATTCTCTGCTTCAAACCGAATTCAAATCGGTCAAGTATTAACAAGACAAATTTTTGATGCATGGCATCCAAAGTAGCCCAGAATCTTTTGGCCAGTAATAATTCAAAAAGTTTCTGCATGATGTCTACTTGAAAATGATGGGAACAGGCACTAATTACCGATTTTTAGGTCAGATCGAATAAGAACTATGTGTCTAGAATTGGTAAAAGAAATCTTTAGAATTAAGTTTCTGTGATACCAATGTTTAGTCGTGATATATGGCCTTGATTTATGCATTCGATTTGGCATACCAGTATGCTATTACAAACGTTGAGACTTTGATAGGTTCAGATCAAATTGGCAGTGGTAATAATGTTTGTTTGTTTGACTAAATTTGTGGACTAAATCATGTAGCAAGTGGCAAGAATCCGACAGTTTCAATTTCAATGTACACGACAAAAACAATTCATGTCAAAAGTGTATGTCATAGTATACAAATATTAGTAGAAAATAAAACATTTCTGAATATAATAAAAATTATCTGGATTTCTCAGATCCCACATATTTTCTTACTATTATTATATCCCTTATTCTACCTATTAGGGGTGTCAAGACGAGATCTATCTTGTTTTGGACATTGTACATTCTGTAACCATAGCTTGAGCAAGACGAAGTAAATAAGTGACTAGGACATCCATAAACACTGCTTTTTATACATTGTCTACTATATATTTTATATCTTTTTACATCAGTTATATTCTTGATGTACCCGGTAGCAAAACAAATTGGCGTGGCAAATGATTCTAAAACATGAAAAAATACTAAACGACATCCTGTCAGTTTGAATCTACTACATGTGTTGAAGAAGCTTTGAGAGCCAATCATGGGTGTTGATCAGACGGTATGTATGCACTAGCCGATGAGGATCCATGTTTGACTATTTGCTTGCTAATAATGTCAACCATATGGTCAATCGAGTCATTTCCCCCTAAAGTTCACAATGAGACTTATTTAGCTATATCGGAGAAATAGAGTTGATGCCGCCGAAATGGAGATTGTTATTACAATAACTTGGAGGTCGTAATATGAATTCACATTTATCTAACGTCAATATCAAATATTTGTAAATGCAGCAAATATTTTGAAAAAAAAAAAAGCATTTCAAGCTCGACCAAAAGCAATTGCCATGTCGCTACCGCGACTGCAAAGGCGTCATTCAGCGTTTTATCTTGTCGCGTGACCCTTTGAAGCATTCTGATTTAAACTGATATAATCATTTCCCAAATAGCAAAATTTAGGTTGATTTGAATTGATAAAGATGTTCAACATACCATGGAAATATTTTGGCAAACAGAAAAAATGCAGGGGTCCGTATTATCAACGATCGTACGATTTGCTTTTGCGTAATTACTTGAAACAGCAAACCTGATTGGCCCAATCTGATTTCTCGTGCAATCAGATGTTTTGTTACACAGTTTACACAAAATCGTGGTCGTAAGATCGTTGATAATACGGGCCCCAGGGGCCAGTTTTATCAAAATATTTAAAGGGGAATGCTCCAGTTGCCTAATTTTTTCCAAATAATAGAATTTATTTATATTTTGTATGTTGAAATTACATGTTATTACCAATTGAAAAATAAAATAAAAATGGATGGTCAGCGATCTTGTTTGAATTTTATAGGCATTTGTATCACATACCCCTACATCGAAAAAATGCACAATTTCTTGCACCTGTCCAAGGTCACTAAAATGCTAATAAAATGCTGTATATTCATTGTTTAGTCCCGAAAACGGATTTAAGGTAACGTCTTACATTTAATAAGAACAGAAAACCCAAAATATGTGCTAATATAAACGCGTAAATGTATAAAACAGCATGTTCACGTGTTCAGTTAGATCAACGAAGCTGGAGTTTTTTATGTCAAAATTTGCATATTTTTGGAAATATTTCAAGTTCTACATAATAGAATTTGATAAAACTCCCTCATTGTATTAAGCAGCATGTCCTGGTAATAATTCAAAAAGAAAATGTATAGGTCAGCGCACTTATTAGTGAATTACAGCCATTTTTATCAGCTACACATGAAAAAAATGACACAAAACAGTGGTAACTGCATACACACTTACGACTGTCTTGCTCTAAATAATCGATTTCCATCTTGGGGAAATCAGTTTCGCATAATAGATACACTTTTACCATCGAAAATGGTAAATTGGAGTAATGTGTTATATTATTGAAAATATGGTAGCGAAACATATTGGTACGAAACATTTAATTTACTACAGTAAAGACCGAGTGTTCCGAAAAACTGGAGCATTCCCCCTTAAGACGTATTTTGACTTACCAGTGTCTTACGACAACTTTAGGGCAGGAAACGCGTTTCGCCAATCTATCAAAACAATGGGTTATGCGATTGTTGTTTTAAGCGATATTTAAGACATCGGTAAGTCAAAAATACGTCTTAAATCTTTTGATGAAACAGGCCCCTGGTTACCAGCATTTTTTCTTTCGCCTCTATGTTGTCCAAGCCTTTTCCTTTATGGAGCTTAAAATCCAAAGCTTAATTATGTAGAAAAAATGTTAAAGAGCTTACATTCACTGACATGAGTATAAAATAATCATACCATAGCAGTCGATAAAACACAAAATTAAAGTTTACAGAAACAATCATGTTTTGAATGCTCAATGAATTGTTAATGTTCAGCAGCTGAACTAAAACAAATGAAAAAATATCGTCGTTGTAAATGTAAAACCTCATATCTCGTTTTCGGAAAATTTTAAAGGGGAGGGAATAAAGTGTAATAACTTTTCCCAAACTGAAATGTTTTACTTGAAATTTGGAAATATTGTTCATAAATAATGTATCATTGATACTGATCGGTAAAATATCTCAAAACCTGCAAGAATTGTCTAAATTGGACACACAAGTTTGTACTTGAAAATCGCTAGAACCGACATACGAGGTTTTGCATTTACACCGACGTTATGTAAAAAATATGAAAAAAATCGAACCCTAGCGAGATTTGAACTTATGACATATAAGCTATGATGAACTCTTAGTCTGGTGTCGTAACCACTGTACCACTCAAGCTTTTATATTATGATAATGCTTATAAAAGTTTAAACTATTTACACAATTTGGATTTGTCCCTATCGAAATTGAAGGATATGAGACAATAAACAAATTCATATTTTATGCAGTATATTTCCTCGTGAATGTCTTAACATGTTAAAAATATGCTTATAATTTGATAGTCCTTATCGACATACAATTCAACCATTTTCAACAAATAGGTCGAAAATTTTGTACAATGGTCGCCTAACAAACTCTACATGGGCATATCTCTTAGCTCATGGCTCGGCTGCCAATAAAAGAGTAATGCGTATTTGAAGAATTAATGAAAACTTCCTTATTGATTTAAAAATATACAAAAAAAGGAAAAAAAGAATCTAGCGTGAGTGGGTCTCGTACCTATGGAACGAAAGTGTTCAGGCTTTGGTAGGCCTAGCACTCTACCCATTAGACCACAGCGGCACTTTTGCCACACGACACTAAAACAAAATATGAATATAGTAGTATTTATCAGATTAGATAGGTTATCGCCCCTGAGTTGGTCCATAGAAATAACGAAACACATTAGTAAATACCAAAACACATTTACAGTTTCGATTTTAGAATGGATCAGTTCACAGCGAATATATATTACCGTTATTTATTCAAAACTTCATACAAATTCTCTTCTTGCTGTTATTAAGCATAAACAACAATAATTAACATGATGTGTTATAGTTCTTCGTGTGTTTCGGTATTTCTATGGACCGATCCGGTCACATGATTAAGCGGTTAGTAATTTGCATCTGGGGGAAATTAAAATATTATACAAATGCAAGTTTTATGCTTTGTATTTCATCGTAAATGGTGTAAGCATATAAAACAAACATGTTGTCAATGTAACAACCATTATCAACGTACAATTAAACCAGCTTCAACAAATATGTCCAACATTTTGTAAAATAAACTCTCCCTAACTCTGCACGTTAATACATATGTATTTTAAAATCGTTACGAAGGTAGCCCAGCTCAAGGCTGTGCTACCAAAAAAGATATTGGAGATTATCGGAAATTCTGAGTCACGTGATTATACACTGTGTATTTGATTGACTAGCTAGTTGGTAGCCGATCTTGAGATCGGCTACCTTTGTTTTAATTTTAAAATATTAACATGGGGAGTTTGGGAGGCGATTATTGTAAAAAAATGTTCGACATATTGGCTAAAACTGCTTAAATTGCACGTTGATTATAATTGTTCATTATCAACATGTTTGTTTTACATGCTTACACCATTTACGCGGAAATACAATGCATAAACATGCATTTGTATATTATTTTATTTCCCTCCAGATGCGAATTACTAACCGCTCAATCACGTGACCAGATCGGTCCATAGAAATACCGATATACACGAATAACTGAAACGCATTATGTTAACCATTGTTGTCTATGCTCAATAATAGCAAGAAGAAAATTTTGTATAAAACGTTGAATGAATAACGGTAATATATATATACGCTATGAACTGATCCGTTTTAAAATCGATTCTGTGAATGTGTTTTGGTATTTACTAACGCATTTCGGTATTTCTACAGACCCACGTTTCAGGGGCGGTAACTAGTCTAATCTGATGATAAATACTACTATATATATATACTGAAACAAAAAAGAAACGCAACTTCATTTTCAATTCCTTCTTACGCAAAGACATCAAATCAGATTTAAACAAAACTTAATACATTTAAAGCAAGAATATTTCACCTTGTAATGTTCACAAAATCTTGTTGGTAGTCAATTTCATTAGTAAGAAAATACCCAGTTTAAACCGAGCGTCAACACAAAACGACAAAAAAATTGGACGGAGGTCGAAAAAAAACAATCTGTTTCGTTCAATTTGGTCCGATATTCGAATGTTGTGAAGTCCATACGAGTTATTAGCGGTCTCCGTTGCAGTCTTAAACCTATCCCGTAGGTGGGGTTAACGTGGTTATTCGGTCCTGCCTTGACGTCATATCTCTTGCACGTCCGCCTCGTGCTCAATCGGTTGTGGTCCAATTGAGAGCCAACAATGTATACAGTCAAAAATGTGTCGATTTTTTGCCCCATCAATGTCTTACGACAACATTTTTAACCTTTTCCACCGACAACATCTGTACTGCAGTTAGGCGCTGGTTTTGGCCTAGCCTTGCTATGCGTAGCTTAGTGAAAAGTGTGTGAACGCTTTGACGTCTTCTTTGTCTATGTTCTAGCTTGTGTTTGATGAAAATTTGTTTTGATAGTAGTCATCTAGAAAACACGGCAGGGGATAATCAGTTTTTAACAATTTACCATGCATCACGTGATGAATGTACGACATCTGAAGAAAATGGCACTGTATTTATGCGTATGAATGCAAGTATATTAAAAATGTACTCAACAGCCATTAAAAACATATTTTGTCGAAAATATTATGAAAAATTGGGGTTGCGTATCTTTTTTGTCCTAGTATAATATTACTAACACCACTCATATGCAGAAAGCTCTGTGGCCAAATGGGTATATCGGACTTCCCGGATACCTTTTTGTTTATTCTTACGTGGGTTCGATACCCATCCACGCTAGATTTTTTTCTTCTTTTCCCCCCTTTTTGTACTTTTTTACATCAATAAGAAAGTTATCATACATATTCTCTCTGTGCGCTTTACTTTTTTTACTAATGCGTTTGTGTATTTCTAAGGAACAGCTGACTGATTTCAGGGACGTTTACCAATCTAATCTGATAAATACTTCTATATTTTTTTATCTAATTTACACCAAATATTTGGATGTGTCACAGTGGCTTAATGGGTAGAGCTGAACGCTGATAACCTTTTTGTGTTTTTGTTATGTGGGTTCGAAACCCATCCACGCATAATTTTTTTTTCTTTTTTCCTCTTTTTGTACATTTCTAAATCAATTAGACAGAACTTTATCATATATTCTATCTGCACGCTTTACTTTTTTTATTAAAATATTCTATGAAAAATACTTTAAATTGTGTTCAACCGGATTGACCAATAGTTTAAATTGTTTTCAATCCGATTGACCAATCAAGTGTAACCACGCGACGCTTTAATCTGGTACCCATCATATCAAAATCGAACTACCACGTATTGGTATCGGAGATGAAAACCAGCCTAGACCCGCTTCTAACCGATTGACCAATCAGGTGACACTTGGGCTGCGTTCAGTAAGACAAAACGGTAGCCGTTTCATTCGGAATACTCGGTCATTTTTGTGTCAAAGAAGTTGCGACTGTTGCTAACGTTAGGGAACGTTTTGTCTTACTGAACGCAGTGCTGGATTGACCAATCACATATCACACATAAAGGCACACACCCTCGCCATTTCGACATTTGACGACGAGGCAGCAACGGAGCAACAAGGTAAGAAGTGTTCTAGGGAATTTCCATCAGGTATGCACTATTTTTGCTCCATATAATAGCTTACAATGCACAGCCATGTCATTGGTGGCTTTATTGGCATTTTTCCATTTTAACAATGAGCCGGTTAATGAGCAGCTGAGATTATTCACTGCACGCGGCATTGACGATGTTTTGTTTAGGGAAATGCGCTGTATGCACGTGTTGTAGAGCAAATTCATATTCCAAGATATTTGTCGTATAACGAAGTGCCGAATTCATACAGTTTTCGTGGCCGTTCTTACGAGATAGAATATTTTACCGATCAATTTTTTGGGTCCATAAATTTTTTGACGAATCAAGATTTCCAACAAACGGCATTTCTTGACGCAATCTCGTAAGCTGTTTTATTGTCGCCACTGAATATTTTAACGTTAAATGACCTTACAATGGCGCTATATACATACAGCAAGAAACTAACCAATTTTTCATTTTTGATTATCACCAAAGAAATAGTCTCTGGCAATATAGTCGATATGGTATGTCTGTGTTGTTGGTTTTTGACGATTCAGACGAGTTGGTTGACTACTTGTACAGTCAATACTCGGGTAATTTATATGAATTAACCCTTGTCTCATTTCAATTAGGTTCAAATGAAGTGGCTGATAGTGTGCTGAATTATGTAAGACCTGGTAGCACAAGTTTTGCCTCCACATTTCACCAGACAATTGATTCTAAAAGTATTGACACTGAACAACCCAAAACTACCATGCATGTATATGCAGCAAATGGTTCCATGTTGGAACAATCAACCCATTCAGTTAGTTCAAACCAAATGTCAGAATATCAGACTGACCCAATTGTTCCATTTGTATCTAAGGATCATATGTATAGTAGAAAAAATCAAGAAGTGTAGAAGGTCAAGAAGGCGAAAAACTTCAATTATAAGCGTGACAAATGACACTGATACTGTTTCCTCTGTAAACTCTGTATATGACATGTTGGGTGTGGGATATGTATGCAATGTATCGTCAACTGTCGATTTGACGTTCATAGATTACGAATTGAGCAGCGAGCATTGTTCAATTTATGAGAAGAATATAAGAATGAAGCCAGAGCATAAATGTGAATGCTGTTTTCGAATATTGTATGCAGACCAAGTACGTTCTGTAAAGAAAGAAAATACAGTTACACAGCTGTTAAAATTAAAATTTCAGATGACTGCTGTTCTACATGTTTTTGCGCTATCTCGGGGTATCAAATACCAAGCATATCCTTCACATACAATAATCTTGATCCAGGATTGATTGCTGAAGAACTGTTAGGTCTTTCATATGTTGAGAAGCGTCTGATTATAAATGTTTTTATGTCAGTAATACTGTTACCCGGTCGCCAATATGCTGAAAAGGGCTTGATTTTAAATTTGCCTGCACAAACTAGAGATATTATTCATAGATTACCCTTCAATGATGATGTTTCGCATATAACAGTTGCATTTGAAAACACAGCATTGCACCCTAAAGCTTTGAATATAGTCATATAGTTTCAGTGTTTAAAGTTAAACGTGCTTTGCAATGGCTTTTAGAAAACAATCCTCTGTATTGCAACGTAAGCCTAAATTTAGATGACAACAGTAATATATGTTCAAATCTACACAATGAACAGGATATTTTGAATCACGAAATAGAAGAATGTGTTATGGTGCCTGTGAATCCATCTAGAAACTGTGTCCTGAATGATGTATTGAGTAATCAACATATCAATATTACCCCCAATACCAATTCTACTATAAATGTTTTTGAAACATGCAGCGGTTAGGAAATGGCTTTTCCTTGGCTTTTCCCTTTAGGACGTAATGGTTTTAAGGTTAATCCTGAAAGGCCTCTAAAATTAAATCCTAATATGTACTTCAGGACAAGACTGTACAATTATGACTCAAGTTTTCGAAAAAAATATCACATATCTTTTACATACAACTGTTGCATATGATTTATCCTACTTGAAGGCTACCAAGCTCGACGGTTGATTTCGCCGTATATTAGAAGAAAATCACTAAACCAACGTGTTTTATAAAAGTTCCGTCAAACTCGATTGTTTTGAAAGTTTTATTTGCTTTTCTTTACGTCGATTCTTAGAAGGAAATAAAAATCGGCAATTTCCGTGAATCTCCACTGAATGACGTCATACCGTGGCTTGTCTCAGCCCTCAATTTGGAGCATGAGGTTTCTGACACAGATAATGTGTTCGACTTTTCTGCCATAAAGCGACGTTTCAGTTATTATGCATTTCTCGATCGCCAGAGTAATACAGACAACCTTAACTCACTAACGACATATTCTTTGACTGTTTTAACATTTTTTCTAACATTTACCAAGGATAAATTCCGTGTTTTGAGTATCGATTTTGGAAGTCGCTTTATGACAGAAAAGTCGGACACTTTACTTTGTCAGAAATCTAAGGCTTACCAGGAAATGACCCATGACTGCCCGTTTTTCCCGCCATGACGTCATAAAGTGGCCAGTATGACGTCATTACTTCAAATTGGAAGTTTTTTTTGTTCGGCAAAGATCGGAAAAGACCAAAATATCTAATTTAAAAGACGAAATAAAAACACTTCTAATGTTTAAAAATTGTAGAAACTTTGATATTTTGTTCTTAAACGGGTGTTTTTTCGACACGAGAGTTTGATTTTGCCAATCAACGGATGCACTTTAAAGTCAGCTATTAATATTCGTATGAAAATAATGTAACCGGGTCATTTTTATACGAAATACGGTACGCCGCCGATATGCCAGACTAAAAAATCCAGTCTAATGAGTAATTTTCTGTCACGTGACCAAGCACTGAAAACCGCACTTGTTCGTCGACTTTCGAACTGGAAACATCGAAATTTCATTTATCAAGTGAGTCTTTCCTTTGTCTTGGTTGTAGGTTTTCGCGCCATTAGTTGGTGATTGATATTTCTGGAATGATTCGTGTCTTCGCGTATTGTTGCATTGCTATTCGGGTTTTGTCATTAGTTTTCGCGCGTCGCGTTTTCGCAGCAATTGTCCCATTTATTTCGCGCGAAAGACTTCGGAATTATTTCTAACTCTGTTTAACCACTGACATTTTCTTACAGAACTAACATCACGATGACCGTAAAGAGAGAGCCGTGTGGGAATGAGAGAGCCATGCTTTCAGTTATATTAATTGGTAAGTTTGTGTGAAGCTCTGTGTTGTTCTGTTCTGTACCGTACTTTAGAATCTTTAAAAATGCATTCTTTTGACTAGGTAATAATTCTACTTGTTCTGAGTCCTTCTGTCATAAACTGGTTAAATAATGGCGACCGATTGATCTTGTTTCAAACGAAGTCAAGATCAATAGATTTACATTATAAGTGTATCTTCATTTCAAAGATCTGGAGGAGTAGCACAAGGTGTATATATATTTTGTATTTTTGTATTGTTTCGTTTCAGATGCATAGATCTATGTAGTACTGGTACTAGTACTTAGGTTGGATACTTTGTATCCATTCCACAGCCTACGTCCGTCTGACTTGTTAACGAGATAACCATGAGTTAAACATCAGAAACTACAGTGTTGTTGGTCTTTGTTTGTCCACCAATCTCAAGTGATACCCACGAGACCATTTGGTCACAATAACTCATTCACACAATAACTGTTCTCAATCAGTTTCTCTTGGGAATTTAAGGAATTTAAATGAGAATCCAGAACTTCTTGAGAATTCATATATGTTTATGAAAAAATTAAAGGGACTGTTGCATACTTCAAAAATATGTTGTATGACTTACTGTCCATGTTTCGGTGTTTAAGTCCTCCTACTCTGTTTTTGACTTTATCTGCTGATGACTTGCATTGGTCAGAATTAGGCATGACTTTGGAAGGTTTGACCTTTGATGATGCTTTCGGAAAAAAACATTTTTAGGTCAATGCGAAATGACCCAGTTCTTACTGCTACACATTTTTAGAGGTGATTTCGATTTTTGATGAAAAATGTTATTCTCTCAGACTCCAAACCTCTTGGCGAAATAGTGGACTACTTTGCTCGCGCTGAGTTTCAGAATAGGGGCAGTCCGCACATCCACATGTTTTCATGGGTGGCCAATGTTCCGCTTGTGATAAATTGGTATTAAGGTTCATGTGTTAAAAACCCGATCAGGAGAAATTTACCAAATATGAAATAATACCCAAAATGTGTCCAGATCAGTCTGTATAGCAGATTAATGTCTAGATCTATATTGCTCTTTAACTGACTACAAATGGGAAGAAGCTGCAAGTGAAGCATGTATCTTGAACAGACTATACATTTATAGGAGCTGATCAGTATCCATGTATGATCACAACGTTCATTGTTTTCCTATATCATATTGGCAATTAGTGAATATTTTATTGCTCATATCACCATGTTGACACGCAGATACACTTTTAATTGATGCTAACCAAAATATTGTCGGCTACTTTGATGCTATGCATCACAAATTTGTCTCGTTACATCTGTTACATTTAACTTTTACTTGATGTGTGTTTTTTCCCTAGGAAAACATAACTTGGTAGATAATTGTTTTTTTATGTGTCAGCTTGTAATTTTGTAGATGAAACTTGATGATGCCGTTATCTGATGGCAGCAGCTTTAAACCATTACCTAACAGCAAACATTTAGGCTGGTTTGAATTGCAGACGACAATTTCAAGTTTAATAAAATAAAATTTAAAAAAAAACAACATGTTTTCATTTGGGGTAGAAAAAATTATCGGAAATGAGAAAATCGCTTGTCATAGGTCATTTCTTCATTTTCTACACTGATATTCAAAGTGTTTATATTTCGGGGAGTCTAAAAGACTCAATGTGTAGTAATCGGTCAACTCTGGCCATTGGCAGACATTGATTTCACGTCATTAGAACTTAGCATTTTTTTCTCGTCAGTTCAGAAAGTTAATAATGTGGGAAAAAAGAATTGCTTGTTACAAGCATTTTTTTTTATTTTCTACAATTATTCCCAAACATTTATCGTGCGGGCGTAAAAACAAGCGTCATTATGTGGGAATAGGTTAATTTATTATAAGAATATACATTGTATAATGATAAGCAATAAACGACTATAAAAAAAGTACTACTATCAAGGAAGTGAGCGATACAATTCCTATACACTGATGGTGAACTCGGCCAAAGCGAGGGACGTTTTTTCGCGATCAATGTATTCCGTTGGTGTTGTTATAAAAATATCGTAACTACGGCTTTATCGAAGCCGTAGTTACGAGATTTTATAACAACACCGACAGTTTGTCAATACAAAACGGCAAACCAGGTCTGTTTTTAGAACAAGTTCATTGTAATTAGAAAAAAAATCTATAAACTCACATTTAAATGTAAAATATCTATACCTTGTTGTAACGAAAATTGTTTTAGTTCACCACCAGTGCTATACATATGCATGATTCGTTGATTATAACCTATCATTAACAACAAAACAATTCGTTTATCTTCGGGCGTCAACCGTGGCAACGGACAATGGCGAGGATGTTCCTCGCCAATTTTTGTTGCCTCAGATGACGCCAGGAAATTGAAGAGGGTATCTCTCGTTTAACCCTTTCCCAAGCAAGACCTGGTTTTGACGTCCCTGATAGAAAAGGTTTGGGAAAACATTGAAACAAAAGAAGAACCTGCTGATAACCAGCAGTTTCTCCTTTTGTCTCAATATTTTCTGTGCCATATTTTACACAAATCCTATCTTTAATAACATCCATTTTATTATTTGTAGCAGTTTTTGAAGTGGATCACCTTAAGAATTTGCCGTTTGGGAAAGGGTTAATTTCCGTTGTCATGGATGACGCTCGAAGATGCAAGAAGTGTTTGGTATCTAAACACGGTGTATAATCACGTGACTCAGAATTTCCGATAATCTTTAATATTTTTTTTAATACTAGACCTATTTGAATTCGGTTTAAAGCAGAGAAGGTGGGAAAATGCCAGGAATAAGCTGGGCGTTTTAGATTTTTGAAAAAAATCAACTGATAAAAAATTATTGAAGATAAACCAAAATGTTGCTTCATCTTCAATAACTTTTTTATCAGTTGATTTTTCAAAAATCAACCACCTCCATCTAATGTGTGACGTCTGTCAACATTCTCTGCTTCAAACCGAATTCAAATCGGTCTAGTAATTACAAAATTATTGCAGATTTTCTAAAAAAATGTATCACGTGACTATCCACCGTGCTAAAAGTGGGTTGCAATCTTGCATTATGTTACATGTCTTGTAGTTTTGCGTTTTATTCTGCGGCTCATAATGCCCATTCTACGACATCAAGTAATCATTTTTTCTCCAAATTTCCAAATCCAGGCAATGCCATTTGTAGCGTTGGATGTCAATTGTAGTATCGTTTTTTTCTAATTGCATATAATTTATGTTTGTCTCATATGACATTAGTTATATTTTTTCATATTCAGATGTCTGGAAAAATAGACCTGTAAAAGATAATTGCCAAGACAGTCTGGAAAACGTCAAATTAATGAATTCGAAACTGTTCATTACCACCGTTAAAACCTTTCGGTTGCCATGGTTTTCAATAAATCAGATCCTTTTACAAAAACACGCATATCCGATGTTCTAATGAAGTATCGACCATTTTCATGACGGTTTTAACCCTTTAACAAACAGTCACTATTGTATCACCAGAATCGGTATGAACATATTTTGAAAACCTTTGATAATTCTAAAAGATTTCATGGTTTGGAAAAAAAGGTGAGCCCTCTTCCCAACAAGACCATCCCCCGGTTTCTCGAAAAAAAAAACTAAGTACATACTCATGAGTACATGCTCAACTTCAATGAAACACTCTCGAACGCTAAAGGGTATTCGATTGACGTTCACGTGGATTTCGTGTGATTTGAGCACGGTGCTCAGATTTTAGTCTGAGAACGTTCTATATTTTTTTCGAGAAACCGGGACCTGGTTTTGTTTGATTACCCTTGAAGACATCGTTTGAGCAAATATTGAGAAAAAAAACGAAGAAATTACGGAGAATCAGCAGTTTCTACTTTTCTCGCTAATGTTTCTTGTCCTAGTACTTACACAGATGCGTGATAAAAATTCATATACGGACAAGACTTTTGTCCTGATTTTTTTAATTGGACGTCCGAAAGGACGTACAATTCTTATAACCACTTTTGGACAGGCGAAATGGGTTTTCATTACCAAAAAACCCTTTCTCAGACTCAATTGCCAGTTGACCAAAATTCAAAATAGATTTTGCGACCATACAGGAAAACTGTCGTATCTTTTCCTACTTTCTATGTGTTCTCTATCAAATACTATAAGATTCATTGGCCGATTCAATTCATGCCACGTCTTAACCAACTTTACGATCTTTTTTCGTTTTAATCATTTTCTTGTAGTTTTTTGACTTTCGTTATATTTATTGTGTAAAGGGTAAGATCTTTAGAAAGCGATACATACATACACTATGGTTATAATGTAAACAGACACCCTATATCATCAGCAGCAGCGATAGCTCAAACGGGAAAGGATTAACCTCGCAACCTTTTTTTTCAGTTTGAAATTTGGAACGCCGTTGGTTCAAAACCAGTTCGGATTATTTCTTCTGTAAAACGTTTGTTTTTCTTGATGTGTTTACTGAAAACACACATTTTAGAATGATTACCCAATTTAATGCACGTATTGTGTATGATAGGTTCCTTTTCTTTGATCATTGTTGTTTAAGTCTTTGACATATTTAAAGGAACGGGGTTTCCACGAGACGTACTTTGGAACCAGGGTTTTGAAATTGATTATCGGGGAGTGAGTTCATTTCGCAACTCGGGTTCGACTCGATGACAAATCGGGGTTCCATCTGAACAGCCTCAGATGAGACACTAGTGAAATCCACCTATTCAGAAAAATAGTTGCTCTTACGAGTTTTTTTTTTCTCCAGCATCTGTATCACTGATATTCGACAGTATCGTGACCTATTTACATACTGATCGATGGTCATGACAACAATGATTATTACTAGTATAAGACTAAGTGACAGCGATCTGTATTTATTTCGTTTAAGCGACCCGTTTACGTGTATTGAGCTAAGAAGATGAAGCAATGGGTCTGCAACAGATGGTACCTGGATGATCGTATGAATATGTTTACAGATAGGGACATTGCTATTCTCAAATTTTCGTTGATAATGATATGAACATTTAAATTGCTTATTGTACTCCACTGCCATTTTCCCGACGGCACGTTCCCAATTTCTTCTTTTTATGCACATCTGTAGATGTAAGGATGCTGCGGTAGTACTTGTATGAGGAATCCATGGTTAGGTGCTCCAATTCATCTGGTATTTTGTTTCAGGAAAAGTATGTATTGAATTTGTTTTGTAACCACAACCAGGGAAAACTGCTACCGTGGTTTTTTTTTCTTTTTTTACTCTAAACAGGAATAAAAATCGAAGTGCTTGGAGCACTATATTTAGACGCCTCTCATTGATTGAGCGGAATTGTATGTAAATGATCGGCGTTTCATTACTTTATTTCGTTGAATTTGTGTTAAGATCGATTCTAAATCACTGCGGTCGTTTTTTCGCCAACGATGGTGGAGATAGAAGTCGAACAAGAGTGCCATGGTCACAATATACGCCGCCACTTATAAAACTTGAGACAAAAAAAATGACATTGACAAGGATTTATAAATATTCACACAAAAACCTGTAATAACATCCACCAAGTTTCATAAGGATCCAGTCAGAATCTTAGAAGAAGTTGTGTTGACAAGGCTGCAATTTCAATCAGCCCCAGAGACTAAGTTTTAAGGGGGCATAACTCTAGAAAAAAATCAATGAACCATAAAATCCTTCCTTCATGCAAATCTACCAATTGAGGTGATTGACCAAGTGTCATTAATATCCAGCCATAAACGTAGGAGGAGTTGTGTTGACAAGGCTGCAATTTCAATAAGCCCCAGAGACTAAATTTTTAAGGGGCATAACTCAGGCAAAAATCAATGAACCATAAAATTCTTCCTTCATGCACATCTACCAATTGAGATGATAACATTGACCAAGTTTCATTAAGATCCAGCTAGAAACTTAGGAGGAGTTGCGTTGACAAGGCTGCAATTTCAATAAGCCCCAGATACTAAGTTTTTAATGGGCATAACTCTGGCAATAATCAACGAACCATAAAATCCTTCCTTCATGCACATCTACCAATTGAGGTGATAACATTGACCAAGTTTCAAGAAGATCCAGCCAGAAACTGGAGTTTCGTTGACAAGAAAAGTGGACGGACGTACGGACGGACGGATGGACGGACGGACGGGTGGACGGACGGATGGACGGACGGACAGACGGAGAAGATGACGCCAATATACGTCCGCCTCCAGCGGCGTATAAAAAGATGATTAAAAAGAACAATGTCTGAGTAGAATTCGAACCCAGGGCCTTCCGGATATAACATGTGTAAAGAGTACAAGGTGAGTGCTCTGCTAAGTGAGCTATCGCGGCTTTCATTTATGTAGCGCGTTGGCTTACATTTTGAATAAATTGCTTTGTAGCGTACTTTTTAAAATCAATGAAAAGTATAACTGACGACAATACTCATAGTAAACCGAAACAAGAAGACAAAAGTGCTAATCGCATGGCCTTAATTGAATTTGGTAATCAAATTAATAGTGATTATTCATAGCGACAAATCAGTTGTCTTGAAACGGCAATCAAATCAATTTGAAGCCTGAGAAGGGTTTTCTGGTATTAAAGCCGATTTCGTATGTCCGAAACCGATCTTATAGAATTAAACACAGAAGAATGAATAAAATATCTATCGTTCATGTACAATCCCGCTGAATCAATCAGAGACGTCCAATTACAGTGCTCTCAGCACTTTGATTTCAATACGTGTGTGAATAAAACATAGTTACACTCTTTACCAAAGAGTATCTTTTCAATGTCTTCTGTGGATCTGTTTTACTTCAGGGCATAATACAATGGTCGTCCATTGTCGAGTGATTTATTTCGAACAAGTAAACGTTAGGGAAGGTAGTTCAGCCCTTATGAGATTCACGCGACGTCGGCATTATTCGGTCGACGTCGAAAACATACGGCGGTGGAACTTAGTTCCACTGCCGAATGTTAACGATCGCGACCGAATAGGTTCGGATACGTAACGACGCCGCTCGAAAAAGTCAGATGCTTTCTGAATTTTAGAATGGATTACCGGTATTCTACCTTAAGCACCTGTTAAAACCTTGATCGATGATAATGTTGTACAATGACTTAAAAAAAGACAAACAATATAAAATGGATGATAGAAAAATAAATCAATGCGGGATTGAGATTGTGCAACCAGACAACAATAAAACACAGACAAAATCAAAATAAACTGACGGCATTAAAATACATCATTCTTGAATCGAAGTAGAAAATCTAAGCAGCAATAACATTACAGCAATACTAGATGCCGAAGGGCAACATGTCGAGCCCGCTCATTTTGAAGAAAGAAGACCATACCTATGTCTACAGCTGTCATTACAATGGCGTTGTAAAAGTGGGGACAAAATAAGTTGGAATGATGGGGATCATGGTGAGACAGTTTATTGTTCACAAAATATTACATGTCTATGTATTTATAACGAGATACCAGAATGGATTAATTTGAGTATACATATGTGACCCGTCACGCTAAAAGGGACCTTATGCTAAGTCCATAGACCCGTCACGCTAAAAGGGACCTTATGCTAAGTCCATAAAACCAAATTACATTTGACCTCAAAGTTTGACCTTGACCTTTGAGCTTGGAATCTGGTTCTTGCACGCGACACTCCGCCTTACTGAGCTTGACATTTGTGCCAAGTTAAGGAATGGCCCGGACAAGCAAAAATCAACTCATTTTTTACATTTGACCTCAAAGTTTGACCTTGACCTTTCATCTTGGAATCTGGTTCTTGCACGCGACACTCCATCTTACTGAGCTTGACATTTGTGCCAAGTTATTTCTGAATCCCTCCATCCATGGTGAAGTTATGGCCCGGACAAGCAAAAATCATCTCATTTTTGACATTTGACCTCCAAGTTTGACCTTGACCTTTGAGCTTGGAATCTGGTTTTTGCACGCGACACTCCGCCTTACTGAGCTTGACATTTGTGCCAAGTTATTTCTGAATCCCTCCATCCATGGTGAAGTTATGGCCCGGACAAGCAAAAATCATCTCATTTTTGACATTTGACCTCCAAGTTTGACCTTGACCTTTGAGCTTGGAATCTGGTTCTTGCACGCGACACTCTGCCTTACTGAGCTTGACATTTGTGCCAAGTTATTTCTGAATCCCTCCATCCATGGTGAAGTTATGGCCCGGACAAGCAAAAATCATCTCATTTTTGACATTTGACCTCCAAGTTTGACCTTGACCTTTGAGCTTGGAATCTGGTTCTTGCACGCGACACTCTGCCTTACTGAGCTTGACATTTGTGCCAAGTTATTTCTGAATCCCTCCATCCATGGTGAAGTTATGGCCCGGACAAGCAAAAATCATCTCATTTTTGACATTTGACCTCCAAGTTTGACCTTGACCTTTGAGCTTGGAATCTGGTTTTTGCACGCGACACTCCGCCTTACTGAGCTTGACATTTGTGCCAAGTTATTTCTGAATCCCTCCATCCATGGTGAAGTTATGGCCCGGACAAGCAAAAATCATCTCATTTTTGACATTTGACCTCCAAGTTTGACCTTGACCTTTGAGCTTGGAATCTGGTTTTTGCAAGCGACACTCTGCCTTACTGAGCTTGACATTTGTGCCAAGTTATTTCTGAATCCCTCCATCCATGGTGAAGTTATGGCCCGGACAAGCAAAAATCATCTCATTTTTGACATTTGACCTCCAAGTTTGACCTTGACCTTTGAGCTTGGAATCTGGTTCTTGCACGCGACACTCTGCCTTACTGAGCTTGACATTTGTGCCAAGTTATTTCTGAATCCCTCCATCCATGGTGAAGTTATGGCCCGGACAAGCAAAAATCTTCTCATTTTTGACATTTGACCTCCAAGTTTGACCTTGACCTTTGAGCTTGGAATCTGGTTCTTGCACGCGACACTCCGCCTTACTGAGCTTGACATTTGTGCCAAGTTATTTCTGAATCCCTCCATCCATGGTGAAGTTATGGCCCGGACAAGCTCCATCCGGACGGACGCACGCACTAACGCACGCACGCACGCACTAACGCACGCACTAACGCACGCACTAACGCACATACACCGAACCGCCATTGTGACAACTATGTCGAGCTCACCGCAAGCGGGCTCGACAATAAAACCGACAGTATTAATCATTTTCCAAACAAATCCTGGTTGACGTCCCTAGTTGGAGATGCTTAGGGAAAACCACGACAATTGAAAAAAAAAATGCTGATGATCAGCATTTTCTCCTTCTGCCTAAATATCTCTTATCTTAATTGTACGATCTCCATTTCTATATATCAACATCCAAATGGTCGTCTGTGGCAGCTTTCGAGTTGAATTGGTTTAAAATGTTATCGCTCGGGAAAAGGATAAAGTACATCATTCTTAACGCATTCCCATACATGAACTCTTTTTGGCTCCCCAAAATAAAGGCATTGGAAAACATTGTGGAAAATCACGAAATTGCTTGTAATAAGCAATTTTTCCATTTCGCACAATGTTTTATTCACAGAAAGTCCAAAAGAATTAAAATTTTCTTCACTTAAAATTGTCGTCTGCAACATATATGAATTCAGACCAGTCTAAAATTTTGCCATCTGGTAATGGGTTAAATCGATGTAGAAAAAAAATTAGCAGTAATAAAATAACGACAGCAATATGAAATCAGTGACCTCAATTCTGTTCTAGCAAACTTCTCAATCAATCAAAAATAAATAACCCTCATATTCTTGACTTGACAGACACTTGACGTCAATAAGAATTTTATCTTCCCGAAACGTCTACAATCTTAGATTTCAGTAATTTAGCAAAACAAATAACCTCTTTCCAAAACGGTTAAGTTTAGAATGTTTTTAATTCAAAGATTTTGCCGACGACAATTTCAAGTGAATGGAATTTTACATTCTGTAGTCTCTTGAAAGAAATCAAGAATTTAAATGAAAAAATTGCTTGTCACAAGCAATTCTCTCATTTTCCATGATGTTTTCCAAGGCTTTTATTCGGTTGAGCGTCAAAAGGCGTCACTGTTGTTGAATGTGTTTATTATATTTGTAAAGCTTTATATTAGGCTAGATAAAATTAGACGAGAACAGAAAATGGATTTTGCCCTTCTTACAGAAAAATGGTTTTCAGAAACATGAAACGCCAGACCTTAGTCAACTTGGAAATAAATTGGGTGTAAATCGTTAAGATAAGAAAGGATGGTATATCGTTATATTATAAAATCGTCTTAAACAACCATAAAATTTCATCCGGCAAAACACTAAGCTTTGGGTATGGGATATGGCGACACAATCTAAAAAGTATCACTGTCCATTACAATTCGGATTTTCATACCCAATCGTCAATTTTACACTGTACCGAAACGAAATGTCGGGATATTGAACTGAAAACTTTTATAATTTTGCGTCTCTCACCTGCAACATTCGAAAGCAATATACATGTAAACTTATATTGAAAATAAAGAACACTGTCACCATTTTTTCGTGGACAAAATTTGTAAATACGTGCAATAATATCGTGATTTGACTATACAGTCTGAGACTATTAATTTGGCGGAACAAAACAAACAGGACGATTTGTTGTCTTTATATAATTGATGGACTCGAGGTTGTATCCAGACATGATTAGATACTATCTTATTCTCGGAAAACTGATCCTGTTTGTTATAGTGTTCCAATAAACCGAACAGCCATTTCATAGCTTATATTATGCAAAACTATTTTTGACATTTCTTTAAAAGATAATCTACATCGCTTTTACAAAATAAGTCTTTCTTGAATGAAACTCTTTTATTATTATCGTTTTAGGAACAAACAAATGAACCAGGATCTGGAAAAACGTCCCTTAAGGCTTTTGAGCCCAACATAGATCCAGATCAGCCTGTGCATACGCACAGTCTGATCAGGATCCACATTGTTCTCTAATAACTTCTTCGTGACATGTAGTAACTTAAAAAGAGCAGCATGTATGCATATTTGACTACATTTGACAACAGGTTGATCTTCAAACTCAATTTTTGAAAATGCTATAAGGGACGTTTTTCCAGATCCCGGCTCAAATGTAAGAGTTGCTTGCCTTGATGTACTGGAGGCTGAATCGATGTTTTTTCCCAAATTATATTCTGTGTTTACTTTTGTAGTCCAGTGCTTTTTCAAGTAGCATTACCTTTGTTGTAGCCGTCACATGATTTGAAGAATGTAAGCCATTTGGAACACCTTGGATAATTACATCAAAGATCGAATCATCGTGTATGAAGAAATGCTAAAAAATCACATTTCTTAGCCGGAAGTAGCTACGCTTCATAAAGTAGTTTTCGGGGTCATCCAAATGAGCAACCATGGCAACTTTCGGGACTTGCAGGTTGTAATCATTCTAAAAAGAGAGGACACTGGAACTGCAAACAATGCATTTCGGTATCATCATTGACATAAGTCAAAGACGAACATTTTGAGTTGTTGTTCTATTCTATTCTATTCATAGTCTGACAGTAGTTCTACGACTTGCATCCAAGGTATGATTCGAAAGAATTGTCCGTTGCTCGTGGTGTTCCAAATGGAATGTAAGTTTGCCTTTCAGATTGCTTTTTTTAAGTTTGTATCACAATACTTTTGTACTTGATAAAGCATTGCGGTCAACTTCCTTTTCAGTCTGAGAACCTATCAACCCTTTCCAAAAACAAAACATTGTTTGACCTCCGTTATATAATGGGATTGTGAAAACTTTGAGAAAAAAGAAGAAAATACTGATAATCAGCATTAAATTTTCTCCTTTTGCCTGAATGTTTTCTATGCCACATTATACACAAATACTAAATCTTAATATACCCATTTTGTCATCAGTATCATCTTTGAAATGGGACGTCCCTTCCATATTGCCGTTTGGAAAGAATTAATACGTTGAGACAAAACAAACAAGGTGATTTTCTGTCTTTTATGTGTAATTGATGTAGTCGTGGTTATATCGAGACATGATTCGATTGCATCTTACTCTCAGATAACTGTCTTTGTTTGCTTAAGTGACCCATTGCTACTTCAAGTAACCTTAGCTTGCCCTTTTGAATACGAGAAACGTTTTTACTCAGCCACACGTTCATTTGAAAAATAAAAAAGTAAATTATTCAAGAATATACCAAATTGTTAGTATAAAACAGGTTCTTTTTAGGGTTTCTTAAAATTGGTGGACTCAGACCCATGTGCAGAAATGTAGTCATCTTTATTTCAAATGGCTGATTTGTTTGCGTTTTGCGGCATAGCCTGTTCTTCGTGATCTAAAGTCTATATAGACAACGAGGGAAATCCTGTGACAAAACAACAACAGAAACAGCAGCAGCCATGGCGGAAAATCTTCGAATCGTGATCAGCATATTATTCCTGATGTTTTTTGCATCTTATCTGTTTCAATCGGAATTAGAATTCATCAAATATCTACATAACTACTGAAATTTATCAAAATTGTTTGAATTCAAGTGATCTCCCAGAGCAAATGGTCCGACCATGAGCTGAGAGTAAACTTCTGTGGCTTGTTCTTAACCCATTACCACACAATGACGCCTTTTGACTCCTCACAAGATAAATGCCTTGGAAAATATTGTGGAAAATGAAGAAATTGCTTGTGACAAGCAATTTCTTCATTTCCCACAATGATTTCTAGCATTAAAGACCAAAAAATAAAAAATTTATTCATTTGAAATAATTGTCTGCAGGATCTTTCAATTTGTAACACCCTAAAATTTTGCCGTTTGGGAAAGGGTTAACAAATATTTTTGTCCCGGAAATAATAATGAATCAAGTAGATCTTGTTTGCGAATGAGCAAAGCTGCTGTAATGATATATCCCACAGACAGAAAATTGAACGATAAATGTAAACATTTACTTAAATATCTTACGACATAAATCAAATAAGCTCTGTGACATTTTGACAGACAACTACTGAATACGACTCCCTGTTTCTGCTGATTGTTATGAGAAACAACGATTAAATCGCAACAATCTCAAAACGAACCGATCTGAATCTCTGATACCGCAAATATTTTTGTTAAGCTTTGGGCGATATGAACTTTTTTCATATTTATTTCAAAAAAGTAATTAAGGTTTTGCTTATGTTTAAAAAACGTAAGGCGTTAGATGTAAACGAAAATGAAAAATAATTCTAGAAAAACTAATATCATGAATCCTTAACATCGTACCCATTCGTCACAATTTGGCCGATTTCGTGAGTTCGACAGCATCCGAGTGTGCCTAATAATCCGCCGTTTTGACAAAGTCGTGTGATTTTACCATCGCCGTGTGATTTCTTTGGGGTAGCGAATACTGCCCCTGGTATGACCACTTTTAGTTTGAAAGCTCGATTGAAAGCCTTTGAGACATTTTTATTATTATTTCGGATCAACTTGCATCCATACGGAAGTCTGATTAGGATATAAACTGCACTTACACATATTCTTCTGGTACTGAATTAGTTGCAAGAAAAACTTGATCAGACTGTACGTTTATTTAAATACATGTTAATCTGGTTCTTTATTTGTCTACAATACGACGATGGTCCCTGTAGTGGCGCTCGGATATCAAAAACGCTCTTTTGAGTTAATACATCTTTAATCTTCAGTTTAAACTTATTTTATTGCCATCAAGCGTACATACATATGTGATTTTTTACAAGTGAAAAATCAACAGTTGGCAAAGGGGTCTGGCCACAAGTTCTGACAACTTAGATACGGCCATTCCCTATCTTTAATCGTCGTTAGTTATTATCCAACGGTTATCAATGACAAAAGGTGATGATTCTCAACAAATGAGCTGACCGTTCTTCAAGCCCGCACAACTAAAATTGATTTGAAAAACGGTCGTTGCAAAAACATTTACGTCATTTTGACGTCGCGTGAACGTCGCGCGTACTTTGGTACGGCGCGACGTTACGTTACGTCGAAATGCACTCCTAAGAGCTAGGACGCTCTTACATTCCCCTCTATGAAATCACATCATTTCATAAATAAAAAGCAATTAAGTGTGAAGGTAAATTCTTAAAAGAAATGCTTTTGAAATCACAAAACCATTTGAAAATAATGTAATTTACAATGATCTTGAACTATAAGTCTTGAAATATTGTTGGTACTAATAATACAATTTATCATTTTAAAACATATCGGATTTATCTGAATTTCACGACCTTTGTAATTTACATGTCAATGCAAGGCAATTACACTCCTTCTAAAAGACAAAGCCTTGTGACCGGTTTTACTATTTTTGACCCTTTTGTTTTAACAACACAACTACGCACATGCCCGTCTCGGCCAGTTCTGACGTTCTCGTCCCAACCAATTCCTGTGCGACACCAACTCTGAATTATGGCTTTTGCGTGCAAAGTGGTGGGAGTAACGAATCCTAGGGGATCGAAGATCGAACTCGCAACAGATAGTAATCCCCGTCTTGTGAGTGGTTTCTCGGAGATTTTCACACTAAATAGTATTGTGTCCTTGTTTACGTCCCAGCCTACACCTAAGGCCCGGTCACACGGTAAATCAACGTTCGGTCCGAGATTGATTACCGATGGCGCCCTCTCCGATTCTGGTATTGCGTTTAAAACTTTCCGACTGTTACTTAGCCACTTAGTGAGTCGGAATCCTCCCCGTTTCAGTAAACTTTGTAAATTGTCAGCCAATTGTATAGCTCTGTCTTCACTAGGTACCGATTTCAGGCAGTCATCTACGTAGAAATTTCGCTCAACCGTTTGAATAACCTCCTCTTCATACAGATCGCGATTGTCACTAGCTGTTCTCTTCAACGCATATGCTGTACAACTCGGAGATGATGTCTCACCAAACAAATGTACACGCATGCGGTAGGTTTTTAATGGTTTGTTCATGTCCCCATTAGGCCACCATAGAAACCTCAAAGAGTCACAGTCCTTTTCTGTAACGTTAACTTGATGAAACATAGCCTCTATGTCCGCGGCTAAGGCTATTTTCTCCTGTCTAAACCGTATCACTACACCAACTAAATTGTTCATTAAGTCTGGACCCTGTAGCAATTGACTGTTTAGTGATATTCCTTTATATTTCGCGGCACAATCAAACACAACTCTCACTTTTCCCGGCATATTTGCATTCAAAACGGGGTGATGGGGTAAATACCAAGTTTTGCTGGTAACTATCGAAGGCTCATCAACTTCTGTAGCTAGCCATTTTCAATATAGCTATTCATAGCGGTTGAATACATCTCGTGCAATTTCGGATCACGTGACTATTTACGCTTTAACTGCGTAAGTCTTGCCTGCGCAAGCGGCAAATCAGTTTTAGTTGTGCGGGCTTGAAGAACGGTCAGCTCATTTGTTGAGAATTGTAGTGGGGCTCGGATATCAAAAAACGCTCTTTTGAGTTAATACATCTTTAATCTTCGTTAGTTATTATCCAACGGTTATCAATGACAAAAGGTGATGATTCTCAACAAATGAGCTGACCATTCTTCAAGCCCGCACAACTAAAACTGATTTGAAAAACGGTCGTTGCAAAAACATTTACGTCATTTTGACGTCGCGTGAACGTCGCGCGTACTTTGGTACGGCGCGACGTTACGTTACGTCGAAATGCACTCCTAAGAGCTAGGTAGCTCTTACAGTCCCATTACCAAATCCCATTTGTTAAAGTTCAAATTTGCAGGATTTTGAAATCCTGTGACAGTTAGAATATTATTTCCTAGACTGTAGATTAAACAATAAATAGAATCATAAGGTTTTTTATACGGTATGAATCATGAAAGTCACGTCCATTGGTTAAAAATCTTTATTTCTGTAAGTTGCTATTAGAACGGGATACAGAAATTCTTGTGTGAATATACGTGAAGAATATTTGAAAGAGAGTGAATTGAAGACAGTGTAAACATACCATACAATTTTATCATACAATGTCGTCGGTGGTATTGCAAAACCTTGTAACTATAGCTTGATTAAAGCTAGAGTTACGAGTTTTTCAATAGCACCGACGATATAAATCATCAAAACCCCATGACATTATGACAGACTTTGACTGAATATGGATCTTTATTCATTGCAATGAGAAGACATATAAAGAAGGCCCATTTTCCATAGCATCTGTAACTAGCAATATTCTGGTGTTCTAACCACAAATTAGAAATGGAACTAAGATACACAATTTGGTTTATTTTGTCTTGAATGTTTAAATCCGGCTTTCCATTTTACAAAGAATTTGTAGAGGATTGGGCGGGTTAAGGGTAAACAATTTCCCGAACAAGAAAAGGATTTTATTTCTCCAAAAGACAATACTTGAGAAGCCATTGAGACAAAAGAAGAAAATGCTTATATCCAGTAGTTCATCCTTTTGTATAAAAACATTCAATGTTACTTTGCACACAAATACTGATTGTATCACACGTATTTTGTTGTCTGTATCGGCTTTCAAATATGACTCTTTTTCAGCCCCCCCCCCCCATCCCCTCCGCGCAAGAAAGAACAACATCAACGACCAAAGCAACAACAACAACAAATAGGTTGTTTTACTCTCAATGCTACACATGAAAAAAATGCATGCCGATAAAGAAGGATTTGTGTACACTTTGTCAAGAAAATATTGAGAGAAAAGGAGAAAATGCTGAAGATCAGCATTTTCTTCTTTTCTATCAACGTTTCCTCTTCCAAGCATCCGTTTTCAGATCCGTCAAAATGAGATATTATTTGGGAAAGGGTAAAATTGTGTTACTTGGTAAAGTGTTAATTACAACAAATCTCAGGTAAGCTTCTAGGAAAATAGACAAAAATCAATAAACAGAGCGTCTGATGCCACCTTGATTATTTTCCGATGATTACTCAGAAATCTGTCCGTATAACGAGAAATGGTTTCATAGTTACCGCCTTTTTATACGCCACCTGAGGCGGTCGTATATGGGTGTCATCTTCTCCGTCCGTCCATTCGTCCGTCTGTACGCCCGTCCACTTTTCTTGTGAGCGCAAATCCTCCTAAGCTTCTGGCTTGATCGTTTTGAAACTTGGTCAATGTTATCACATCAATTGGTAGACGTGCATGAATAGTCTACGGACTCTAATTCGTACGAGCTCTAGAAAATGGTTTTGATGGCATTTTTTGTTAATGCTCGGCATCCATGCTTATAATATTCTTTGGGGTATGACAAAACCTCCTAGGGTGGATGCCCAGTCTGAAACTTCGAATTAAGGTCACAGCAAGGTCAACGGTCAAATGGGTGCAATTTCATGTTTAAATAGTCATTGGGACATTTTTAACTGCTTTAAATGAGTGATTGTCACTTCTAATTGTGCTAAATTTGCTGAAAACTGCATCAGAGACATTACTTTATTGAAAAGATGACTTTTTGTGAATATTTTGACTATTATGGGATGGAAAAATGTACTTTCCAAAGCTAAAAACGGTATATCCCTGAATATTTCTGACGTTTTCAGTCTTTTTTTTTTCAACTGTTTTTGCCACGATGCCTCAGTCATAAGCATTTCTTAATTTGCAATTGTGTCCTCTACATTTTGTAAGGTCCTGTGTACACTTGTATAGTATATCTCAGGAATAATCCGAGTTCTACCGTGGTGTATCTCTATATAACCACGGTTCTGAGTAATGCAGCGAAATCTACCACAGGGTCCCTTGTCGGTGTAACAAAATTCCATTCAATTTAGAAAATCGGTAAGTGTCCCAAATGCTATCTAGTGAGTCCAATACTCATGGCACGCTATGCATATCCTACTTCATAGCGTCTGCACTTGAAATAGCAATATGTTCCTGTTCAGGAATGGTCGCAGAAGTTGCATCTCGTCCAAAACTTTTGTTATATCGTTGCATTTTGCCCTAATTAACATATCTTTGCTAAGATGGTTCAATGGCAGTGGTCAGAACAGAACGGTGAATGCAATTTTGTTGTTATCTTTTGTAGCCTTCCTATTGAAATAGTTGCTCTGAAGTCTATAGGTACTCAATTACATTCTAGTGGTTGTAGCAGTGCTATTGTAGATGCTGATAGGCGTATAGCTCTTAAGGTATGCAACCTCTCATTAGCACCAAAGAGCCAGATGCGAAATTTTAAAAGTGACAGTAATTCCTAAAATGTGTTACATTTCCATTCCGAAAACAAAAATAAGCATTTTGTGTGGTTTCGAATTTTGAACTAATGCATACTTAAGGAAATATTTGACAAAAAATGTTCAACATTACCTCCCTTGCATATGAATAAAGTGTAAAATAATATTTGTAAATGATTTTCTTCTAGAAGTATAATCTTGAAACAAGACCAATCCAGATATCAAGTTGTCTGGACAAGTACATAAACTCTTTTCCAAACGAGACCTTGTTTTGATGTCCCTAGTAGAAAGAGCTTGGGAAAACATTTAGACAAAAGAAGAAAATGCTGACTATATGATACACAAACAAATTCCAGTATTCATAAAGATTCGTTTTGTCGGCTTCAGAAGCTTCCAAATGAGAGCACCATAAGATTTTGTTGTTTGGGAAAGAGTTAAAGGTACATATAACTATTACGACAATACAATCAATGAAAAATGATGACAAAATCTTTCTATTTAGCCCTGATACGACAAGCGCCTCAAGATAAGACTCAACAATTTCATCTAAATACACCCGAATGGTCGAATAATGTCATGGAATTAGTGTCTAATCCTCCATCTGTATGTTCTTTTGTCCGTTAGCAATTTCTTAGGTGCTCAACTCCTCTTACAGTTTCTTTTTGAAGATAATCAAACTGGGATATCCATTCATCTTAGAGGTATTTTATCTTTAGAACACTCAAAGTACTCAGCTGTCTTTCAGTTCTTTCAATCTGAGCAAATCGATTTCACTATGACTAGCCTTAAATGGAATTTTAAGATATCATGAACACACATTTTGGGGTAAACAGCAACTCTTCAGCAATTTTGGAAAGGTGCACGCAGATGATGTCATGAATGATACGGGGAATCCTTTTTAAGAAGAATATCCTGATTTGTTTACTCTTTACCTGAAGATAATATTAGTCACTACTTGACTTCTTTTGAGTAATGTAAACCAGAATTAACTCCCTGTGGTCAAAAGCAATTTAGGATTTAAAAGTAAAATTGTAAGTCTTTCTCGAACTTGTTTATAGCTTGCAAATCACGAGGAAGCTAATTCTTCGAATTCTCCGGTTGTGCTTGGTTGGAACTAAATACTTCACAGCAGTACTAAGTTCCAGCTTGCCTCGGTTCTAGGAACCAAAATTACAGCTGCAGATACAAAACCAAAAGTCTTTGCTATCATAGTTGATGGATCAGCTGTGATAAAGATGCAGCCAAATGTGCCAAACCTTCATGGGCTTTTAAAGGCTAACTGATTTGGTTTGTCGATGTACACAGATACACCAGCCTAAATGCTGAAACAAAGGTCAAAGCATGGTCTAGACATCAAATACAGAGTGACTGACAAATGCATTCCATCTTAAGTATGACATATATTTTATTTAGACAATGACAACAAGACTGATTTCAACACCTTTCAGGTTGAAGATTGTTCAGATGTGTCAGCAAAATATTGTCATTGTAAAAGGGGAAGAAAGGGTTATAGGTAGACAGTCTTGGGGAAATTGCGCCTTGTAATCATGAGCAAATACATGTTTGATAATCAAAGTCAGCTGCACAGACGTCCTTATACATGTAATAATAACCAATGCATTTAAAAGACTAAATGATATTGGTATTGAGAAACTTTCGTTTATGATTATAAACTTATGCTAAACGCCCCTACCTACAATGCACTAGGGTTTTTGTGTGTGTGTGTTTTTTTTTTTTGTTTTTTTTTTTTTGGGGGGGGGGGGGGGGAGAAGAAAGAGAGAGTCTTTCATGCTTTCACTGGCTGTGATATTGTTTCAGCTTTACGGTTATAGGACAAGGGGCACAGTTCTTCTCTTTTTATCATGTCTGCCAGCAAAGCTATATGATGCGTAATCCCCAACTAGCGCAGCTTTGGAAAGGTCTATTTTTACCAAGTAGGATACACCTGCGGTCAAATAACTTTCCCCCAAAATGGAAGTAATGAGCCTCCCTAAATAGGAAAGGAAGCGATGAAGAAACATATAGCATGTTGTATGGATTTGGATTAACTTCCGTCAATTGTTGTGGGTACAAGAAGTCGTGCAAAGATTGGTGCCATAGGTTTAGCATACGCTGCACTGGATTATGCAGATGTAAATGCTGACGCTCCAAGAAATCAGAGTGGTAAGCTATGCACGCTACAATTTAAAGAGACCAATGTTAGGTAATTTATGCATCAGACTTACATCACATTATTTCTGACCAAAATGAAAGGAAACATAGAACTGGTATTAAGTATAACACTTCCCATTTCACCATAACCATTACTAGAAATTAAAAGGGTCTTAGTTTAAAAGATTGCGTTTTGTCTGCACGAATTTTATTACTGCCTCCGGGTTGATAATTTTTCTATTTTTTGCCAAATAGTATTTTTCAAAATATAGGAAATAGTAATTTTATGCACAGAACATTTTCAAATTACATTATCTTGTGTTTGAAAACATACATTTTGTTATAAAAAAGCGGCCAATGATATCAAGTTGTATAGTAAAAACGGTATTTCCTACCCGTCAATGGCTGCCATCTTGGAAAATATTGGCCATCTTGTAATTTTTAGGCACAAAACATTATAAAACTCTGTTTTCTCATGTTTGGAAACAATCATTTTGTTGTGAAAAGGACAAAAATCGGCCAAATATATTAGCGTTTATGGTAAAAGCGGTATCTTTAATACGTCAATGGCGGCCATCTTGAAAAATGGCGGCCATCTATACTTTTTGAATGGCTAATTGGTTTTTATTTAGCTAAATGGTTTTATAGATGCGTGTGCCAAGTTTGATGCTTGCATCATCAAGTGCATGATTTTTGCATTTATCTGCTAAAGCTATTTGCCAGTTTCGCACGTTTGAACGTAATTTACCTGTGACCTCATTCTGATCTGGAATTCGAAAGAGACACTAAGCAGATTCCGAACATTGTTTGAAGTATTCTAGAATATTTCTAGCATTGCTACCTTTGGTTACAAGAATGTCTTGGATTATTTGTCAGTGATAAAAGAACTAAAGCCTTTATTCAAGTTCAATATGAATTACATTAAGTATTGTGCTTTATTTTGTTATTGACCTGAGCGTTTTTTAGCATAAATATGGTAAAATAATGTTTGAAAATGACAATATAGGCCCTGGGTGAGTCTCAGTCCATTCCTGATTCAATTTATTTGATTTCGTTTAAATTGCTTTCATTTTGTGTGGACGCAAATAATTCTGCTTTATCTATAAGCCATTTTTTCTTGATTTTTGCACTCATTGACCTTTGACCTCACTGCGACCTTAAATCGAAAAATCACGCTGGGCATCCACCCCTATCTTGTTTGTAATAGTCTAAGGAACAATTCTAGCATGGATGCCGAGCATTAACAAAGAATGCCATCAGGAGTCATCGTAGGATTTAAAGTCCGTAGACTAGAAGGAAGGATTTTATAGTTCATTGATTTTTGCCTGAGTTATGCCCCCCTGAAAATTTAGTCTCTGGGTGGTGGCGTATATTGTGACCATTGCACTCTTTCTTCATTGTCATATGGATGAGTTTGAAGGCAACAACTGAATGCTGTTCTCCCATAGAATTAAACGTTTCACAAACATGCAGTAAAGTTTACAAGAGTAATCCAAATTGAAAACTGCTTCATACGACAAAGTAAGCGCCATAAAACTTGTTTATGTGTGGGTTTTTGTTGTTGTTGTTGTTGTTGTTGTTGTTGTTGTTGTTGTTGCAGTTGTTGTTGTTGTTAAAGAATATCGATGAGACAAACCGAGAAAATGCTTGTAAGCAGTTTTTTCTTTTGTCTCAATGTTATCCAAGGCATGTTCTATTGGATGCTTCAAATCGCGTCAACGTTTTTGGAAAAGATTAACATTGACAAATTGAAGACAACTGTTACAGAATAGACATTGGTCATATTGCAACTTTGTGCGAGGTACTTCGGTTCCAGCGTGATCCTAAAATCCACAATTTAAGGACCCTTTTCATAATTTATTTCGTTCAATGCATTATTTTAATGCAAATCCACATATTTTAACCCGTTCCCACATACTGACTCTCTCTGACGCTCTCATGAGATAAAGGTTTCGGAAAACTTTATGATATATATGTTTTTCTTGAAATTGAATTAATTGTGGTTAACCATAGTTCACATGTCAAAGGAATTTTTAAAGTGTCATAAGCATCGACTTTGAGTGTTGACCAGTCAAGCATTTTGTCAACTTGGAAGGGGTTAACCCATTACCACACAGTGACTCCTTTTGACTCACCACAAAATAATGGCTTTGGAAAACATCATGGAAAATGAAGAAATTGCTTGTGACAAGCAATTTCTTCATTTACCACAATGTTTTCTACATAAAAATACCAAAAAATCCAAAAGTTCATTCACTTCAAATTGTCGTCTGCATCATCTTTGATTTTGGACTAGTCTAAAAAAAATGCCGTTTGGTAATGGGTTAAATAATGAGGCGCATGTTGCATTGGCTCTGGGGATGATTCCACAGTATTCAAATTTAGTATTAAATTATCATCATCCCAAAAACGTGATAAATAAAGTTGAAGAAATGTCAGCTTAACCCTAATCCAAATGAAATCTGGGTTTGGCGTACCTAATAGCAATGAATAAGAAAACACATAGACAAGAGCAAAATGCTGATAACCAGCTTTTTCTCCTATTGCCAAAACATTTTCCATAATATTTCTCTCGAGTAGGGTAATATAACATTGTATGGGAAAGCTCAAGAAAACAGAGCTGTGGACCTAATGAGTTTGTGCTCTCATTATTGCATATTACTTAAGATTCTCTCTATACGTGTAATTAACCCTGTTCCAAACGGCAAAAATTTAAGGTGGTTCACTTCAAAAACTGCCACATGTGACAAAATAGAAGTTTTTAAAGATAGAATTTGTGTAAGTTATGGAATAAGAAAATATTGAGACAAAAGGAGCAACTGCTGGCTATCAGCAGTGTCTTCTTTTTTCAATGTTTTCCCAAGCCTTTTCTATTAGGGGCGTTAAAACCTATTTGGGAAAGGGTTAATCCTTTACAAGACTGCTACATTAACCCCTTTTCCAATTGATGTAAATCCGCACTGAAAGCTAATGACTCGGCAAATGGATGTTGATTAAGACGCGATTCATGTACGTTTAATCTAATACATAAATAATTGAAGAAAGAAGGAGAAAATACTGGTTATCGACATTAATTTTGTTCTTTTTTCAGTATTTTTTCAAGGACATTATAGCGGAAAAATAAGTCTTGTTTGGACAAGGGTTAAGAAAAATGTCAAATGAGTTTGAGGATGCATTATTGCAGGAAACTTGAGGTTTTCTCTATACATATAATTAATCCTTTCCCCAACTGCAAAAATGAGGGTTCTCCAATTTGAAAGTTGAAACAGGTGACAAAATGGGTGTTGATATAGACAGAATTTGTGTATTGTACAGAAAACATTGAGGCAAATGGAGAAAATGCTAGTTATCAGCATTTTCTTCGTTTGCCTCAACGTTTTCTTGAGCCATGTCTAATCCAAATCTTGTTTTGGGAAAGGGTTAACTCTTTATCAAGCAACAAAAATCTTGTCTAAAATTTCGGAGTTATTGCAGGCAATAAAAGGAAAGTCATGCGACAAGAGATAACGAAGAAAATGAAGAATGTGCTGATTAACTGCATTATGTTTTGTTGTTGTTTGTTTGGTTGTTTTTTTTTTTGTTGTTGTTGTTGTTGTTGTTGTTTTTTTGTTTTGTTTTTTTACTTTTTTCACGAAAGTATTTGACCAATGTACATTATAACACATTTTCTAGGAAAGGAAAAAACCTTTCCAAGACCAAAAAATCGGAAAGAATGATGGTCACCAGCAATTTCTTCTGTTGCCTCAGTGTTTTTCTTAGCCTTGTCTGCAGGGGACGTCAAAACCAGGTATTGTTTGGGAAAGGGTTAATGCCTTAACCACACTACTCTAGAATATGCCATTATCGACATTAAACAACAACCTTTTAGGCCAGTCTTCTGATTATCCATTTTCTTCTTTGGCTTCTAAAATGGCAATGAATTCTGTGCTAAAAATATATCAGGTGTACCGTTCTACGTTGATAAACCGTCTGTGTTGATATAAAATTTCGTAACTACGGCTTGAATCAAGCCGTAGTTACGAGATTTTATTATAACAACACCGTCAAAATATCATTGTTTGTCCGAAATTATGTCAAGGTTAACTGGTTGAAATCGTTCCCTATTTCTTATCTTCCATCCTTCAGGGATGTCAAACCCCGATCTGGTTTTGGAAAGGCTTTAACCTATCCCAACATTTGGTACCCAACAAGATCAAGGCTTTGGCAAACATTGTACGAAATGAAAAAAAAAATGCTTTTGACAAGCAATTTATTAATTTCCCACAAAGTTTCCTACCCCAAAACACAAAAATTGCAAACTTTCATTTGTTTGAAACGGTCGTCTGCCAAACATTTGGATTTCTACCATTGATGTTCTTCTGCCTGGTAATGGGTTGATTCGAAACAGCCTTCAATTGAACAGAATGAAATGTTTCGGGAGAGAAAAAAAACGCCAAGAAATATTGTATAATTATTTCACATTTTATATGATAAATAATAGACTTTTTTATAAAAAGCAATAACAACTTTGTCATTTATTTGTGTTATTAACAATGAAGTGATAATTATATTAGAAATAGGCCTACTTTTGAAAGATTACTGCATGGGCCTACATCTGTAGAAATGGATGATGGACATTTTCTTCTTTCCCCTAATTTTCAGTACTATCGATCTTTTAAAGTACTTACTCGTAGAAATACTATGTAATGCAATGTTTTCCTTTCGTCCAGAAAGAAATATTGCGAAGTTGCAACAAACACAACCATAAATCGTCGCTTTTCAACGAAAACCTCTTAACTGCAGCTTGTATTAAGCTGCAGTTACGAGGTTTTAGAAAAAAGGCAGCGCAATGTTGCTCGTTGTTTTACAGATCAGGAAAAAGGTGAACAAAAAAGCCCCTTTTCTTCATTGGTTTCAAATGCCTTCTTTGCTAGGTCAACAAAACCAAACATTTTGGATAGGGAGAATGAACGAATTAATTTGATTAGAATAACAATCTTTTGAATATTTAGACATAATCCTGTTTTTGCAGGGGAGGAAACTTTTACAAAACTACTTTGAATAAAAGGCATGGATAAACTCGTTTGTAATTATGTTCATTCCGGTATTGAATCAAACTCCAAAGAGCTTGATCCTCATGACAGGGCGCGGATTGCCCAGCCTGGCCGCGATCTATGTTTTATTCGGGCTTTTCGAAATCATTTAAGACACAACCATTATCATCATCCAATTGGTTTTACACCAGGTTTCACGTCCGTTACAATTTGAGGATCATAGTTCAGCGAGTATTCTGTTGGCATATCTTGATGACGTTTACACCTGCACCTTTAAAACTACCAAGAGTTGATCCTAATGTAACGAATTTCTCAGGTTGACCGGGATCGATGTTTTTGCACTTTTTAAAATCCCTTAAAGCATCATCATCATCAAATTGGTTTAATATCAGGTTTCACCTCCGTTACAATTTGAAGATCATAGTTGAGTGAGTATTCTGTTGGCATATCTTGATGACGTTTACATTTATACCATATGTAGAAGGGATGTATCAGCGCGGTCACCTCGAGGACGATGAAAAATAAATTCACCTGAAAATAAATAAACAAAATCATCATTATGGTTTAATATGGAAATATTTATTACAATATCAACGTCTTGATATTGGTCAAAGGAGTATACAGATAAGTTTGGGAAGACATTTTAAATTGGTTATTTAAATTCCAAAACCTACTCGTTTGAATCGTCTCGATGAAATGATTTTAATGGGTAAAACATTTGTAAACCTCCTTCTTATATGTAGCCCTGCTCTTAGAACAAAACAGTGTTGTCCTTTGGAGAATGTTGTGTAAGATCGAATTTTTGACAAAACGTATTCGCATCATTCGTTAAGTTGTATAGCTCACTATAAATGTACTGGCAGAGCAAACCTAGCTATCAGCAAGACATGCTCTACCAGGCTAGTTCACGGTGTATAATCACGTGACTTAGAATTTCCAATAATCTTCAATGACTTTGGCAATACTTGACCAATTTGAATTCGGTTTGAAGCAAAGAAGGTGGGAAAATGCCAGGAATAAGCTGGACGTGTAGGTGGGAAAATGCCAGGAATAAGCTTGACGTGTTGAATTTTTTAAAAAAATCAACTGATAAAAAGTTATTGAAGATAAACCAAAATTTTGGTTTATCTTCAATAACTTTTTTATCAGTTGATTTTTCGAAAATCAAACACGTCCATCTAATGCGTGACGTCTGTCCACATTCTCTGCTTCAGACCAAATTCAAATCGGTCGCATATTAACAAAATTATAGAAAATTTTCTTGAAATATTGTATTACGTGATTATCCACCGTGGTATTTGGGCAAATAAAAGCATAGATTTGGTATGAAAGGAGGATTCCAGTAATGTATACTCACATGTAAAGGCGCGTTATCATACGATTGGTACCACTTGAACAATGGAAACTGTAACATTCCGGCAAGTCCGGACGAGGAATGTAGAATACCGAATAACACTGTGAAGTACTCCATCGGAAATCTGAAAACACAGATTATCGTTGGTGTTATTGCAAAAACTAAGAAATGAACCCGTGTTTAGAAAAAGGACAATATGATATTTGAGACGAAAATATATTCATATCAGTTTGATACACAATCGTACTTTCTAAAAGGTGCTACATGTATGTGAAATGAAGAATATAATGTGGGATCAATATGGATCTTAAAAAAAAGTTGTTTGGTGCGAAAGGTATATTAAGGAAGGGAGATAAATCCTTTAGACTCTACATATGTTAACATTGTTGTTATCTTCCTTGTTGTCCTATAAATATATACAAGCTCTGTGAATTATACCTGATTTCATTTGCCATGGAACTGGCCTTTATGCAACTTTAGAACAAATGAGCCAGGATCTGGAAAAACGTCCCTTTTAGCATTTGAGACAGCCAGATTTCAAGGTCAAGCTGTGCCTAGACGCAGTCTAGCCAGCATCCTTGTTACTCTCAAATGGTTGCTACAAACCATGTGGAAGCTATTGGAGAACAACTTGGTTCCTGGTCAGACTGCGTGTATACGCAGGCTGATCTGGAACCATGTTGTTCCCAAATGCTATAAGGGACGTTTTTCCAGATCCAGGCTCCATTATATTGCTTGGGAATAAGGTATTGAATAATTAATCAGCTATTTAACATTTGACATCACCAAATTACTTACACATCATTTATAAAAGTGACCTCAAAGGAGAAGAGATATGATCTGTATATAGTAAATAATATAAACACGATGTAGAGGACGGTTTCCGTGGTAACGAAGGTCAAGGCCGTGGTCACGATCGACATCAAGGTCGTTATTACCAATGGTAACACGATAGGTAGGCGCTTTCTTTTGTAATCAGTATAACCTGGAAAGGAAACAGGGGTTATATTTTGCTTTTTTTATATTTACATCATGATGACTTAAGGTAGTACAACCATAATGAGATTCAACAATGTCGAAATTATTCGGGCGACGTTGTAAGCATTCGGCGTCGGAACGTTCCACCGCTGAATGTTAACGACGTCGCCCGAGTAAGTTCGGATACGAAACGAATGTTTACGACGTCGCACGAAAAAATTCGACGTCGCACGAGTATCAACAGAGGACACCTTCCGTGTTAACGAAAGTCAAGGCCGTGTTCACGATCGACATCAAGGTCGTTATTACTACAGTTGTCGCCACATCGTATGGCACAATGTTTATGTTTTGTTCAAATGTAATTGAACGTTAAAGAAAACATAAACACGTGCCATACGATGTGGCGACAACTGTAATGGTAACACGATGGGTAATCGCTTTCTTTTGTAATCAGCATAACATATTATAAGAGAGAAAAAACATTTGAGTCGGAATCTGAAAAGGGAACCTTTATAGCCTTTTGGAGAGTTTGGAGAAAAGGATGTGGATAACTGTAGTCTAAAATGGATCCAATCTACTAACTTACAATTGCTATTGATAATAAACTAGCTATTATAGAACAACATAGGTCCTGATCAGACTGCGTATATACGCAGGCTGATCTGGAACCATGTTTTCCCAAATGCTATAAAGACCCCTTTTCCAGATTCCGGAGCATTTACTTTTTATTTTCTGTATAACATTAGCCCGTTCCAAAACGACAGATTCTTGTACGGTTCCAAGTTGAAAGATGTTAATATAGACTACCATATTTATGTTAACAAAGAAAGGCTTCGTGCCCGATAAAATAAAGAAAATATGATGGCAAAATGAGAAAACTTTACATGGGTATATCAATTATGTAGTCACAGTGTAGTCACACACAACTGCTAATTAGAAATAGGTTTTCTAAACGTATTGAACGATCTACTCCTTAAGCATTTAATTACATTTTTCTTAATTGCAATATACTCGTGGCCAATATAATTATAATGGCAAAGTGGTATCGAATTAACAGGACTCCACAAATATCTATGTTGTTGTCTGCAATATGCAATAATGCAATAGACAAATCGAAAACGGAGACTATTTGGAAAAGGTGTGATGATTATCATGTTAATATATTCAACCATGCCAACTAATTCGCCCTGGATTTTGAACCACATCTGAATAGTACGTAAGATACCATTGTCTCTACAACGTGTAAAACTTTTCCATCAATGCTATTACCCAAGCTCCGAATTACCTGTGAGCACTAATATGACAAAAGAGACTTTATGGTATTTGTTTCGGGTATGGAAAATGGGGCATTATGGAATTTACGACAAATGTAGATCCAGATCATCCTGCACAGATGCAAAATCTGATCGAGATCAATATCTTTCTCTGTAATTGCTTCCTTGCTCATATTAACTTTAAACAATATGTTCTAATCATTAACCATGCATTAATGATACAAATCTATTCGTTCAAGTTAAAACTAGTTTGAATGCCGCATTTTGCCTACAACAAGTCATACATGGTTGTTCTAAGTATTTTGTGACATACTATATCATTACTTTCACCATAAAGTAGTTAACCCATTCCAACAAAATGATTCGTTTCGATTCCCTTCAAGATATTGACCTTGGAAAACATTGTGGAATATGAAGAAATTGCTTGTGTCAAGCAATTTCTTCTTTTTCCACTATGTTTTCTACTTCAAACGACCAAAATAGATACAATTTCATTCCACTGAAATTGTTTCGTGTACGAAAATTGAAATTGGGCTATTCTAAAACTTTGCCGTCTCGTAATGAGTTAAATTGCTGTTGCTTACCTATATATTTCCGTCTCTGGCAGTCATGTAGTAGACCCGCAGTAATGGCGGACAGGGCAGTACCCAGGGTCGTGTAGGAAAACACGCTCAAATAATAGCTCTCTGAAATCAATGTATATAATAGTTACACAAAAACACATGAGGGCATTACAAAGGATTGTGAAGGAAAAACGAGCAAAGAGTAACCCTTTGAAGTCATGTAAATATGAATATTTTAATAATAATCTGACATAAATAGAAAATCAAAAATTAGTTTTTTTTTTCTTTTTGTACGGAAAACCTGGCGCATTGGTGCACGCACCTAAAGACCAGCAAGGTTCCAGATCAACATGTGCGAGCGTATAGTCTAATCAAGATCCATGGAGTTCTTTAATACATTCTTAGCCCATTTCCAAACAGCATAATTTTAGACTGGTCCAAATTGAGAGAAGCTGTGCACAAATGACATTTTCAATGCGAATGAATTTTCAAAACTTGCACTATTTTAGGTAGAAAATATTGTGGAAAATGAAGAAATTGCTTGTGACAAGCAATTTCTTCATTGTCCACAATGTTTTCCAAGGCCATTATCTTGTGGGAGAGTCAAAAAGAGTCACTATGTTGTAATAAGAACCTCAACAGTAACTGTAATTTGACAGTATGTATCCTTATTATACTACATTTGACCAGACTCTGATCTGTAAGAAATGTCTAAAATGCTGTAAGGGTGCTTTTCTAGATCCTGTCTTATATACAATTTACATATACTAACGGAAAAAAGTATCTGTGCACATTTCCTTTATATATAACATTTTAAATACACAAGTTAAATGAATCAAATTTTCCAATTTTGGAAAAAGAACACTTAACCTTCAAATTATAATGAGTGTCAGTTTGCTACCCCATTCGTTATCACCGTAACAAGCCTAAGAAGTGGGTAGGGGTAAAATTCAAGTTCACATGCCATTTTCGAGTGTGAACACTATTGACACATATAATGCGCTGCAGCAACGAGACAGCTAAACTGTCACAAACGGCTCTTTAAAGGGCCTTCTTGAGATGTTGACCAATAACGGAGCTAACTAGTCAAGTGCTGACGTTGAATAAAGCATGAAATCATATGAAGTTCCCAAACGCATTCATGAATGTGAGCTCGAACATCAGATGTAATCGAGGCGCACCAATAAGCAATATCTTGTTCAAATAGACCTTACGGAAGGGTAGATGCTGTCTAAGCCACTGTAGACGATGTCATCGGCGACGTCGTAGCAAGACTAGACGTATCGGAGTACGTCTAAGAAGGATGTAGCGCTCCATTCACCGATCTCTAACAGGCCTTCTGCTAATAGAACTCAACTCTGGAGTCAACCTAGTTGTAACTTTTGCCGACAAAAATCAATTTCACTGGAGGTTGTTCCGATTATGGTTGACTTGTCGGAATGACGTAACGCGTCGACGTATCGAATGTGGCAAGTTGCGTGTGTTTCTAAATTGTTGAAATTGTCTCAAAAGTGTCTATATGATGTTTCTATGCAAACCAAGAACGCTTGGCGACCTGTTGCTTTGGCGTGTTTGGATAACTGTCTAAAGCATGTATTAACGTGCATCTTTGGATAAACGTACCGCGTTGTTTTCTGTTCAATTAAACACAATTATATCTTTTTCTGAACAACAAGCAAGATAACGACAGTTTCGCCATAAAAAACAAATTTCCACCTCACTTAACAATAACGCCGTGCAACAAAACACTCAAACAAAAAGGACGTTAACGTCGAAGTGTGTGCATGTGTAGTTGGTGGAATTCGACATTTCGTTAACAAGCGTCTCTTATGGACAATTGCGAGAGATGTTTCTTGTCAATAGGTCGTATATTTACATAATGAATAAGAAAATAAGCATGCACAGTTACTTTTTCCATGAGTATATATTGTACTGTATGGTATCATGGCATTCAAATTACATCACAATGTCCATCTGTCAATGCAGAGTTGGAGGAACAATATGGTTTGTACGACCTTCAGAGCTGTTGTCAATCAAAATACGTACTATACACTTGTTCCTAATACAGAATAGTCAGTAGAATTCCACATGTCGAAATGAACAGGTAAATAATTATGTACATCATGGTATTTGAAAACATCAATGACTTTACGATGCCAACGGTGGACGTATCAGTGTATCTTTGAAATGAGTAATATGTCATGCAATAAGTCTTCGTGGAAAAAGTGGAAGGGAGAATGATAATAATAATTCACTTTACCTTTAAGTTTATTTCCATCAAATCTGGAGTATAGCCAGCTATTCAGAAAGCCCAGGAATGTGACAAATCTAGCCCCCTGTACACCCATCCAGTATACATGTAGTAGGTACTGGCCTGATACAAGTGTCTGTGGTAGTGACTTGTCAGGACCCGATCTGGAATAAAAATGCGGTTATTGATAAATCGCTGATATTATGGTAACAAAAAGATAAAATACCCGTTATGTGGCCTTTTTGAGATTTATAAAACATCGTTTTTTTTTTCCGAACGGCAGCGTTACGTATCCAGACCTATTCGGGCGCGGTCGTAAACATTCGTCGGTGGAAAGTTACCCCTCCGAACGTTTTCGACGCCACCATAAGAATTCCGACGTCGCGCGAATCTTATTAGGGGTGGACTACCTTAACACAAGATAGTGCTTTTCTGATGAGTTCAACTGGATACAAAATGAAATATTCAATAATACATTGAAGAAAAATGCTTTAGCTGATAATGTCATAAATGGCTTTCCATTTTGGAACGAGTTCAACTCTTAATTGATGTGTACTATTTGCTTCTACACAAACAGATGCAGCATTGAAGAAACAACCAACCTTGGTACCTCAAAGAAATGAAAGTCTCTTTTTCCTTTTCAAATGTCTCCTTTTCTTTCACCTTTCTGGTGACCAGTTTGGGTTCTAAGCGCACTCTGGGCATAAAGAACACGGTATTGCAGCCTAACAGAATCACGTTGACGATACTAAAGGCGATATAGTAGGTCTGTCTAGAATAACCGGACTCAAACGCTATCTGCAAGACACAACGATAACAAATAAATACGTATACAGTATAGCCGAACTAGAAATAGTTTATCAATAAGTCGTTCTCAGATTATGCTATAGTATAGTTACTGGTATGTTAGATTAACACATTACCACACAATTAGTCTTGACTCCCTACAAGATAATGGCGTGGAAAAACATTGTGGAAATTCTTCTTTCCCACAATTTGTTCTACCCAGAAATATCAAAGAACGCGAAATTTCATTTAATTCATTGTGTCGTTTGCAGCATCTTTGAATTAAGACAAGTCCAAAATGTGTCGTTTTGTAATGGGTTAAAAACCAATCATTATACATTATGTGAATCGGAAAAAAGGTGAAGCAGAACTACAGATAAAAGGGGTTGGTGGCTTTTCAAAATACGATATTTCAGATTTCAATATTTCAGATTCAGATGCAATATTTCAGATGAGAGGGGATGAAGAGAATCTTAATTTCTTATTTCAAAACAAAACCTTATGTTGTGGGTTCAAATTTGAATAGTCTTAATGACACGTTTTAACGAGTACTTACAATATTATAGGGGTTTGATTAACAATAAATGAAATATTTCATTTTTAAACGAAACCACCACTCTTTTCTGTAGCTCTATATAATATACAGAGCAAAAATGAAAACTTTACACCTACATTGCTTGTCATATTCCTTCTAAATACAACAAGTAAGGAAATTAAATGAATGTGCTTCGCATTGTTCATCGACTTGGTTGTGTCAAACACTAAACGTTTTGTTGATCTTAATTACAGGGATGAAAAACGGACCCTTTAAGGCTACTATTTCCCAGATTTGGACCCAAAAATTGTCAAATACAAACGAAATGTACACTTTTTAAGCTTTACATGACCTGATTAAATGATTACGACAAACTATTGAAGCAACGACTCATTGTTTCGCAATTTGATACCAAATTCATGAAGCGATGTCGAAAGTAGGTCAAAACAGTAGGACATGCGACTTTCTTAAATGACGTCACAACATACATGATGACGTCATATTGAAATTCAAGTATGAATCTCGTTTGAATCATGGTCCGCGCTGTATGCGCATGTGCAACAATTTAAAAATAATTCTAACCCCATCTGAGACGGGGTTGAACTTAGGTTTGGATTCTCCCTAAATTCAACTATCTGTCTTGTAATTTCGGCTCATTCTCTGTCTGAATCGCATATTATTGACCATCCCGAGGTGGTCAACACAAAAGTTTTGCATATTTTTTTTCAAAAAAATTCATTTTTTGCAATTAGACTATCTGTTACCGTCGCCCTTTAAGTGTGACAGGGGTCCGTTTTTCAGGTGTACAATTTTAACAGAATTTTTACAAAATTTAAACCCTCAGAAATCCCAGCAGAAGATTGCAAACCATGCCAGACTGCACGGGGTGGTAGTCTGACAACTTACCAGTCAGAAAATGTAAAGAAGCTTGCATAACACTGTTTAAGCTTTTAAAAAAAAGATGTTTGAAAAGCAGAATTGTCATTATATTGTAAAGCTTGAAAATTTTATAATACAATCTCGATAGGAAATTGAAATCGCTATTGCATGGACATCTGGGAACAATCCTAGTCGAAAAAAGGGACTAATAATCCCTTGAAAGGCCTGCATTTGTGAATATCAAACATTTCAAATTCCCTATTTGTTTATGTAAAAGGGAGATAATTCACAAAATTGACAGATTAGACCTTTACTTTAGAGCTAGCTACAAGTGATAAGAAAGATTTTTTGTGTTTTTTTGGCAACCCGGACATGACAAATTCCGAAAAAATAGTGAATCGTTTCCTGCGCATGCGCATATGTGACGTTAGATGTAACTAGCTCTAAACGCATTAAGGGCCGTAACTCTGACATTAAAGGAGACAATGCAATGAAATTTCAACAAAACGATTGCTAAAAGCCTGGGAAATAACGTCAAAATATATTTGAGGCTTTTAAAAATCGATACTTTTCCAGAAACAAGAAATCTTGAAGTGTAAAGTTTTCATTTTTGTTCAGTATATTAACCATGGGCGGATCTAGAGGGGGGTCAGGGGGTCCGGACCCCCCCCCCCTGACATTGGCCGAAAATTGAATTTTGACTATATAAATTTCGTGTAAGTTACATATTTATTACATTTTAAGCCATAATTTGCGCTTGGACCCCCCCCCCCCCCTGGAAAAAAATCTTGGGCTTGGACCCCCCCCCCTCCCCCCCCCCTGGAAAAAATCCTGGATCCGCCCTTGTTAACCCTTACCCAAACGACACAGTTTAAGGGCGGTCCACTTCAATGACTACCACAAACGACAAAATGAAGGGTAATAAAGATATAATTTGTGTAAGATATGTCATTGCAAATATTGAGACAAAAGGAGAAACTGCTGGTTATCAGCAGTTTATCCTTTTGTTTCAATGTTTTCCAAAGCCTTTCCTATTAGGGGCGTCTTGTTTTGGAAAGGGTTAAATATACTATTTTTGCTAACCTTTGTAAGTTGAGTAAAGATTGTGGAAGCATCAAACAGTCCAACAAACACTGACGTTATGGTAGATTGTATGGTCGGGAATAAAAACGACGTCTGAAAAATAATGAACAAATAAGGTCATAACGTATATGTGAGAAATAATCAAATGACTCATATAATTTTTTTAAAAAAAAGGTGACATTCAACTAATAAGGCTCGCCTGTACATCACACTTGAATAATTATTGTTATCATTTTAGGTTAATTAACTGGTAAACGATTCAGCAGGTATAACATGGTTCCCTTTGTTGAAATTTAATGTAGTTGAACCAGGCCTCGATTTTTCGAAAACACTTAAGTACGTTCTCATGCTCAAATCTGAGCACCGTGCTCAAATCGCACGAAATCCACATCGACTTCAACCGAATACCCTTCCACGTTGGAGAGTATTTCTTTGAAGTTGAGCATGTTCTCATGAGTATGTATTTAAGTTTTTTTCCCCAAGAAACCGGGACCATGTCTTGTTTAAAGGGACATACCATTCCAAATTCAATTTTTATAAGTATCTCTTGATGCCAAGATTGGTTAATCTAATGCATATAAATGCTATCATTTTTTTAATTTGCTGCTTATAAGCAAAACATACGACTTTAAACTTGAGACAGAAATGGCAAATGTCATATAAATCTGAATTGCTGTCCATATCAATTTATTCAATTTTAACACAAAGATATATATTTTTCGTAAACGGCACAATATTTTGGCTTGCAATTTTCAGAATTTCCATAAGAAAAAATGCTCTTTCAGATAAAAATAAAAGTAAAGTTAATGAAAAAATATCTGTAAAATGTCACTTTAACATGAACATGTTAAATGCCTACGTAACACTAGGAGTATATGGGACAACATTGGCATATTCATTTTTCTGTTTCTTTGTATTAGATAGAGTCTGTATAGTAGATTCTATGCGAATTGAACATTCAGATGTGCGCAGTGCATTGAATGTTTACGTATATCGCGTAGAATCTACTATACAGACTCTATCTGACTTAGTGTTCGCTAGCGGTTCATTGGAGACTGGGTGTGGCTATGTATAGACGTCACATAAACTAGCCGACAGCCCGTTTATGCGAAATATAGTAGCGAAATTTTAAAATATACTGCAATTTCATTGGTCCAAAAAGTAGGTCGAACACTACATAATGTTTGTGATAATCACCTGTATATTGGTTGTATATAAAGCCATTCCTGATATACCCACACAACATAACCCAGGACAGATTAACCAAGGCACACCTGAAATTGTAACGTTAAACGTTATCATTCATATCGCCGATTTTCAACGAAAACCTCGTAACTGCAGCTTGTTATAAGCTGCAGTTACGAGATTGCTGTTGAAAAGCAGCGATATAAAATGTATTGTATATAATTTCCAAACTTCGTGGTTTAAGGAAACGTGTTAGCATCGCGTGCATCCCATAATCAAGTAGCTGTGTCTTAGAAAAGGCATCACTGACATGGATAAAACACTTACTGACGAATGCTCATATATGTGCTAAATATCCAGAGCAAATACAATAACTAAACTTTCGAATTCTATGTGAATATTGAATCCGACTTGTTGCAAGGATCAAATATTTGTTTTATTTCCCTGTAAATGCATAAAAGTGGGCGGTAATAAATCGACTTTGTTCTTATGTATTTTCCTTCAGTTTTGTAAAAAAAACCCCATGCATTTCCCCCATATTTCCATTGAAATACTTTATTCTGCACATTAAAAGGCATACCAATATATACAATATACTCTCCGTGTATTTTGAGAACAAGGGCATTGTCAAAGCTGAGTACATTCGTGAAAAATGATATATATTAAAATGAAATACTATGAATGAAATATCTGTTCATGAAATTTTTCATCTTTGACAATAAACTGGGGAGATTTTTTATCTAAATGAATCGGAGATTAGTGCGGGGTACTTTTGTATGTGTTGTTTTGTCTAGTGTATTCATGCAGGTTTCATGTAAAAGAGCAATGACAAAGAATTTTGTGCTAAAATAGATTGGGTTTACGTAATATTTCGATTAATAAGTCGTAATTACGAGATTTTATAACATAACCTACAGAAGAATTATTGTTTATCCGAAATTACGTCATTGTTTACCAGATAAAACCATTCCCTACTATAACATTTTTTTCTATTACAAATCGTTACTTCAAATAGAATGACTGATTGTGTAATAGACTATACTCACGTGTTGATGCAAACGCTAGACACAAGGCACCACAGGAGAACAGGCATCTGGAAAACATGGAAACAGGTTTAACCTATTACCAGACGGCAACATTTTGGACCATTCGAAATTCAAAGATGTTGTAGACGACAATTTCAAATGAATCATGTTTTAAAAAAAGAAAATGTGGTTGTTTTATGTAGAAAATATTGTGAAAAATGAACAAAATGTTTCTTTTTTTTCTTTTTGGGTTTATTTTCATATGCACCAAATTTTGGTGCATATGAGAATAAACCAGAAAAAAAACCTGTTAGTCTTTTGACTGCTCCTATGATCTCCCGAACTCTATCCCAAACGACAAAATTTTAGACTATTCCAATTTGAAGGCCGCTGCAGACGACAATATTACTGTTGATAGAGTTAGCATTTCTGCACAATAGAAACATCGAGGCAGAAGAAGAAAATGCTGGCCACCCGCATTTTCTTTTTTTTTTTTTTTTTTTTTTCTTCTTCTTCTTTTTTCTTTCTCAATGTTTTCCTAGGCTTCATCAATAAGGGACGTCAAAACCAGGTCTTGTTTGGGAAAGGGTTATTAAAAGAACCCAAACGTTTAAGTTAAGTTAATAAAAGATCAACTGTGCCGTTTAAACGAAATCACTTAAAATATATCTTTTTATGGGTTGGTTTATGGATTGATTTGGAAAGCTACCAATCTCGAAGAAAAGTAAGAGTAGGTTTTTAAAAATGACCACGACGAGACTCGAACTCGCAATCTTCTGATTCGAAGTCAGACGCCTTATCCATTAGGCCACGCGGCCAGACACACGCATGGAGACGATTTAGAGGAACGAACACCAATGAAAACTAAATGATAAACAAAATATAATCATTTTAAAGATCCAATGTCATTCTCATCACGGTGTATAATCACGTGACTTAGAATTGTCGATAATCTTCAATAACTTTGTCAATACTTAACCAATTTGAATTCGGTTTGAAGCGGAGAAGGCGGAAAATGTCAGGAATATTCTGAACGTGGTTGGTTTTTGAAAAATCAACTGATACAAAAAATTATTGAAGATCAACCTAAATGTTGGTTGATCTTCAATAGCCTTTTTATTAGTCGATTTTTCAAAAATCCACCACATCTATCTAATGCGTAGCGTCTGCCCATATTCTCTGCTTCAAACCGAATTCAAATCGGTCCAGTATCTACTAAATTATTGAAGATTTTCTGAAAATATCGTATCTCGTGATTATCCACCATGCCCATGCCTGTTAAAAAGGTTGTAATTTAGCATATAAGGCTTAGGTAGATCAGTTAGATGGAAGAATATTTCTGGAAAATACTTCAACATATTGATAATTTTGCATTACGGACGTAAATCTATTTTACCCAGAAATAAACTAAAAGCACTGAAACGGTTCTCGTTTAATTTTGAATGCGATATTTACGCATGGCTAACAAAAGTGTAATTTTGCACATGCGCTATGCCTACGCCACTGTCATTTTCGGCTGGGACTATTCGAGGGCTTGGTGCAAAACTATTGTAACTACATTTTGTAGAATTTTACAGGAGAGGGAAAAACTTGTTGACTCTCTCAAAGATAAAGAGGGAAAATGATTTTAAAATTCTAAATAATTTTTATGTATACAGAATTAAAACCTAATATTAGAACACGTGATGTATTCCCTGCTAAAGATTCACAAAATGCAAAAAGTGAATTTCTGAAAAATATGTAGTTACAATAGTTTTGCACTGAGCCCTCGTGTTGTACCTTTTATCATACGTCCCTTTTGAGTCTTTATAGAAAGGACTTGGGAAAACATAGCCATTAGCCAGCATTTTCTATGTTCGTCTTAAAGGGACATTTCATTCCAGTTTCATTTTTTTAAAGTATGTCTTGATGCCAAGATTGGTTATTCTAACGAGTATAAATACTATTGTTTTTTTTTAAGTTGTTGCCAATAAGCGAGAAACACGCATGTAAAGTTGAGACATAATCGATAAATTGCATATAAATCCGAACTGTTGTCCACAACAATTTTGTTCAGTTTTAACACAAAAATATAAATTTCTCGTACACAGCGCAATGTTTTGGCTTGAAATTTTCAGAATTTTCATAAGAAAATATGCTCTTTCAGATAAAGGTAAAAAGAAAATTTATGACAAAAAATTCTGAAATGTCACTTTAAAATTTCCTTCGTTATAGATCTACATCGTTCAAATTTCTACATCAAAATCCACTCTTTCATCTGCGGCAGGGGCCTGTTTCATCAAAACATTTAAGTCGTATTTTTGACTTACCAATGTCTTAAAAATCGCTTAAAACAACAATCACATAACCCAGGTTTTGATAGAATGGCGATACGCGTTTCTTACCCCAAATTTGTCGTAAGTCGTCGGTAAGTCAAAAATACGTCTTAAATGTTTTGATGAAACAGGCCCCAGCTGTCAAATTAGACATGTCTAATATCATGTCCCTTGAGAAACGATTAACCCATTACCAAACGACAAAATTTTGGACTGGTCCAAATTCAAAGATGGTGCAGACGACAATTTGAAGTTAAGATAATTTAAAATATTTTGGTCTTTTTTGGTAGAAAACATTGTGGGAAATGAAGAAATTGCTTGCCACAAGCAATTTCTTCATTTCCCACAATGTTTTCCAAAGCCATTTCATTGTGAGGAGTCAAATAGAGTCACTGTGTTGTAATGGGTTAAGCGAGGCACGTTTTAAATGCAATAGTTTAGATGCACTGACTTAAACTATTTTTTCACAGGAATGTGAAATTTATTCAATATTGGGCAATATAATGATTTTCAACCTTGAAAAAAACTAATTAAAGGCTCGGTCACACCGGTCGAGCGGTGCTATAGCGGTCCTGGAGCGGTAAAGAAATTTCCAAACCGCTCGTCACCACTCACAAACTGGGAAAAAAGATCAAAGAAGAGCGTTGCTCTAGCGGTGCCCCGCGGAAGCCAGCGTTGCTAGAACGGTTCTACAGCGGTAGGTAACGGTTGATAGCGTTGAAGTGAGCGTTGTTATAGCGGTGTTTAGCCACGATCCTCTCCTGCCAATCCATCGATTCTGACGGAGAGTTTCACAAATGCTTTATAAGAATCCGTTGCCTCTTTTTCATCTTGCGAGGCTGTGTTTGTTCCTTGCACAACGATGGTGTCTTCCAAGTTAGGCCCTTCTATCCAAGCCCTATTCTGAACCTTCCCATCAGGTTTTACATGGTCCACAAGTATGTTCTGGAGCACTGGGTAGCGGGAGCGCATGAGGTTTTGTAGAATGCAACAAGCATCGTTTTCCGCAACTTTTTCAACACAAAAAGACCGTAAAGTAAAACTTTTCATTCAATTGAATTCGTTCTTTGCATCTTCTTTGAATATTTACCAGATAGAAATAGTTAAACTCGTTTGTGAAACTAAACTGATCCAATATATATGGCAACGTATATGGTACACCCTGATGATGTCATTGGATGCGAAGATGTGTGCTTATAGGACGACATGATCACACCAAGTTGTCATAAAATTTAAAGAATGATATGATAATTTGATCATGACGTATTAACAGAACACGATTTGTTGTCTTAATCTGATCATTACTCAATAACAGAACTCGACTTGTCGTCTTAAAATAAAACGACATAACTACATAATAACGTATTTTGTAAAAACTGCTATGTTGACTATGCTCGTTGTTTATGGCTTTATGACTTGCTATAGGTCGAGATGTCGGATTTAACTGCCTTGTCATTTTTTGTTTTAGACGACAAGTACAGATCATGGCAATATATTCATGTCATTGAAAACTGACATTATCATATTAGGTGTTAGTTCCCATGTCGACTTGTCAAATTATGTTGACTTTTGTCACAATGGCTCTAAATCGCTCACCTGAGTTTCTACAGCCCTCTTTTGATATCTTAAGGTGGCTATTTTCCCCTTTTTCATGCCGCGGCAGCTACAGTTTTTGACAGAATCAACTTCTCTTAACAAATTTGAAAGCCCTTCACCAAAGGATCATTCCTGCCAAGTTTCGACAAGATTGGTCAACTGGTTTAGGAGAAAAAGATTTTTAAGAATTGACTATTTCCGCGTTTTCCATGCCACGGCAGCTAAAGTTTTTGACGGAATCAAATTCTTGTTACAACTTTGAAAGCCCTTCACCCAAGGATCATTCCTGCCAAGTTTCAAGAAGATTGGCCCGCTGGTTTGGGAGAAGAAGTTTTTTTTAAAAGAATTGTCTATTTTCCCCTTCTTTCATGCCGCGGCAGCAAGAGTTTTAGGCTGAATCAAATTCTTTTACCAACTTTAAAAGCCCTTCACCAAAGGATCATTCCTGATAAGTTTACAGACAGACAATGGACAAATGGACAGACACGAGTAAAACAATATGCCCCCGATCTTTCGATACCGGGCATAAAAATGAGTACATTTGGACAAAAAATGTGGCCTCCAGAGTGCATACCAGTTTTTTCTAAGATTTGGCCCAGTGACCTAGTTTTTGACCCCAGATGACCCAATTTCAAACTTGTCCGAGAATTCATTTAAACAAAGTTTCTGACCGAATAATAGTATATTTGGACAAAAAAAATGTGGCCTCTAGAGAGCACACAAGGTTTTTCAAAATTTTGACCTAGTGACATAGTTTATAACCCTAGATGACCCAATTTCAAACTTGTCTGAAATTTGATAGAAAAGCTTCCTGAGCAAAAATGAGTACATTCGGACAACAAGAGCGAAAACAAAGTCAATAATGGCAATTTTGTCAAAAACAAAGGCAGATAACTCAAGATGTTTCCGATCAAGCTGAAAATTTTACCTATGAACGATCTAATCGTAAAAATATTCAGTCGAAGTTTTGTATTGATTGATAAATATTTGTGGATGCAAGAGGGAAAACAAAGTCGAGAATGGCAATTTTGTCGAATTCAAGGGAAGATAACTCAAAATGCGTAATTCCGATCAGGATAAAAAATTAACCTGTGCAAGATCTTATGGTCAACAAAATTCAGTATAAGTCTGGTGTTGATTGATAAATATTTGTGCATGCTAGAGTGAAAACAAAGTTGAAAATAGGAATTTTGTCAAAATCAAGGGCAGATAACTCAAAATTCGTAATTCCGTTCAGGATGAAAATGTTACCTATGCAAGATCTTATGGTCAACAATATTCAGTATAAGTTTGGTGTTGATAGATAAATATTTGTGAATGATAGAGTGAAAACAATGTCGAAAATGGTAATTTTGTCAAAATCAAGGGCAGATAACTCAAAATGTGTAATTCCGATCATGCTGAAAATTCTACCTATGCAAGATCATATGGTCAACAATATTCTACCAAAGTTTTGTGTTGATTGATAATTATTTGTGGATGCTAGAGCGAAAACAAAGTCGAAAATGGCAATTTTGTCAAAATCAAGGGCAGATAACTCAAGATACGCAAATCCGATCAAGCTGATAATTATACTTGTTCAAGATATTATTATCATTAACATTCTGTCCAAGTTTTATCTTGATTGGCCAACATTTGTAGATGCTAGAGTGTAAACAAACTCAAAACTGCCTTTTTTGACATTCAAGGGCAGATAACTCAGTACTTTCTGATCCGATCAGGCCCATATTCGAACTCATCCGAGAACTTATGTCCATACTTGTTTTGACCAAGTTTAGTTAAGATTGGCTAATGTTTGTGGATGCTAGAGTGTAAACATCAAATTGTTGACGGACAGACGGACGGACGGACGGACGGACGGACAGACGGACGGACAGACGGACGACGGACAAAAAGTGACCACAATAGCTCACCTTGAGCACTTCGTGCTCAGGTGAGCTAACAACTTCATAACCTCACATATAGATAAACTAATTATTGTATTGTCTCAAACAATTAAGGGAAATCACTGAATGATTGCAAACCAATTTCTTAAAAAATATAATCTTCCAAAATTCAAGATTTAGCATCCTTTGCTTTCGAAAAGTATACAAACTTACAACCCATTGTTTGCTATGAGTGCTGGACAGATGATTTTGTATATAGATTGTTGAGCTTAAAATAGCATGTAGCTTTTTACTAAAGTTAATACAAGACAATCCCACAGGCAGAATGTCGAGCCCGTTTGTCTTATCTCAAACCTGGACAAACTATGTCGAGCTCGACACAAGCTTGCTCGTCAAAACTCCTCTGACCACTGAGCAAGATACTGCCGAGACAAACGATTTTCTGAGCAAGGGTTTAAAAATCCTGTGACCACTAAGCATAATACTTCAAAGCATAAACAAGGTACAGTATGGACAAACAAATTTTGATATTTTTATTTGACCTCTTGTGACCTTGACCTTCATTTTGAGCAAGACAACTCAACTCACCATGGAGTACATTTGTTCAAGTTATATCAAAATCCATCCATGCATATAGAAGTTCTTTGAATAGCCCAGCTAAAAAGTGAACAGTTCAATGATAATGCACTAATCAATTTATAAAATCATTATTTAATAACTGAAAAACATAACTATCATGGAAATAATAGAATGACGACTGTCACCTAATTTCTTAACATAAAATCTTCACAAAATAGCAGACATTGGACAAACTTATGAAATGAAAGGAACTTAAGTACCTAATAGGCTGTGTATACTTTCAATTGTCAGTGCTGGATGGTATTCTTAAATGTCTCGAAAAAGTTGTTTAGTCAGCTATATAAAATGACATTCCCAAAATTAACACCTAATAAAATCTTAAGAAATAGCATCTGATGCCTAAAAATTATACAATATCATCTTTGCAAAATAGATATACAATAGCATCCAGTGCTGATCACTTAAAAGTAGACGGTAAAAATGTTTAAATGTCTCATACAAATTAATCTTCAAAATCATTGAAGATTGATCGCACTTTTCCAATCTCTCTCCTGCAATGTGAGCATCTTCCACCATTTTGTTGCAGATGCAGGGCACATACTAGACAGCTAGTATGGCCGCAGGGGTAGTAAAATGCATTTGGGAAGCGGTCGTAGCATACTATACATCTTCGCTCTATCTTCATTTCCACCTAGAAATTGAGAAAATAAACAAATACGACTGATAGGAAGATTTACAAATGATAGTCATAAAATATATAACAAAAGATGGTCTATCTTTAGTTCTAATGCAAATGCATGTATATTCCAGAAACATTTAATTCACTGTTAATAGAGTATTTTAACATTACATGTACTTTGAATATTTGGATTACTGTTTACCGTATTGTTGGCATATGGTAATGAAGAGTTACTAAGTGAAATATATATCTGAAAGTATGCACACGATACTGTCACAGATGTAACCTTAACAAGAGGGCCATGATGGCCCTGAGTCGCTCACCTGCTGACAATGGCGGTAAAAGTCCATGCATGAACTTTTCATGGTAATATGTGAAAGCATTCCAATTTTACAGCCATTTGAAATCTTAAGGTTACGGTGATCTTTAAGCCTTAAGAAGCACTTGATGATGCTTCATGTGAAATATCTTAGAAGCTCTGGGACACATGGTTCTAGAGTAGATTTTTGAAGGTGATATCATTTCACTTTAGTGACCTAGTTTTTGACCCCACATGACCCAGATTTAAACTTGTCTGAAGATCATCTAGATTAACAAGAGCTGTCCATAAGACAGCAAAACTGTGGTGTCTAGAGTGTTAACAAGCTTTTTCTATCATTTGACCTAGTGACCTAGTTTTTGACCCCACATGACCCATATTCAAATGTGGTATGATAATAATGAAAGCGCTAGAGTGTTAACGTCGAAAAAATTGCATTTCTGGGCTATGTTCAAGGTCGCTGTGACCTTGACCTTGACCCGACATAACCCATTTTCGAACTTGCCCTAGACTGCATTGAGATACAACTTCTGACCAAGTTTGGTTAAAATCAAAGCAATAATGAAAGCTCTAGAGTGTTAACGTCGAAAAAATGCATTTCTAGGCTATGTTCAAGGTCGCTGTGACCTTGACCTTGACCCGATATGACCCATTTTCGAACTTGACCTAGACTACATTGAGATACAACTTCTGACCAAGTTTGGTTGAAATCAAAGCAATAATGAAAGCGCTAGAGTGTTAACGTTGAAAACTTAACAGACGGACGGACGCACGACGGACAAAAGGCGATCACAAAAGCCCACAAAGCTGATATTAAATGTTCAAGTAGTGGAAATATATATTCCAGATGCTTGATTACCACGTGAATGCGACTTGTTTCTTTTTGACAAAAATATTGATGTAGGAAAGAAATAAAGGATTTTTGTCAACATGCCTACTAAAACTAGATAAGTCAGGGAAGATCGATGTACAAATTATGTGGATAAGATGACAAAGCATACGTCGACATGACATATTTTAAAATAATGATGCACTAACTTATGTCGGAAAGATTAGTTTACGTAGACAACCGGTAGAGTTAATTTTCTTTTGTTATCATGACAAGTCGACTTACCTGAAGTCGACTTTATCATTTTATCAGGGTGTACCATATGCGTTTCCATAAATATATCTATCTAACACAAGTTGTGTACATTATGTGGTCGGATTAGTAATTCAAGAAAAAATATTGAAATTGATAATTGTGTCGATGATACTGAATGCAATTTGTCAATGCTAATTTAGATGAAAATAATACACAAAGGATGTGTTAAGTTTGTAAAACTGAGTGTCAAACAGCTTAGAAAACATTAAGGCAAAATAAGAAAATGCTGGTATATAGCATTTTCTCCTTTTATCTCAATATTTTAGAGGCAAATTGTCAATGATCGATCATATTTTACCGCAGTCGATTTTGTCATTTAAACAGTTTTCAAATTGGAATGTGCTTGGGTTTACACTAGACTGCACTACAACACCAATCAACAATTATTATTTAATCAACAACAACAATATGAGAAACACCACAATTAGTCAGCACAGTGGATAGAATATAAGCAAAATAGATTGATAGACCATCCACAACTGGATTGGAAAGATATCGCAAAAACAGTTCTAAGTCGTTCTAGCTCTAAAGAAATCCAGTAACTGGAAATCTCCAGGGGTAGATAAAGTACCCAACTCTTGGCTAAAACACCTTGAAGCAACTCATGAAGGTCACATATCGGTTGCCAAAGAACAACGAGACGAAAAATCCAAGAACTACAGGCCAATAACTTGCATGTGAACAAGATCCTGACAAGTATTGTCACTGAAAGAACATACAACTTCCTTGAGACTAACAACATGCTACCACCAGAACAAAAAGGGTGCAAAAGAGGAAGTTATGGCTGCAAAGATCAACTCCTTATCAATAAGATGATATTGGTGAGAAAGCAAGGTGAGAAAGAAAAATCTAAGTACAGCGTGGGTTGACTTTAGTAAGGCATTTGACAGTGTCCGACATTCCTGGATAGTACGAGCAAAGGACATTCATCGAATCTCACACACTCTCATAAACTTCATGAAAACCAATATGGGACAGTGGAAGACCCCATGATGCTCGTACATGACAATGGGTCAATTTCAACCAGACCACTTCAATTAAGAAGAGGGATATTTCAATGCGATTCACTATCAACTCCTTTTCTGTTGTGTCTTGCCCCTCTCAGTACCATGTTGAATGTCACCGGACACGGATATGACATCCACTGCAAGAAAATCAGCCATCATTTTTCTTACATGGATGACCTAAAGACGTTTGCCAAGAACAATCACCTGCAAAAACAACTGCTCGAGACAGTTTCAATGTCATTAACTGGCAAATGCAAGAAATCAAAAACCTTGACACAAGTACTAGAAAGTTACTAACAACAGGAAGAACGCACCAGCCAAATGCTGACGTTGAAAAACTGTACATACCACGAAAGATCGATGGCAGGGGCCTCACACAGATCGGGTTGGCCTAAACACGTATTTGGAGACAACACAAGACAATCTGCTTCTTCTCGTTCGTGAACGTAACAAGAAGCTATACACAATCTCAAAGCAAACCAGAAAATTTGCCCAAGAACTGAACATTGCACAAACGGCCAGAAAGGAAGAAGAAGCCGTCCAGTGTTTGCCAAAAGAACAAAACGGGAAGCAAAGACAAACTTCCAAAAGATTATAACAGAAACATGGAAAGCCAGACCAACGCATGAGTAATACCACTTAAGGGTGGACAAGCCAGATGTTGTGCAAGATCAGACACACACGTGGCTCTCAAGGCAGAAACATAGGGAATGGTGATAGCAGCACAAGATCAGAGCTTGGCTACAAGAGCACACCACATGGATATCATCAGAGATGGTACAGATCCAAAGTGCAGAATGTAACCAATATGATGATGCCATAGATCACTCAGGCTGTCACATTAGCACCAACGGAGTACATTCAAAGACATGACAAGGAAGCAGGGTACATTCATTGGAAAATCTTAAAACACTTTGGACTCCAAGCAAGCGAAAAATGGTATGAACATCAACCACAAACTGTCGTAGAAAACAATGATGTTACAGTATTGTGGGACATGAAAGTAAATACTGATAGAGAGATCAAGGCCAACAGACCAGACATCATCATCAAGAACAAATTATACAAAACTTGCAACATGAATGACATCACGATCCCATCTGAAAGAAATATCCCCGTCAAGGAACTTTGGAAACTATCCAAGTACAAAGACCTTGAGATAGAATTAACCAGAATGTGGGGTATGGAGACGACAACTGTACCAGTCGTTGTAGGTGCACTTGGTCTCATTAAGAAGGGACTTGGCAAAAGACTCAAATGTGATCGAGGAACTCAAGACGATCGTACACCTCGAAAGTGCACTAGCATACGAAGAACGCTTTCAATCACATGAAACCTGATATTACCTTAGAATCATGGATTGATTCCGGCATTTCAGAGTAAAAATACCTTTGTACAAAACCTAACTAACTAAATCATAATGATGATAATAATAATAATAATAATAATAATAATAATAATAATAATAATAATAATAATAATAATAATAATAATGATGATGATGATGATGATGATGATGATGATGATGATGATGATGATGATGATGATGATGATGATGAAATATTTATATCATGAGTTTTTTCTCTATTTCTTACAGCAGCTTGACTCCAAATAAGCTACTTGTCAGCTTCTCTGTGTGTCTTTATCTTCCACTTCCGTGATATTTTTTTTCAAAGACTGCCAGAGATTATTACATGCACAGACAATGGTTTGTGTGTGTAGTTGACAAATTCTGTGGTGGCATATCCTTCGACTTTCACAGCGTTCCTCAAGCGGACCAAAGCGTTGACGAACTTCGTATAGCGGTGCCCAACTTTCTCATAGCGGTGGTTTAGCGGTAGTGAACGGTGCCAGAGCGGAAAATTGTGTCGTTCTCACCGCTCGCGATATTTTGGACAGTCCAAAACTTTCAGAGCGGTGAGGGAGCGGTAAAGGACCTTCAGCGGTAGTGGAGCGTTTTACAGCGGTGTTCTAGCGGAGCCCAACTTTTCCAAAACGGTCGTGAGCGGTGACGAGCGGTTTGGGATTTTCTTTACCGCTCCAGGACCGCTATAGCACCGCTCGGCCGGTGTGACCGGGCCTTAACTTATTTATTAGTTGGCCCATGTTTTTAAAATGGCGAATATACTATCATCATATCATTCTTAAATGGAACGTTTGGACCTTGTCCCGTTAACGAATCACCCCCATTCACTGTTTATAAGGACAATGCGGACAATGTAAACAACTAAAACACAGGGCAATATTTATGAAATTCCAAAATCTAAAGTTTGCAAATGTGTATCCTCTTTGTCTTCAACTTGTATATGAACACATCGTTAGTCTCCGTCAAAAACATCAAAATTTTAAGTCGCCTTTTTTAACATGGCCGCCGTATATAAGACATTTGTTTTAGTTACAAGTACATGTATCCTAAATTGTACAAGATCGGCAAATGTCTCCAAGGAAAAAGGGTAATCCTTTTGTAGCATTTTTGTTAGATCTATATTTTCGTAAACTGTTTACCTTGACCTGATTATCGTTTGAATTATTTGTAAATATGTTGACCTAAAACTAGTACTTTTGGTTGGTCTAATTCGTAGTCATTATTATAATCATTCCATCTGATTACATAGGAACGTACGGAACACTCTTTCAACATTATTTTACTTCATGTTTACAGTTTTCCGAATTTCTCGGAATATATGCTTTCCCAAACGATATCCGATTTCACCCCCCCCCCCCCCTCCCTGTCTGCATAAACATTGAAAAAACGAAAAAATGCTGATTATGTTTTTGTGTATTCAAAACTAGCCTCTCTGCAGCTTTCAACGTGCAACTGGCCATTTTTTCCGTTTGAGAAAGGAGTAATCCGATCGACACGATCAATCAGAATATCGAATTTCTAATAAACTTTAGCGTAGTATACCCGTAACGTGACCATTTTGAGATTCATAAAACATCGGATTTTTTCGGGCGGCGTCGTAACGTATCCGAACTTATTCCGGCACGGTCGTAAACATTCGGTGGTGGAAAATTCCACCGCCGAATGTTTTCGACAACGTCCGAATAGTTCCAACGTCACACGAATCTCATTCTGGGTAGACTACCTAACGATACCCCGTCCATCATTAGATACCAATCACTTCGCGCATCTTCACGCGTCATTCGTGACGACGGAAATTGACGAGGATCCAGAATTTCCTAAAACTGTATCTCTTCTGTGTCAAGTTTTCTTTCGTATTTATATCGGCAATATTGTTTAAGCACTATGAAAAGAAAACAAATGACCACTACGAGACTCGAACTCGCAATCTTCTGATTCGAAGTCAGACGCCTTATCCATTAGGCCACGCGGCCAGACATGTACATTATACACGCATGCATCAATTGACCGATGTAGTTGCGAAACCTTAACTATTTTGTTTGCAGATTGACATGATTGAGTTTTACCATGCTAATAGAGGTAACGCTCAATCATGTCAATCTGCAAACACAATACAACTTTAATAAAGCTAATGTAGTTGCGAGTTTTTGTAATAACGCGGATGAAATATCACATTTCCATGTAAAGTAAACCATATAATGTCAGAAAATATGCAAACAACGATAAGATCTCCGTGCATATTTTATAATGCAATTTGTAAAGGTAAAGAATAAAGTTCTTTAATTTTGAGAGCAGAGAAGGGTCATTAGAAGAGTATATAGTTTTTTCAGTACATTTTTGACACTAGCAGTGTCAGTTTTAAACAATCATCACGCTTACCCGAAAAAAGCGGTTTTAAATTATGAACATAATATACTATATAATGGCAATTTGACTTTAATTTATACCAGTTGTCTAGATAGACACATCTTATAATTATAACTTTAATTATAATTTAATTACATATATCTTTTTACATTTTGATACTAAATGCAAAGACGCAATAAAAACACAATTACCAATTAATATTTTCATTGTGTCTTTGCGTTTTCTAGAATAGTGAAATAATTGCAAAGGCGCAATAAAAACACAATTACCAATTAATATTTTCATTGCGTCTTTGCGATTTCTAGAATAGTAAAATAAATAGATCTTGTAGGAAAACAACATGTACCCAAGGTGGGATTCGAACCCTGGACCTTTGGAACACAAGTCGGATGCTCTACCGCTGAGCTAATCGGACATTATATTATGGCCGAGATGTTAACCAAATTGTGAGAATATGGTTTACATGTTCATAATTTAAAACCGCTTTATTTCGGGTTAGCGTGATGACCGTTTCAAACTGTTACTGCTAGTGTTAAAGTTATACCGAAAACGATCTATTTCATAAATATGACATCTTTGCTATCAAAATTAATGGACTTTGCCCTTTATCTTTGTAGTGAAATCACCCCAATGGAGGCCACCATAGTTACTGAGTGTCTGACGTACTAAAATACATAGTACGACAGGGAACCAGACTATACGAGGGGTGATCCAAAAGTTCGTAAACTGGGTTAATAAAACTTCAGGAGTGTTCACTATCAAAACAAAAGTCATACAGTTCTTAAGTGTGACATCTGTACAATAAATGTGGAAAATTTCAATTGTTTACATATAACAGTTATTGCTCAGTGATAAATTTTAGACACAGACCATGCGCGGGGCGGGGGAGCAAGAACGTCAAAAGCGACGTCAATTTAACGCGATTATGAAACCTTCTATTCAAAGTGCTTATTTACTATCATACAATTCTGTGTCCGAGGTATAAATGTGCTGAAAATGTTATCATACAATTTTAGAATCGAAATGATGAATGTTTCTCTGTCTGGATGTTTTAAGATCGATATAATATCAAAACGGAGCCTATCACTGTGTACCACAGTTCTGACGTCGAGAACCGGGTTGTGGCCCTTTGCAGGACTATCTTGGCATTCATTTTCCTCTATTGAAGTCCGAATCTTGGGTGTCACATAAACATAATTTCTCTACAGCACCATATTCTTGTTCTCTTCAACATTTTAATTGTCTGCGTCGGTGTATGATCAAGATCGTGACAGAATTTTATAATTGACCGACATTCAAATCTCGTTGTTGACGTCATATCGCATTTTCACTAATTTGTTCTATCTTATAAAAATGTGGTATCTTCCTAACAACTTTTACATCAACGTATGCAACTTGGTGTCACTGCGTTAAACTAGCGTAATAACAATTTTCACCAAAAATTTCCCGCAGAAATTTAAGAAAATTTGATTAATTTAACGTTCATGTATCATTTTTTGTTGCTCCCCCGCCTAGGCGTACACACGTTACTATGGTAACGTAGTTTACGGCCGCTATAACTTTTTTTGTTAATCTTATAATTTTTTATACCGTCTATAGATAATGAGCTACGTTATTGCCAAATTATATACTGATCAAGCATGTGATAAGGAAGTTATGTGTCAATTTTACGAATTTTTGGATCACCCCTCGTATAAGCACCATGAAAATAAAAACAATGACCACGACGAGACTCGAACTCGCAATCTTCTGATTCGAAGTCAGACGCCTTATCCATTAGGCCACGCGGCCAGACTACCGCTCTAAATGAGCAGAGAACATTCCTTTTGCAATTATGTGACCGTTCACGCTAAAAGGTAGTCCTATTTATAAGCCCGGACATATTTCATTGTCCGGTCTTATAAGATACGCCATTTTGTATATAGCACTTCCGCCATGCGAAAAACGTCGATGTTTAGCCCTCAAACTACTATGTCTAAAATCGAAATTTTGATCCAAAAATGGCATGGATTGAAAGATAAATTAATTGTTTTTCACTTCAGTATAATTTTGAAATAAAATTTTATCTTGTTTTATTCCAATCAAACCAAATTTCCAACAGCCATGAACAAAATCAAGATGGCCGACTCGCTCGCCAATTGAAATGAAAACATGTTTCAAAGGCATAATTTAGTAGACAAAGCAATATTTAAGTATCATTTAGGTAGTTTTAAACATTATGAAGTAATTTCTATTGTTTATGCCATGCTGTACCTTGACAAGTGACTTTGAATGATTTTACATTTGCTACCCTTAACAATCGCAACCAGCTAGGACTAGCTAAAAGGATGACCCGTTAGGTAGTGTAGCAGACCCCGGGGTATCCTAGGATTTGTTCTAAAAGTCCTGTTATTTTGCTACATGTACACCAATTTTGTCGTATGCGACATCTTCAAAATTGGAGAAGGAAAGATGTTGTTATTTCTGAAAGACAATATTTGGACCAGTTTGTTCTCACATCAAATATTATTTTCGATGTTTGAGGAACGAATTAGTCGAAAATTAATTTCCCTTGCTATGTCTAAGCTCCGATAGATGGCGTTGTATAGTGCACGAGCTTGCTCGTGCGTTTGTAAGTCCTTCACTCAGAGTTGGAAACCGACTGTAGGCGGACGTGTATTGCTGTTTTTATTGTCGTTGGGCGGTGTAGCACGTGTTTCTCTTTCCAAATGACGAACTGGCTACATGGGTTCAGATGAATCTGCGTCGTTACTGGGATGTCTCATCTTGATCTACATGACAGTGCATATTCGACATGGAGCGGTGGGGTGTTAGAAGACGTATATTGAAATAAAGCTATGCATGACTGCAGACGATAATTGAAGATAAGTACTATTTCATGGCTCTTTATCTAACAGTTAATTGGAGGAAAAGGATAACCCTTTTCCCTTTATTGCATTGCAATTAAATTTCGAGAACAAGAATGTGCCGCTGAATAGAAATAGCCTAGGCTATTTTCCTTAATCGCATTGAAATTAAATTATTGGGTATAAAGGAGTATTTGTGAAATAGTATGAGAAAGGATGAAATTCATATATGAGTTTCTTTTACACTTTGCTGTCTACGTATCAAAAATGGCATTGGATCTTGTGCTAAATATAGATCTTGTTTACCGTTTATGTATTGGTAAATCGTCGATGTTTTTATAAAATCGTGTAACTACAGATCCTATCAAGCTGTAGTTGCGACGTTTTTGATTTACACTGACGAAATAGTATTGTTTGCGTCACTGTTTAATTGATATAATTGGCATGATATCATGTGCATTATGGAAATTTTGAATTGTTCAATTCTGCAAGAAACAAATTATCCATTTATTCAACAGTTCTGTTACCTGTATTTATTCGTGTGTATGGGCATTACATTACTGTTTCTGTCTTTTCAGAATATTTTGGGTACCGTAGAGTGATGGCGATTGAAATTGAATGGTTGTGAGCACTATAGTGACTGACGTTTGACTTCGCGGGATGTCGTCTTACTGATATGTACAGTTAAGGTGGTGAAGCTAGAATTTCGTGTCAACATAAATGTTCCAGAGGATGCACTGGTGAATTAGCCCGAATTACTGCGTGATTATAAAAGAATCTATGCATATTGTCTGTGGATTCATTTATTGTATAGACACAGCTCTATTTAGTCCTCGAGTAATTGTTAATTAATATGCTGTGTCACTGTTTAACGCTTTTAATTATAGTTCATGTCGGAATTAACATTGATTAAAGTTTTTGTACGAGAATGTTATTTCCTTATTTGGTTAGTTTGCTACTTATACAAGGTTTATGACAAAATGCTAGAACGTGGAAGAAAATGTTGATAGAGTACATAATTCCGAAAGTTGAGCGTTGTTACGAATGTTAGGTAAAATAAATCTATTACTAGCCTATTGTAATTACACATCGAAAATACTTGTTTTTAAGTTCGGCCATTTCAAGAAGTGGCATAGCAGCCAGAACTTGCCATGATATATGATGTTTGACGTTGCATAGAGATTCGGACCAGTTGTTATGTGGAGAGTTTTGCACAGCTTGAGCTACATGTATATCGATATGTATAGTTGTGCAAAATTCGTATTGCTAGTAATTACGGGATAAAACTACTTACTTCTTAGTTCAATGTTAGTGTTATGAATATCTATTGGGTTATTGTTGTTTGCATTGAAATGTTTTTGAGTATGTTCGTTGCTTTGTATATGTGTTGTAACTATGCCAGGGAAAACTATTGCTTATGATGAATATAGAAAATAATTAAATACCAGTGGATGATGTTAATTATGTGCACACTGTACACACATGTTTGTATTGCTGTTATAACGTTTATTATTACAACGTTTGGTAATAGGGATGTTGAGAATTGCATGTGAATCCATTGATAAATGTTTTAGTATCCAATACTTCTGTGACATACCCGTTCTTTTAGTCCCAGTCGGTATACAGTCCAACTTTTACGCCAAAAAATATTTTTTTTTTTTGTGTTTGTTGTTATGTTATCCTCTAGAGGAGAGTGAGTTGGCAAGGGAAATATTATTTTCGATGTTTGAGGAACGAATTAGTCGAAAATTAATTTCCCTTGCTATGTCTAAGCTCCGATAGATGGCGTTGTATAGTGCACGAGCTTGCTCGTGCGTTTGTAAGTCCTTCACTCAGAGTTGGAAACCGACTGTAGGCGGACGTGTATTGCTGTTTTTATTGTTTTAGTTTTTGATATTGAAAGCTAGATGTATGATTGTAGAAAGTCAGTTATGTCAGAATACCATGCAATACATTCAGTGCATGATATATGCAAGTTCGTTTTGAACGCTGATTACCAATGTTTCCTTGTGTTCTCTTATGAACGATTTCTTCAATTGCTATTTCACACATTAGTTATGTTAAAAGTACTACTTATCCATACTAGTTTATGCATTGGGCATATGACGCCATTCGCTTTCATGTGGTATTGAGCGTTTTGGAATGTTCAATGTCATGTATTAACGAATGACTAATTAATTTTATGACATATAGCGGCTGTTATATACGACATGTTCATAGATATGTTTAGAAGTTGAAAGTTACGACGTATCTATAGCCGATTGCGATTGGTTGATTTAGATTACGTTGATAGTAGTTAGCTGAGTGCCAAATAAAGGCAAGCCGTTGGCATTGAATGTGTAGATATGCTAAAATGTATGTTATTTCGTGTGCTAGTAAGTAATTATAAGTGCAGCAGTCAGCCAGTGAACGTGTGGATACGTTCGTATACACTAAACATGGATGAGTTGAACTTAAAGAACATTCATTTATAGTGTTAAATTGGACATTTTTGCATGTTCAATATCATTTATCATTGAATGTTAATAAGGCAGTCATACGTATCTGTTACTGTATTGAATTATATATTCATAAGTGCGATTCTAATATTGAAAGACGTTGAAAGTTCAGACGCGGTCATAGTTGAGTGTAATTGAGCAATTTGATGTGTTGCTAGTTATTTGCTGTTGAGTACCTTATATATGCACAATTATTGTCATTGAGTATTTAGATGTTCACTTGTTTCATGATTACTGATATTGAGCTCTATTGATACTTTTAAGTAACTGAACGCATGGGTTCGTTCGTGATATTTAATGAACATCGTAGTCATTTACAAGTTCAAAAGTGCATGTGTTCGGGGTCATCTGCAAGCGTTCGTGTCGATAAAGTCAGAGTCATATGAATTGAAACATGTTTGTGCGTTTGTATTTATATGAAATTGAACGCATATACGCGTTATGAAGTGACAATGAATGTATGAGCATCTTCGGGTCTGTAGTAATTGGACGCATGAGTGCGTTATGCATTGCGCAAGTAAACTTGCAGGAACGATTGGGGTCATCTGCATGCGACCGTGTTGGTTCGAGTTGAGTTGTCGTTCATGATAAGCCAGAAGCGAACGTTTACGTACGTTCAGAGTCCATCGGAATTGAACACATGGGTGCGTTATGCATTACGCAAACGAACGTGCAAGGACGTTCGGGGTCATCTGCTGCGAACGTTTCGGTACGTTCGGAGTTAAATATTCATTGAACGTGAGAGTACGTTCATGGTTAAGCACTAGCGAACGTGAGGGTACGTTTGGTGTCATCTGCAAGCGAACGTGAGGGTACGTTCGGTGTCATCTGCAAGCGAACGTGAGGGTACGTTCGGTGTCGTCTGCAAGCGAACGTGAGGGTACGTTCGGTGTCATCTGCTAGCGAACGTGAGGGTACGTTCGGTGTCATCTGCAAGCGAACGTGAGGGTACGTTCGGTGTCATCTGCAAGCGAACGTAAGGGTACGTTCGGTATGTTCCGTGAACGTAAGGGAACGTTCATGGTTAGGCGAACGTGAGGGTGCGTTCGGTATGTTTCGTGAACGTGAGGGTCCGTTCATGGTTAGTGCGAACGTGAGGGTACGTTCGGTATGTTTCGTGAACGTGAGGGTCCGTTCATGATTAGTTCGAGTTTGAGTTTATTGGGGTTTTACGCCGTTTTCAACTACCAGGGTCGTGTCGCGGCGGCTGGAGCGCCTAACCGTGGGTTCCTGGTGTTTCTCGCACCAGTGCAGCCGCAGTATCCAAGCCGGGCCTCCGGCTGCTCTCTCGCATGGATGGTTCACACCCATTGGTGAGAGACATTTGACTTTTGTCGGGTGTCAGAGTGGATGCTGGCCGAGCCGGGGTTCGAACTCGGGACCCCTGGATTGCATGGTTAGTTCGAACGTGAGGGTACGTTCGGTATGTTTCGTGAACGTGAGGTTCCGTTCATGGTTAAGGCGAACGCGAGGGTGCGTTCGGGAGCGGCGGTGAACGTGTGGGTACGTTCAGAGTCATTCGTGAGTGAACGCGTGGGTGCGTTACGCAATTCGCAAGCGAACGTGCAGGTACATTCGGAGTCATCTGCTATTGAACGTGTGATTCACGTTCGGAGTTGAATGTTGGGCCGCTAGCGAACGTGGGGGTACGTTCGTAGTCATCTGCAACGAACGTGAGGGTACGTTCGGAATGTTTCTTGAACGTGAGAGTACGTTCATGGTATCAACGCGAACGTATGGAGACGTTCGGAGTATTGTTGTTGTAATACGCGTGTTGTATTGTACGATTGATGAGAATAAACGGCCCGCAGTCGGTATACAGTCCAACTGTTACGCCAAAAAATAATTTTTTTGTGTTTGTTGTTATGTTATCCTCTAGAGGAGAGTGAGTTGGCAAGGAAAAAGTCGAGATACATTAAATACATTTATAACCAAGGGAATGCAACAATCATGACAATTGAGGACAAGTGAACTATTCAAACTATGACAATAGCAAAATCTGTGTAAAAATGACCACGACGAGACTCGTACTCGCAATCTTCTGATTCGAAGTCAGACGTCTTATCCATTAGGCCACGCGGCCAGACATGTACGTTATAAACGCATGCATCAATTGACCGGTGTAGTTGCAAAACCTTAACTACAACTTTAATAAAGCTAATGTAGTTGTGAGTTTTTGTAATAACGCGGATGAAATATTACATTTTCATGTAAAGTAAACCATAATGTCAGAAAATATGCAAACAACGATAAGATCTCCGTGCACATTTTATAATGCAATTTGCATGTCTGTGGGCTTTATGATACAAATGATATGTGGTTGAGATTGGCTATGGAAAATGAGTGCTTATGACAATAGGTCAGAGACACAGCATAATTATGTTGTTTTGTTATAGCTTCTATGTAGGCTTAATTATAGAATAGCTCCCAATAAATGACCCGACAGAGCATATCTAGCTTATAGCTAGAAATGCTCTGCCAGGTCATTTATCGTGAGCTATAGTACCGGGTAACTGTTAAAGAGTGATTTGGATCATGATCAGACTTCATTTATAGTGGAGTGACTTTCGCTGAAAAAGTGGCCTATTTCATGGGGTAGGTGGTCATAAAAGTACCACATTTTCTAACCTATACCAAAATATTTGTCATATCCTGAAGTTTATAAAACGGTCAATATCAAGTCTTGGATGTTGGTACGAGCTGAGAAATCCAAGACGGCGTCCAAGATGGCCGCCAGAATTGAAAACAAGGGGTTGTTGTATATGATTGCCTGTACTGATTTAATGTATATCTATACATCATACAAACTAAGTTTAATCTTATATACTAGGTTTGAACTTTCTCGTGATACATTTTACAATGGTCATAATGTCAAGGTCAAGGTCAAATTCAAGGTCAAATGTGAAATATAGTGAAAAAATATGTCATTTACCAGTTTTCTTTTCTTATTACTCAAAGGTTTGCATAAAAAGCCAGGAGTGTTATATACCAAAATAAACTACAATATATAGGCTTAATAAATTAACATAAAGATTCAGATATCTTGTGTTTCAATGGAGATATTTAAGATGGCGTATATAGACCCCCTAGTGAAAAATAATGGAAAACTGTATTTTACCAGTTTTTCCATAATTTTGATATACACAATTGTCATAAAAATTAATGTCAAAGTGTTACTTTAATTCTGTTTATTTTAGCAATGCTCATATTCTAGATAAAGCTGTCATGTTAGACTAGAAAATATTCTTATTTGTTGCAAAATCCAAGATGGCGTCCAATATGGCCGCCACAATGAAAACCAAATGGCCTGTCTTATATGATTGTTTGTATTGACTTAATGTATATCTGTATATCAAATAAAGCAGATTTTATTTCATGCAGTGTGTTTGATCTTGTTATGATACATTTTTTAAAATGTATTCAAAGTCAATGTCAAGGTCAAATTTAAGGTCAGATGTGAAAAATAGTGAATATATCTGTTATTTTACGTATTTTTTGTTATTGTACACAAAATCTTGAATAAAAAGCTATATACTAAAATAAACAATGGTGTATGAACTTCAATAACTTGATATTAAGATTAGGATGTGTTGCATTGTCATGGAGATTTTAAAATGATGTGTACAAACACCTTGTGGGACACCTTGAGAGAATAAGAAAAATCTTTGTTTTTACCATGTTTCAAATTTGATTTGTGTTATGGTTATTCAAATAATGTCGAAGTCATTCATCTTTATATTCTAAATTGGCACAATACACATTTTCTATATAAAGCTATCTGAAGTATCACCCCAATATTATCCGACATAGAATCGAATATGCCATGCAAAATGATAAAAAAAATCTGAATTTAGGTTTTTGCCTTTTGAGTTTTGAAATGTCAGAATTCGACAACAGGAAATATGTGGAATAAAATAAGTGTTTTGAATACAGTATATATGCGATTTAGTTCTTCATTTAAAAACAAATTTGAGACACAGTTCATTTCAACAAAAATCAAAATGACGATACTTCTTTAGTGGCTACACCACACAATACACTGTATAGAGCAATTTTGCCGTCCTAACCAGTTTAGGCAGTTATTTTCTAAATTCACTAGAATCACATGTCCCATTTAAACCTTTATGAGACCACCAATTATGATGGAATTTTTCTTTTTGTAATATATCATGACATCCTACTAAAATCTGAATTAGTGATAATTATCAAGTTTCGTACATACATACACACTGGTTACTTGAGAGAAGCTACATGGACAGTTAGTGCAATCAAAGATATTAGGTAATGGTATATCCATTAGGTTTTGCGCACATTGATGCTCATATATATCTATTCTATCACAAACAAAGTCACTGAGGTGGAGTAACTGGTAGACTCATGAGTTGTGGAGCTGATTGATCTGTCTTACTGTCCATCATTTATCCAACTTTAGTGGGTCAGACAGCTGCTACATTGCAGGATGGTATCATCTCCAGACCAGCAAGTGATACTTGCATTGTAGCATATACAGCAAAATTATGTCATTTGCTGGCAGAATTTTAGGGTTTAATTTTTTTACCTTTTCTGTTCAAAGTTTGTTCAAAGTAAAGAACTATCAATACTGATACCATATAAAATACCAACACATTTTATTAACACTTCCCTTACTATTGTATGTAAGTTGTTGATAGTTCCAATTGTTGTAACGTTCTTGATAGCCATAAGCCTCTCTCTCTCCTTATTCAGTAAATATGTGTATCAGGAGTTTTAGCACATGACCTTTATATGGACTAACCAAGACTACTTTGGCCACAGTCTGGCAACCAATGTAGTCAGTAGGAAGTTTCATTCAAGTCCCAAGCATCTGCTTCTTCTTGATTGGAGTAAGGTTTTTGAATGTATTGTGATTTCAGATGGTGAAATAATGCATAGACAAAGGAAAAGCTTCTATGATCCTTTACTTAGAAGTAAAGTGGCAGCAATATGATCCATAAAAACAAAATTGAAATGCAAGATTAAAAAGGTTGTTATCAATTTGTAAGCGATAAACAGCTTGAAAAGGTACCACTGAAAACAGAGGAGAGTTATATCATTTGAAAATGCACAATAATAGGCCCCTACCACTTAGCTTGTTTGATGAGATTCGCGAAATGGTAACAAACAAGTATGTGAGACTTGTTTGATAAACTCCAAATGTATGTTGATGAAATTGTGTGTGGGTTGACCTATTATCTTAGGTGAGATGGCAGTCGGAACAGAATCAAAACTCAAGCCATGAGCTTGGAGACCTGTCATTGATGGTATCAAATAAACAAACAAATGTGAAAGTCATATATCCCAAAAAAGTTCTTGACCATCTTTAAGTAGACCTTAAGGTCATCTCAACAGGCTTTAAACAAAATGATACTGTAAGTAAGCTCAAACTCTGGTGCCAGAATATTAATCCATGTTCATCAGTAGAGGATTTGATTAAAATATTGTACAAATTAATTGTTATTTTGTACAATACATGTTTATCCCAAGTACTCTTGCTTAGTCCAGATACAGACATCTTTTATACTCCTGCTACATCATTTTGCACCAGTTTACCGAACTAGGAGTCTGAGCACTTTTATTTCAAAACCAGACGTTTACATCTATTTAAAATGCCAAACCCAAGCTTAAAAGGAGATTTTTTAAGTTTTCAGGATATGTCAATTTAGTGATTTACACAACTTTGCATCTTTTTAATTTAACCATGTTTATATAAAAACAGTCATGTTTACCCTTTTAGAATTGTTTGAATTTGACTCAAAGTTGTTATGATTCTTTGAGCAATACCTGTATAACTAATTGGGTTATTTCATTTCAACCAATTTTGATCAGGATTTTTATGTCACCTGACCGAAGGCCATGGTGACCGATTGCCACCATTTCTTGTCCGTCGTCGTGCGCTGTGCGTCATCCGTCATCTTCTTCTTGAGAACCATTGGACGGATTTCAACCATATTTGGCAGGAAGTATCCCCCATGGAAAGCCGTCTCAGATTTGTACAAATCATGGAGTTATCTCACCTTGGGGCCCCATAAGGGGCCAAAAAGGGTGTAAATAGGGTACATCTTAAAATATTCTTCTCATGAACCGGCTGTTGGATTGGATTCACATTTGGTATTTAGAGTCTTTAGGGCAAGGACTGCAAAGTTTGTACAAAAGAAAAAAATATGTCAAGAATTGGCACTGCTGAGGTGGTGGGGGTTGGGCGTGTTATTAGTGTATTAGTGTTATTTTGAACCATTGGATCGATTTTAACCAAACTTGGTAGGATGCATTCTTATAGGAAGTAGCTTCAGAGTTACCTCCCCTTGCGACCCCATAATGGGCCACTAAGGGGGTAGCCTGAATATGGTACATCTTAAAAAAATCTTCTTCTCGTGAACCTGCTGATGGGTTGGATTCATATTTGATTTTTAGAGTCTTCGGACTATAAAGTTTGTACCAGAAAATAAGATCTGTTTAAAAATGGCCATGCTGTGTATATCTTTCAATATACTTGTGGGAATGATATTATCAGTATACTTTATCTGTAAATACATGCTTTTCTGCTCATTTGATACAGGTGACCCATAAGGCCCTTTTTGCCTCTTGTTGATTATCTTTGAGTTTTAAAGGAGTATTATACATGTATATGCAACAGACATAGATGACGATTAAAGAATCTTGCTACTATGTATTGTCACATGAGTCTTTCCATGAACGATGACTCAAGTATGTGTTTTAAACAGGTTAACTGTTCAACTATGACTACTCACATACCGGGTGGTAAAATATTGAATAAAAGTCACGAATACTGTTGTTTTGTAATTACTTTTCAAGCTGTTATATCGTTAAAATATGAGTATCCTCCCTAATTAACATTTAACATTTTATTGTAGTGACCATATCACAAATTAAATATGAAACATGGTTAACTGTTCAACTATGACTACTCACAGACCGGGTGGTAAAATATTGAATAAAAGTCACGAATACTGTTGTTTTGTAATTACTTTTCAAGCTGTTATATCGTTAAAATATGAGTATCCTCCCTAATTAACATTTAACATTTTATTGTAGTGACCATATCGCAAATTAAATATGAAACATGGTTTAATCAATATGGTTTTCAATTATTTTCACAAGGTTTCTGATTAGACACCACCATGAAAATATCCATGGCTACATGACATATCCAAATCTAATTACCTGGGGCGCCATGGTCTAGAGGTAGGACGCGGGCTTTGGAATCGAAGGGTCCTGTGTTCAAATTCCGCCAGTGCCACAGAATTTTTTCTGAGCAAAAGAATTACCCCACGTTGCTCCTTTTCATCCAGGTATATAAATGGGTACACAGGAATGTTGAAACCCAAATTGCTGTGGCTGCCGAAGGTGACAATTAATAACAGCCGACTTGAGACTCAGTGGTCCCAAGGGTTAAAGTGTAAAGTCGTTGAGTTCGTTTCTCGGTTCGTAAAACAGACTTTAAACCAAACTTTAACATATAGAATGGTCAACATGCATATCATATGTTGCTAGATTATTTCTGTCAAAGGAAATTTCAAATGAAGTTAATTTAGTCCTTATAGATCACATCTGTATATTATTGACTGACCCACCTTTTGAATTTATAGTGATATTTATGGGAAACTGGACCTTGACAGATAGTGAAAATTTTGGTATATTCCTTTCTTTTGGCCCCAGATAATTCAATGACCACATAACAATGCATACTCTGACTGTGCCCATGTTGCTCTGATCCCTGACATTGGCCCTTTTAACATCTAATCATGAAAGCATGTATATTGTTGTTTATTGTGGTATATAACATTTCATATCTTTTGCATAAGATTTTCTGTAAAAAAAAAGAGTATGTAAAATTACAAATTTATTTCACATTTGACCTTAAATTTGACCTTGACCTTGAAACCATTTTATTTTTTTTTATTTTTTTTTTTTTTTCATTTTAAAATGTATCATTAAAAAGACCAAACACACTGCATGAAATAAATCTAGATTATTTGATATACAGATATACATTAAGTCAGAACAAACAATCATATATGATAGCCCATTTAGTTTTCATTATGGCGGCCATATTGGATGCCATCTTGGATTTTACAACAAACAAGATTATTTTCTAGTCTTACACGACAGCTTTATTTAGAATATGAGTATTGTACTAATATAAAAAATAACACTTTGACATTAATTTCAATTAGATCTACCATTATGTATATCAAAATTGGGGGAAACTGGTAAAATACAGTTTTCGATTATTTTTCCGGAGGGGTCTGTAGACGCCATCTTGAATACCTCCGTGGAAACACAAGATATCTTAATCTTTATGTTAAATTATTAAAGCCTATATATTGAAGTTTATTTTGGTATATAACATTCCTGGCTTTTTAAGCAAACCTTTGAGTAATAAGAAAAGAAAACTGGTAGATGACGTATTTTTTCGCTATTTTTCGCATTTGACCTTGAATTTGACATTGACCTTGACATTATGACCATTGTAAAATGTATCATGAAAAAGTCCAAACATAGTATATGATATTAAACCTAGTTTGTATGATGTATAGATATACATTAAATCAGTACAGGCAATCAATCAATCATATACAACAACCCCTTGTTTTCAATTCTGGTGGCCATCTTGGACGCCATCTTGGATTTCTCAGCTCGTACCAACATCTAAGACTTGATATTTACCGTTTGACAAACTTCAGGATATGACAAACATTTTAGTATAGGTTAGAAAATGTGGTACTTTTGTGACCACCCACCTTCAACCAAGCCTTGAAAGTCACCCTACTATTAATCAAAAGCTGATTTTGGTCCATGCCGGTTTTAAATCTCATTAGAACCATTATTCATGTACCAACCCATTGGCTTGGTGACGCACATACGTTTCAATCTGCCAGCATCTTTCGTTGTCAATTTATGTTTGAGAAATAATTATGGCTACATAAGAATTTGATAATGCCAATCATATAATTTCATAACTAATCTCTATACTGAGTTTATGGTATCGTTCATGTTCATATGGTTACTTAAAAAAATGCCCGATGTGTGGACAGTATAAGTCTCGATATATGACCTGGTAGAGCAACTCTAGCCTTTAGCTAAGATGCTTCATAAGGCCTTTTATTGGTACCTATACATTTGACTTACTACTAGTCCGTCTGATGAAATCAAATAAGGGGGCTATTTAAGGAGTTCGCTGCACCCCCCTAGGTACCAAGGTTGTTATATACCATTTTAAAGCTTGAAATATGCTGGATGCGATGCACGATGTTGTCAAGTTGTAAACCTGTGCAGCTCCCGTGTAAACACACAAATATGTGGGTGGGGTAAGACAACACATAAATTATTTGAAATGCATTTGTCAAATAGAAATCGTCTTTAACCCAATAACTTAGGAATGTACTCTTTCCAATTCATAAAACCACAATCAAATAAACCAGAAGCGATATACAAAGGACATTTCAATCAATTTTACGCAGAAACAATGCTCATATATCTCGTCAATTTGCATATGGTGGGTGGGGTAATTTATGCGCAGTAAAATACTTAGCCACAAAAACAAATAATCTTATTATTGTTCCATGAAACGTTTGCACAACCGTTTTTAGATTGAATACAACTTATTCAGGTCTTGGTAAAACATATCTACCCAATATTTTAACAGATTTAAACAAGACACAGTTCTAGGCTTCTCTTGAAAATGCCCCCTCTTTCCCTGTTTCTTACAACATAGTCCGTCTAATTCTTTGAAATAAGAGGGCTTTTTAAGGACATCGTTTCACCCCTAAGCATTGATGTACCAATGTTGTTATATACCATATTAAAGCTTGAAATGTGCTGGATACGATACACGATGTTGTCAAGTTGTAAACCTACGCGGGTACTGTGTAAACACACAAATATTTGGGTGGGGTAAGATAACATATAAATTACTTGAAATACAATTTTCAAATAGAAATCGTCTTAAACTCAATTACGTAGAAATGTACTCATTCGAATTCATCAAATTACTCTGCAGTAAACCAGAAGAGATGCACAAAACACATTTCAATCAATTATACGCAGAAATAATGCTCAGATATCTCGTCAATTTGTATGTGGTGGATAAGGTGTTTTATTAACAGTAATATACTTAGCCACACAAACTAATATTCGCATTGATGTTCTTTGAAACGTCTGTATAACCGTTTACAGATGAAATACAACTTATTTGGAATTTAGTTAAACACCTTCACTCTATATCTTGACACATACATGCAAGACACAGTTCTAGACTACACTTGAAAATGCCCCCCCCCCTATATCCTACAACATAGTCCATTAGATGAAATCACACAAGGTGTTCTTGAAGGAGTTGCTGCATCCGACCCCGTACCAATGCTGTTATATACCATTTTAAAGCTTGAAATGTACTGGATACGATGCGCTATGTTGTCATGTTGCAAACCTGCGCAGGTCCCGTGTAAAAACACAAATATGTGGGTGGGGTAAGAAATGAATTTTTCAAATATAAATCGTCATAGACCCACTCTTTTTGAAGGTTCTTAATCGAATGCATGCTGTTATGATTGAAATAACCAGAAGTGACATAGAAAATACATTTAAATTGATTATACGCAGTTTATACGCAGGAATAATTCCAGGTAGTTAGTCAATTTGCATATTGTTGCTAGATTATTGTTATACACAGTAAAAAACGTACTAGCCACACAAACAAATACTCGTTTTAATGTTTCTTGAAACGTTTGTACACCCATTTTGATTAAATAAATAAATATTAAATAGATTAAATACAACTTATTTGGACATTGGTACAACATCTTTACCCAATTTGATAGATATAAACAAAACATAGATCTTGGCTGCTCTCAAATGTCCCCTCTTTCCCTGTAGCTTACATTAATCTCTGCTTTAACCATTCATAGTCAGATAGTAAAACTCATTTTGTATGGATCACAATCCTTGCAAGAGCGTCCACTGAAAATATTTTAGCATTCTTTGATATAATAGATATATTGATTGGTGAATCCAAAAGATTTCACTGTGATATCACTGGACAACACACTAATAATATGACAGCGTCCAAGATGGCGGCCAACAGTAGATATACACATGGAATAGATACATAGAACATTCATTTTGATTCTGACTTGATCTGGAAAATGAATACAAATAATTTTGAGGACAGTAAAGATTCACACAAAGATGAATAAACTTTAAATAATGGTTAATAAGAGTGACATAATTAATTTCTGAATGACCCTTTGGGAGTAAAATACCTCCATGGGCTTAGCAAAACAATCTCTTTTGGAGAATCGTTTTGTTAAGTTCATGTTTCCTCTCTCCCAAATTATTCTGTAAATTTCTTGATCTTTATCTATCTTTTGTAAATTTACTAAAAAGGGGGCACAGTTCAGCTATTGTTATCAAATGGGCATTCTATGCCCTTTTCGAAAATGTTGCAATTTAACTCTTTTAATTTTGCACTTTCAAATAAATCAGACCATTATATCAAGAGTTTACTGTACTCGAAAAATTTCTAAAATGCCTTTTTTAACCAAATCTCGGATATACCTAAACATGCTACGATGTGTTTAACTTCTATTACAAAATCTTAAAATTCAATTGGTGATACAGCTGACCGAATGCAGTCATTTCATTGATTCTCTCGTCATTTATTTAGGGAAGATTAAACCAAAACGGTCCTTAAAAGAGAGCTCTAATGCGATTGTACGGATCGATGTTTTGTTTGGCATGCTTTTTTTCGTCAGTTGATACAAAAGATTAGTAGCTATTTTCTATAGGGGACGAAATGATGTGAGTTAGCTGGGTCTTCAATGATGGTTTTGACCAATCTTTAACAAAGTTGGCTAGACGGTGTTGATCATAAGACCTAGGGCATATACGAGTAAGGGACGTTTTGTTATATTGTAACTCCATGTAAGCATACACCGCCATTGTGGTCTCTCGTCATTAATTTGTATGATATAATGTGTGATGTATATAAAAACTCATTTGATTTGGAATTCTGAAAGATGGGAATTCAACACTATAAAAATGCAAAACTTGATAACGCTAGGTTACTGATTTGTCACAAAGCTGGGGGTGATTTGGGCATTGCTCATAGATTTTAATTCCATTGGGGTATTTTATATATGTATAGTTTGTCTTTATATTTCTTCATCTCTAAACTTATATATGGTATTCTATGTCTATTGCAATTATATATTTTAAGTTGTTTTCTCCATTTATCCGTCTGAAACAATTACATTATACTTTTGGCTCCTCTTTTTAATTTGGTCATTAACATTTTGCTACATCAATCTTGTGTACCAAAACTAGTTTGTCCTAGTTTTTAACGACATAATTGTTACAAACCTTCATTATTTGATGCAAGATCTTTATAATAAAAGTCTTCTTTTTAAGCTTTCCATGGACATTCACACTGAATTCCAGTGATGCTGATAATTATGTCTCGTCGAAATTAGGATTCGCAATTTTTTTAAAAAAAAACTGGCTTTAACAAGTATCATAGTGACAGCAGTAGTTTTAGTTGAAAAGTTTTGAAGGCTAATTGATCAGATTATATAGAATAAAATACTTTTATGATTCCCATCTTATGGTGAAAGTGTACCTATCATAGAAATATTATAATAATTATATTGTAAAGGTTATTTTATAACGCAATGGCTTTCGTAATAATTTCGTTAAGCCATGCGTTCAAAATATAGTATTGTAAACTAATAACCATCACATTTCATCTGTTCCATCGAATTTGGATTATAACTTTGGATATATTTTTTCTGGAAGTTTAGGTCCGAATCGGATAAATAAATCCCAATACACCTCCAACTCAATTAATGAATATATCGTTTTCTCATTAACGACAACGTATAAATTCTTATAATATATACAACCTTGATAAGCATTATTACATCCATATTATCTAAGACGTATTCTCATTTTGTGCCATTAGGTACCAGTCTCGAATTGACTTCGTTTGAATTAGCAAAACTGACGTTTCAGACTTCATTTTACCACACAATTTACAAATATAGACAAATTCTAAAAACATGTTACAATAAATTTAATATGTTAGAATATATTAAAATGTGTTTTGTGTATATCTGTTAGGATATAGGGTGACTGTGTTTAACTAAGATCCAAATAATTTGTATTTAATCTGTAAACGGTTGTACAAGTTTTCACAGACAATTAGTGCGATTATTTGTTTGTGTGGCTAAGTATATTATTGTTTATAAAACAGCCCATCCACCATAAACAAACTGACTCAGCTTTTAAACAATTGAAACGTATTCTGTATATCCAATCTGGTTTATTTGATAATAATTTTATGAATTTGAATGAGCACAATCCTAAGGTTGGGTTTAAGAAAATTATCATTTGGCAAATGTATTTCAAGTAATGTATTACCCCACCCACATATGTGTTTATTTACACGGTACCTGCACAGGTTTACAACTTGACAACATCGTGCATCGTATCCGGCATATATCAAGCTTTAAAATGGTATATAACAACCTTGGTACATCATGGGTAAGGGGTGCAGATAATTCCTTATATAGTGCCCTTATTTAATATCATCTGACGGACTATATTGCAAGATACAGGGAAACAGGAGGCATTTTAAAGATCGGCATAGATCTGTTTCTTGTTTAATATCTGTTAAGATATTGGGTGAAGATGTTTTACTAAGATCCAAATTAGTTGTATTTAATCTATAAATGGTTGTACAAACGTTTCACGGAACACTAATGCGATTATTTGTTTGTGTGGCTAAGTATTTTACTGTGCTTAAATTACCCCTCCCACCATATGCAAATTGACGAGATATATGAGCATTATTTCTGCATATAATTGATTAAAATGTGTTTTGTATATCTCTTCTGGTTCATTAGATAGTAATTTGATGAATTCGAATGAGTAGATTACTACGTGATTGGGTTAAAGACGATTTCTATTTGAGAATTGTATTTCAAATAATTTATATGTTATCTTACCCCACCCACATATGTGTGTGTTTACACAGGATCCGCGTAGGTTTACAACTTGACAACATCGTGCATCGTATCTAGCACATTTCAAGCTTTCAAATGGTATATAACAACATTGGTACATCGATGCTTATGGGGTGAAACGATGTCCTTAAAAGCCCTCTTATTTCAAAGAATTAGACGGCCTATGTTGTAAGAAACAGGGAAAGAGGGAGCATTTTCAAGAGAAGCCTAGAACTGTGTCTTGTTTAAATCTGTTAAAATATTGGGTAGATGTGTTTTACCAAGACCTGAACAAGTTGTATTCAATCTAAAAACGGTTGTGCAAACGTTTCATGGAACAATAATGTGATTGTTTGTTTGTGTGGCTAAGTATTTTACTGCGCATAAATTACCCCACCCACCATATGCAAATTGACGAGATATATGAGCATTATTTCTGCGTAAAATTGATTGAAATGTTTTTTGTATATCGCTTCTGGTTTATTTGATTGTGGTTTTATGAATTGGAAAGAGTACATTCCTAAGTTATTGGGTTAAAGACGATTTCTATTTGACAAATGCATTTCAAATAATTTATGTGTTGTCTTACCCCACCCACATATTTGTGTGTTTACACGGGAGCTGCACAGGTTTACAACTTGACAACATCGTGCATCGTATCCAGCATATTTCAAGCTTTAAAATGGTATATAACAACCTTGGTACCTAGGGGGGTGCAGCGAAATTATTTTTTACCTGGGTCATCAGACGGACTATACGGAGTATTTCTTTTTTCTCGTTGGATATCGTCTTTGCGACTTCTTCACAAAGTAGTTGAGGTAGGACTTACAAGATTTTTTTCTCTTTCTAATTGTCGATACGGAACGAATGTTAACTTTATCGCACGGAAAATTACGACATCGCAAACATCTCATTAGGAATGGACAACTTTAAAGAAGACATACTCACATGAAGATGGTTCGGAAGACAAACACGCCAGTTTTACGTAACAATGGTCCCAGAAAGGCACATGCGAAGTAGGACGAGAAGATGGCAACGGAAAACCACAAATTGAGTTTAGCATCCTGGGCGGGACATCCCACAATGACGTCATAGCTAATCGGGAATTCCTCTACGTCATTGGTTTCGTCATGGATGATAGGATTTGTGCTGTCATGGGTAACATTAGCAAACTGAAATAGAAAAATTAAGCAAATATTTTTTCCGGTGTATCTTTTTGAAGTCATTAGTAGATCTGTTAGGCTCTTCAAAAGCAGGGACCTGTATTTTCAACCACGTTACGACCAATTGGGTCGGAACTTGTCGCACCATTATTGACAATATTGACCACAAGTCTTGTATTTTCGAAAGGGTTCAAACAATATTGAATTTTAAGTTAGTATTTATTTTGGATGAAATTATCATTTTGCGGCTTATTTTGGATAATGTGCTTCTATGCTGCAATAAATGCCAAGGATACCAGGTAATGTCATCCAGTAGCGAAAGTCAGGCTTAAGGTATCCAACCCCGGAAAAGCACAAAAAACCAGGTGCGAAATTTGAAAAGTGCCAGTAATTCCAAAACTGTGCTACATTTCCATTCCAAACACTAGCATAAGCATTTCGAACGGTTTAGAACTTTGAATTAATGCATACTTATGGAAATATTTGACAAAGTGTTCAAAATTACCTCCCTTGCATATGAATAAAGAGTAAAATAACATTTGTAAATTATTTTCTTCTTGAAGCATAATCTTGAAATTCGGCACGGTGAATCAACTTATTTGAAGTGTAATTACAAGAGTGTGTAATTTGATGCAGATCGTATGGCTAGAAAGTGGTGATTTTTTGAGGATCTGTAAACCTTAAATAAAAAAAAATTCAGGACGCGATATGAACCTTTTAATGTAGAATACCTGCAATGTGGCCATTTTGAAATTCATAAAACATCGGATTTTTTCGGGCGGCGTCGTTACGTATCCGAACATAATCCGGCGCGGTCGTAAACATTCGGCGACGGAAAGTCCCATCGCCGAAGGGCTACGACATATCCCGAATAGTTCCGACGTCGCGCAGATCTCATTAGGGATAGACCACCTTAATCAATCAATCAATCAAAGTTAATAATGATAAGCAAAGTTAATTATGTTGGAATCAAACACTGAGCTTTAAATGTGTTGAGGATTTAGTTTGCCCGATAGCGTGTTCTATCCCTTTGGTGATTTCAAAATCAGTTAATTGATCTTGAAATAATCGATCATTGCTTGACAATAATCGTGATACTATTCCCAATAGGATAATGTACTTTTAATCTTTACAATGACCTATCGAACACCAAACAAGGTTATATGCGACCTTAGTAAACTCTCATAAAAGGTCTTAGTACTAGTTAGTGAACAGATTTATGCTTATAATAGATGTTGATCACAATCACTAGGCCCTATACTCATTTATTGAAAAAGTGACTATACATGTACAAAAATCTTAAAAGGTGATGGGTACTTGCCCATGTTTATCAAATAATTTAGAATCTTCATGGTGATTACATTGTATTTCAAAATCAATTAAAGTTGATTTTAGCAATATCGTTTCTGGACAGCTTCACCTTATTTACAATAGAGCATGGCGCCTTACTTAAGGTAGATGCCATCTAAGACTTGATTTTCTAAGATTTTAATGCAATACTAATTATCAATTGAGTCAGTTCTTCATTTTTATATGTTTGTTCGACATACACTAACCAGTTGGTTTATATAGTTGAGATTTCGGAGGCACACAATCAACACTTTGGTTGAGGGCTGTGAAACTTAAGGTAGTCCAGCCATAATGAGATTCATGCGACGTCGGAATTATTTGGCCGACGTCGTAAACATTCGGCAGTGGAACGTTCCACCGCCGAATGTTTACGACGTCATCCGAATAGATTCGGAATTTCGGATACGTAACGAATGTAAACGAAGTCACGCCAAAGGTTTTGAAGTAGCGTGCATCTCATAAGGGATGGACTACCTTAATCTTTCGTGGTCAAGTCGTGGAACGAGAGTCTCTGAACGTTGCTCATCTACACCCAGGTGTATAAAATGAGCAAAATGTTACAGTTGCAAGCCAGTGCTGTGGCTGCCAAAAGCGCCAGTTGTTAACACCTGGCTTTAGACAAAATGATCAAAGGTGAAAGTGTTATTCCGTTAGATGATGTAATTCGTAGATTCAGACCTTAAACCAAAACTTTAATCTTTACCCTAAATGAGTTCATTCAGGATTCGCCATTGAAAAACGTATAGATCATGTGACAGTTTTTGTTAGAGAGAAATACAATATTGAACAAAAGGTCAATTATAATGAAATACAGTGCCCTTTGACCAGTATTAACCACCTACATTTGTTTACCATTCCCAAATGATGAATATCTTGATTTAATTGGTCTTAATTCGAATACACAGAATCTATCTTTAAACGGGTTTATATATGAGCCAGGATCTGGAAAAACGTCTCTTATAGCCTTTGAGAACAACAAGGTTCCAGGTCAACCTGCGTATACACGCAGCCTGACCAGGAACCATATTGTTCTCCAATAGCTTTCTCATGGTCTGTAGCAACCATTTGAGAGTAACATGGATGCTGGCTAGACTGCTTCTAGGCACAGATTGATCTTGGAACATGGCTGTCTCAAATGCTATAAGAGACGTTTTTCCAGATCCTGGCTCATATATATTTTTTTTTTTTTGAAAAAGTATTGAAATCATTTTTGACAAAGGACATGCTGGTTATCAGATCAGTAATTTCTTCTTTGCTTTCCGACCTACTAGTATTACGAATCGAAATTTTAAAATGTGGACTTGTTTTGGACATGGCCAATGGACAAATTCATACCGTCGAAGAATAAGTTCGTATGAGGCATACTGAATTACAAGTCTTGCGGTCTTCCTCTTCTACGTAATTAAATAAACCGACACTTTTCAATTAAAAACCCCGTAACTGCAGCTTGTTTTTAGCTGCAGTTACGAGGTTTTTAATTGAAAAGTAACAATATAGCTCGTTAAGGTCAAATAATCTTGCTAAATTGAAAACAAACTATCGATATTTTTAATATCATTCCCAAAACAGCAAATAAACTGACACGCGAAAGAAAGTATGCATTTTGGTACAGGGAAAGATCGACTACTTATTTCAGCCAAACTTTATCATATGTGGCAACAATGTTCTTAAAACGAAAATATTTGACATTATTAATTTACTGGGTAAGTACCAAAGACAGAAAAAACATAACCAAAAGGACATGAGTCTGCAACATTGACTTTTCATCCTGTATCACAATATCTACTCGTAAAGTAGGCCTAAACGCGTATCAATGGTCAAATGTCGGTCACATATATTATAAGCCATCCTTCAATTGATACATTTTTTTGCTAAAAGTTTTTTTTTTTTTTTTTTTTTTTTTTTTTTTTTTTTTTTTCAATCAAAGTAACAGAAATGTACCGGCAATTTGATTTTCTCATGAATACATAAATTGTAAGTAGCAATCTGGAAATATTCTTTGTCCTTGGACTGATTCGCGATACAATCACCGTGGGTGTTTAACTTTGGAACGACCTCCAAATCGCACATCCGGGAACTTGCGAGGTCGGTCCAATGGCTAGAAACTGGTAAACACCTGTGACAATGCTCATTGGATATTTAAAACAAACGACTTTTCGGCTTATGTATACAATATTCTGACGGAGCCTATGTAGGCGGGGGGCCAGTGGGGCCTACCATGCACCCCCCTAGACTTTTTGCCACTGGTGCCAAATTGTTCCTTAGGTCCTACTTGTTGAAAATCAGAGGTGCCCCCAAGAAAAAACTCATTCCCGCTATATGAAACAGCGCCGTTTCCATGGCAACCCTTATGCACATTTGAGAAAATGACAGTAGTTGAAAAAACATCAATATCTCTGCTTACAGATATAGTAGATCAGTACTTTTGGTATCAAAATGAAGCTTAGACATTGCTCTTGAATTTGGTATGTGCATATGCAAATTAGCTAATTTGCATATGCATGATTTTTAAGATTTAATTAAAAAATTTGATGAAATTTTCGTCGTTTTTTTTTAAAATATGATACAAAAATAAGCTATTACTCACTTAGTTTGTTGGTTATAGTAACAATTTTGGTATCAAATTGAAGCCTAGACATCCCTCTTTAATATACATTAGTCAAATAAGATATTTTTAGCATGCATGATTTTTAGTGATTTTTTGAAATTTTGCCAAAAAATTTGCATATTCATGAATATTTCATATATGTAGTTCTTTCAAGCCTTATAGAAGGACTTACTTACTTTGTATATAAAACAGTTCATTAACAAAGTATAATTAGGCATTTTAATGTCATTTTACTGAATCAGAGTGTATTAAATCATATTTTGGGTGCGGTTTCTATGGCAACATATCTTGAAAAAAGGGATTTAAATGGTATTTTAGGAGAAAGAGCTTTTGTTCACTAAGTCCTGGATGTAGACTGACAATTAATGTTTTAGATTGATGTTTAGACATCCATCTTTTACTTTTTAGAATAGTTATGCAAATTATCTAATTTGCATATGGATTATAACGAGGAATTAATTAGAATAATCAATTTAATTAACATCATTTTTCGCAAGTGGAGCTGGAAAATCAGATGTAGCTCTCATAGTTCTGAATATATATTAACACTTTTGATATCAAAATAAAGCCTGGACATTTCTCTTTATTTTCCAATGCAGTAATGCAAATTAGCTCATTTGCATTTGTATGATTTTAAAGATTTAATTAGTATTTTTTATGATATTTTTGCAATTTCTATTAAGAATAAAACAGAAAAATAAGCTTTAGCTAATTAAGTTGGTGGTGTAGAGTTATAATTTGGATATCAAAATGAAGCCTAGACATTCATCATGGTTTTCAGTGATGCAAATTAGCTTATTTGCATATGCACATTTAAAAAAAATACTTATAAATATTTCACCAATTAGGGAATATCTAATACACACAGCGTTTTCAAACTGTATGGAAAGACTTTATCATATTTTTATGTAACACTACATGACAACAAAATGATTAAGCATTTTGAGGCTTTTTTACAGAATTAGTTTGAATTACGATATAGAAGGCTTAGTGCAAAACTATTGTAACTATGCTTTGTAAAAATTTGCTAAAGAGGGGAAAAATAACAAGTTTCTTAAAATTAAACATTTAAAACATTTTTTTTTTGAATTCTAAATAACTTTTTAATTATACAGATTTGAAACACAATATTAGAACACACTAATTGTATTCTTTCTTAGGCTTCAGAAAATTATAAAAAAGAAAATTCTCAAAAAAGCATTTACAATAGTTTTGCATTAGGCCTGGATATGCAAGAAGGTGTCGTTTCCACGGAAACATGTTTTATTTCAATTTAAACGCAGTTAGGTGTAGCAAAAGAAATAGCTATAACTCACCAAGTTCTTGGTGTAGACTTACAATTTTGGTATCAAAATTAAGTCTGACCATCTTCTTTTTAGCATGTATGCATATAAGCTTACTTGCATTAGCTATATTTCAAATGAATTTAAACAATTAATTTTGACCCTTTTTAATGAAATTGACTTTTAATTTGTGAATACTTCTGAGATAAACAATGAATTTAAGATTCAAATTGTTGAATGACTTGATTATATTGAATAATCATGCAGCCCTAAAGTCAAGTATAAATAGTTCGTATATTAATAGTTTTATATTATTTTGCTTAAATTTAGTAGGTATATCCCACAAACAATCACCATTTAGCACCAAAATAAATGATATGAATGTCAAGGTCATAAACCCAGGTCCGAACAATTGCCCCAAGGTCCTGCATTGATACAACAGTGTTGCATCTTGTGATATGGAAATTGTGCATTTTTTCTTTATTGAAGGAAACATTAATGGGACAATAAAAGATTATCTTTAATTTACTTAATAAAACCTTTCAGTCTTTTTTCTTTGTTTGATAGGGTTTCTCGCAAGAAGAATATTGAATGTGTTCTTCTCGTGCAAATCTCCAACATGATTACCCGATATTGCTTTCCCGTATGATGCCTACACTCGTTTATGTCGCAAATCCATGAAGTGCAGATGTCAAAGTGATACATTACAATATCATGAACCTCGTAATCCTGGCTATCTCTCAAATGTTGGTCAGACTTCAAGTTCTTGTCTCTCTTAACCCATTACCACAGAATGACTCTTTTTGACTCCCTACCATACAATGGCTTTGGAAAACATTGTGGAAAATGAAGAAATTGCTTGTGACAAGCAATCTCTTCATTTACCACAATATTTTCTACAATAAAAGAATAAAAAAGTTATATTTCATTCACTTCAAAATTTCGTCTGCAGCACCTTTGAATTTGGTACAGCCTAAAATTTTGCCGTCTGGTAATGGGTTAATCTGAATTTATATCTCTCTTATGAAATAAATCCTCTGTCTAAGACTAAAAGCATATTCAGTCTCAGTTACAACACTCATAATGCTGTATTCTCTTTCATTTTTGCTACAATATTTCGACTATTCATGATTTCTTGTCCAGGTTTGGAATACAACCCCTACAAGTAGGACTTGATTGAGTCCTTTCAGATCAGTAGTAATCTTTTATAGGTACTGTGATTCAATTTTTTTACTGTGATTCTACTTTTTGACGAAGCAATTGTCACACTCATAGTTTTCATCGTCTACTAACTTAGCAATAGTCTCAGAAAAATTTGTTTCTTTACATTGTCAGACACTGTCATCTCTCTAGGACCTTTTATCCTAATCCCTTCTTTCATTTAAGATAAGGAATTTCCATTCATCTGAGTCGCATCATAGTCCTACTCAGACAATTACTTGGCCGATTGATCCCCTTCTCTCTAAAAATATGAAACTCTATGATTACTCTATGATCTCTAATATCTTTTATAAGAATTAGTTTGATGGTCGAGATGGAAAAATAAGTTTAAGGTGCCAATTCTCCTGCCTCATACAGCCGATTGTCTTCTCCTTTCACACAGAATGACTTCTCAAACTGTATACATAATCCATTGTTCCTTGAAAAAAGTCATACTCTTGACATGTTATAAAATTCCTAAAAGCACCAGTCTTGTCTTTGCACATAATTTCACTCACTCATTTCCAAGTTTCGTATTTAACTTGCAGGTGTAGAAGCACTGACCACTTCTATGTGCTGCCTTCCAGCTTGCTGTCTTGCTGCACATGTATGGCTGTTCTCACTCCGTTCTTCCATTTACTTTGCATAGCCGAGATAGCTCAGTCGCTAACGACCGAGTCTATAAATTCATGGGTATTGAGTTAGAATCCTTGCTTGGCCAATTCACATTCTGACATTTGTCTCTCACCAATGGGTGCTAATCATCTTTGTGAGAAAGCAGTTTGAGGCTCCGATTCGATATTGTGGTAGTACTGGTGGAAAGAAATACCTGAAATCCATGCAAAGGTGCTCCAGCTGCTATATGACCATAGCAGTTCAAGTGGTGTTAAACCGCAATCAATCAATACATCAATCCAATTGTTCTTTTCATATGGGTGGTATATTCCATTCTATAAGACCCCTCTCTGACAGTTGCTTCCATTTCATCTAAGTCCTCCCTCATCTGCGCGTACCTGTGACCTGCATGTTGTACTCTGTTTTATTGCCAAATTGGATCTCTTAGCATGTCCATACCATCTTATCATCCTTTCCCTCAAGAGGGGTTTCTAAGTCTTCGAGACCATGCTGTTTGCGTAGCTCGCTTGAGCTGGTATTGGAGATATCCTGTGGTTGTATGTTGCTGATCTGAATAATAAATGTGGTGCCATTTCGCTTCAGGCGTTTTAGGTCAGGCTTGGAAGGGTCTCGCTTGCGTAAATCATGTCACTTCTGACGTAGTTTGAGTATATTTTGTCTCCTGTTTGGTAGGAGAGGCAAAGATTGTTATTATTTTCTCAAAAGCCATTCTCCTTAAAGACCAGAATGCTCTTACCAATGCTTTTGTACTCAATACATGCTTTTTTAGCCTACCTGTATCTGCTCAATCTTATCTTATTGAACCTTTGAGGGTCGCAAAGACTGGTAACTTGTTATTGAAAGAACAACAATGTGATAAGATGTACATGGAATTTCGGTTCAGGTCTATTAGAATTTCGGTTCATGTCTATTATGTTACTTATGGATCATGTTTGTATGGAGAGTATATATTGAAATTACTTCCTTGTGACAAGAAAATAGTCTCTTATCCCATTTTTGTTTACTAAGGCAAGAAAAGTCACCCCCCCCCATATCTTTCTTCACTCCTCCAGTTGCCTTCTATCACTAGATAGTTGGCTTGCACTTCATCGTTAACCCAATGTTCATGTCAGGTTGCATACTGGATTGTGATAATTCAATGCCATCCATGCTCTCCTCTTTTGGGTAAATCAAAGCAAAACACACATTAATCAGAATTCGTCTTTTTTCAAACACTTTCTTTTTCACAAGAAATCATACAGCCAGACCGAAAGGCACGCAAACATAAAAGGGTTACAAACTATTAATTCCAGAATATTTGATATCAAAATATAGCAAGATGAAGTCCTTCAACAAAGTCGAATTTGCTATATATCTCATAAGTATTAACACATAGAAGATAATTTTATTGTACATCATTATTCAAACTCATTTGCAAGATAGCTAATGCAAGTAAGCTAATCTGCATAAGTGATCAAAACAATAAAGACGGGTGTCTAAGCTTTATTTTAATACCCATATACAGAATCTGCACCCAGGACTAGGAGAGCATAAGCTTTTTCTCCTGCCCTCTTGACTGCTTTAAGGAAGATAATATTATATTTCTATGGACCTTTTTGCATACTGTAACTCAAACTGATTTTGTAAAACAGCCTTAAAATGAAAAATTATGTGGTGAACATGAAGTGTTACATAAAAATATGTTTTAGTCCATCCATACAGCTTGAAATCACTGTATGTATCAAATACATGTATTCACAAATTTGAGATATTTCTTTACTAAAATTATATTTAAAAAGATATTATTATGCATATGCAAATAGGCTAATTTGCATCACTGAAAACCATGATGAATGTCTAGGCTTCATTTTGATATCCAAATTGTAACTCAACACCACCAACTTAATTAGCTAAAGCTTATTTTTCTGTTTTATTCTTAATAGAAATTGCAAAAAAAATCATAAAAAATACTAATCAAATCTTTAAAATCATACAAATGCAAATGAGCTAATTTGCATCACTGCATTGGAAAATAAAGAGAAATGTCAAGGCTTTATTTTGATACCAAAAGTGTTAATATATATTCAGAACTATGAGAGCTACATCTGATTTTCCAGCTCCACTTGCGAAAAATGATGTTAATTAAATTGATTATTCTAACTAATTCCTCATTATAATCAATATGCAAATTAGCTAATTTGCATAACTATTCTAAAAAGTAAAGATGGATGTCTAAACATCAATCTAAAACATTAATTGTCAGTCTACATCCAGGACTTAGTGAACAAAAGCTCTTTCTCCTAAAATACCATTTAAATCCCTTTTTTCAAGATATGTTGCCATGGAAACCGCACCCAAAATATTATTTAATACACTCTGATTCAGTAAAATGACATTAAAATGCCTAATTATACTTTGTTAATGAAGTTTTTTTATATACAAAGTAAGTAAGTCCTTCTATAAGGCTTGAAAGAACTACATATATCAAATATTCATGAATATGCAAATTTTTTGGCAAAATTTCAAAAAATTACTAAAAATCATGCATGCAAAAAATATCTTATTTGACTAATGTATATTAAAGAGGGATGTCTAGGCTTCAATTTGATACCAAAATTGTTACTATAACCAACAAACTAAGTGAGTAATAGCTTATTTTTGGATCATATTCTAAAAAAACGACGAAAATTTCATCATTTTTTTAATTAAATCTTAAAAATCATGCATATGCAAATTAGCTAATTTGCATATGCACATACCAAATTCAAGAGCAATGTCTAAGCTTCATTTTGATACCAAAAGTACTGATCTACTATATCTGTAATCAGAGATATTGATGTTTTTTCAACTACTGTCATTTTCTCAAAATCGCATAAGGGTTGCCATGGAAACGGCGCTGTTTCATATAGCAGGAATGAGTTTTTTCTTGGGGGCACCTTTGATTTTCAACAAGTAGGACCTAAGGAACAATTTGGCACCAGTGGCAAAAAGTCTAGGGGGGGTGCATGGTAGGCCCCACTGGCCCCCCGCCTAATGTGACTCATGTTTACTCTCAGTTCCTTGATATGTTGATATGACTGAGGAACCCTGTTTCCGTGAATTGGTCGTGGTGTGCACGTCTATTAAGTTACATCAGTACCTACACGTGGAATCCCTTCAGATTAACTTAACCCAATCCCAAACATTACCCTATTAGAAAAGGTTTGGGAAAATATTGAAACAAAAGAAGAAACTGCTGATAACCAGCAGTTTCTCCTGTAGTCTCATTATTTTCTATGCCATAATTTCTATCTAAAATAACATCCATTTTGTCAATTGTGGCTTTTCCCTAAAATTTTGTCGTTTTGGAAAGGGTTAAGATAGAAATAGTCAGTAGACTGCATCATTCATTAGCTACAGACATCAAATATTTACGAGACCTTCATGAGAACGTATAGTTGCTTTTCGACGAAAACCTCGTATCTGCAGCTTAAGACAAGCTGCTGTTACGCGGTTTTCTTTGAAAGGCGACGATATTGTCGTGTGTATTTGATAACTAATGTGTTTTCAAAGTGTCACGGCAGGGTATCATGTAGTATATGGCCAATTTGAGGGGGGGGGGGGGGGGAGAGAATCAAACAGAGAAGGTCGGAAAAGGCAAAGCGTTTGCTGAAGCAGCTTTCAGAGAACAACCTAGATCGTGATTAGACTATGCGTATGCTCCAGTTGATCTTGATCCGTGTCGTTCCCCAACGACATAACGGTCCATTTTCTAGATCCTGGCTCATTTATAAGGAAACATGTAGACCATATTGCGACCCCGGTACAAAACTATCCTATACATACAGATTTCAGTTGCAAGTAGGCGATTCCCATTATTAAGAAGTATGAAGAGTTAATTATTTGTGTGTAAAATTCAGTTTCATTTGAAGGAAAGGATCTAGAAGCTTCTTTCTTAATTAGTTATGTAATCAACCCAGACATCAAAGAATTCACGAGAGGCCTTCATCAGCATTAATGATCGTGTATTCTTTACACTTAACCATGTAAAGTATTAATTCTTTTGTTTTAAGGTATTCCACCCCTAATCAGATTCATTTCGTCGTCGGAATTTTTCATTCGACGTCGTGTAAACTATTCCTACGACGTCGTAAACATTCGGCGATGTCCAGAACGTTCCACCGCGGAATGTTTTTAAAAGTCTCCCGAATAATTCCAACGTTGCGCCAATCTCATTAGGGATGGACTATGTTCATCGTTTTGCATTTTTGTGTTAGAATAGCTTTTAAGCTACGTGCTTAATTTTCAAGTTTGTTCTATTAACCGAACGCAAAGACAAGTGAAAGATTGACATTGGATTTTTTTCGAATTATAAGCGAAATCAAAACGCAGGCTCGTGAACCTCCTTCGATGTGGAGAGAGCAATTTTCTCAACAGGAAGGATGTGATGCTAAATTTATGTTCTACACAAATAGTTTTGCTGGGTTTTAATGTTGTTTCCCGCTGACTTTTGTACTAATTCAACCACTTATGTAATGTCTACATACATGAAAACGCCGGGATGTGGGAAAAAGCTACACCCTTTCAGAAACAATACCAGGTTTTGACGTCCCATGTAGAAATGACTCAATATAACATCGAGACAAAATGTGAAAGTGCTGACTTCAGGAATTTCTATTTTATATTTCACACACATAATACTAGATCTATCTCTTCAAATGTTTAGTTTGCCGTCTGTAATACCTTTCATATGGGATCAACCTCAGATTCTGTCGAATGGGAGAGGGTTTAGCACATCTAGTTCATCTCAATACTGCTGAGTTTAGTCTTTGTTCTCGTCTTCAAATCTTTCCCAAACCACTAAGTAGTTTTAAAGTTCCTGGTAGGAAAAGTTTGGAAAAGCATGGAGAAAAAGGAAGAAGGCGTCGTCGGCAATCCTAAAATGTATTCAATTTGTCTTTTTGGATTTTTTTATCCAATTCGCTGTCTGTTTGAACATGGGCAGATCTAGAGGGGGGTCGAGGGGGTCCGGACCCCCTGGCATTGGCCGAAAATTAAATACATGTATTGACTATATAAATTTAGTCTAACATTACATATTTATTACATTTAAAGCCATAATTTGGGCTTGGACCACCTGGAAAAAATCTTGGGTTTGGACCCCCCTGGAAAAAATCCTGGATCCGCCCTTGTTGAATGTCTTTCTTCATCAAAACTAGAAAGCCGTGAAGCATGTTTTTGTCGTAATTTGTCCTCGTTCAACTCTGCGTGTAAGACGTTTTTTACACGTCAACGTTACAGACAACTAGATTAATATCGTAGTGTACCTAGAGACCTCTCTAGTCGTGATGCCCAGATTAGCTATATCAGTGAAAATCTGCAGTTACAGTCCGGTCGTGATAATACACATCTTTACAAAATTTACCTTGACAAACGCCACAATATCGGACTCCAAACTACTGTAATTTTGCATGTGATGGTTTGAATCTTGCAGGTGTATCACACCTGCAAGATTCGAACCAACGCATGCAAAATTGTACTAACAATCAAGAACATCATTTTCTTTATTAACATGGGCAGAATACGTTACAAACATATGACATTGTGCCGTGACAAGACTATATACGTATACCCTGTCTCCCTATCTCACTGAAGGAAAAAGAAGGAACACAGAGATGTACAGATAGAATTAGAGAGATAGTCAGAATTACACAGAAAGAATAGAGAGAAAATAGAATAAGACCGAGACAGAGAGGGGATACACACGTAAAGAGCGATGGGGGGGACATTGTTTGTAAGCAGAGGACGAGGAGGATTTCGCACTTTTGTAATTATTCTTTTGCCATTCCGTTTAACAGAGATATCAAAAAATAAAAAAAATAGAAAAAAAAAACGTTAAGTGAAATTGAAAGACTCTGCAATGAATGTCTGATTTCGAAACAAAGGAAATGCAAATACACTGGGCCCTGAAATTATGCTATTTGAATGAATGTTCATAATGTATAAATTGTTTCTTTTTTGGGTGTCTATGTTTAAGGTCACATACCGTTTGCTTTTGTTTTGGCTGCAGTTTGCCGAGTTTCAAACAATTTACGCGTTTGTGAGACTACATGTATGACACAATTAATAAACAATGTTAATTTTGATAATGCTACTTCATCATTACATCAAGTATGGACCAGAACAGAAGCTTGAGTATTTACAGTTGGCGCCACATCGTATGGCACGTGTTTATATTTTTGGCATTGAATTTTGTGCTAAAATAGATTAGGTTTACTATTATGTTTTGATAACCGTTGGTGTCGTTACAAAATTTTGTAACTACGGCTTGAATCAAGCCGTAGTTAATAGATTTTATAACAATATCTGCGAAATACTATTTGTTTGTACGAATTTACGTCACTCACGATTATCTAGATAAAATCGTTCCCTATTACATTGAACAAAACATAAACATGTGCCATACGATGTGGCGCCAACTGTAGGTTTAAGTGAATGACACAGGATCTTGCAGATGACACCATGATTATGAATGTTACCAATGTTAGTGAATAGATTCATAATAGAAAACATTGAAACAAGGGGAAATGCTGGTTATCAACATTCTCTACATTTATGATGCTGTAGAAACTTGAAAGTAAGATCAGAAACAAGCTTCTGGCTTTTTTAAATTGCCATTTGTTTAATAAGAACATAAATATTGATGCATGCTTATATCCAGATCAATCCGCAGATAAATAAATCGCAACAACCATGCATACTTTGCAACAAGCGGAACACTGACTCGTTTTCATAAGAGCATTGATTCTGTCAATTGACCTAAATTTGTGTATTCGTCAAAGTCTGAATCTTGGCCTTTTTATAGATGGTCGAGCGTTTGATTTCTATTCTGCTCCATTAGTTTGCTTACATTTAAGAGATTTTTTTCGTCGAGTAAAAGCAACTTTTTTATCAAACTTTCAAAATTATTAACTTCAGTATTATTATATTTTTACATGAATATGACAATGATTTGTATAATTCCTTTCCATAAACAAACACAATTAAGTGTTTGGTATGCTTAAAAGTGCTAACGAAAAAAAGAGGGAAAATGATTCAGTATTTTCCCTTTTCCTTGATATTTTCAGTGCGATAGGATATACGTGTTCTGCTTTTAGTACATTTATTTTGATTTTTCGAAGGCATGCGGGTAACCCTTGAATTTGTAAAAAAAATGTATACCTATCTACACGATACTTTAAAGATTTTTTATGTGCTATTGGTACATTCATCCCCAAAGGAAAACACGGCCCACATCTGGGGAAATATCTAGATTCGCACATGGAAGAAAACCGGTACATTTGAATCCGATAGTCTAATACTTCATCGGTTGTGAAAGGGTTATATAATGGACTATTCAAATAGTTCTACTTACAATATAGTTGTTCCTATTTATTGGTCCGCTAAGACCCGCTCTAGTTGAGTTCACCTTATCGATATCGATCTGATCGAATATTGAATCACTTGTCACGCATAGATCGAAGTAGAATCCTTCGGTTTTCAGAATAAACAACAACGAACTCCAACCAAACAAATGCCCAGCGTACATGAAAACTTCCACAAAGCACCAACTTGTCGTTAGTTTTGGATAGTTGCGATATAGCTCCATCGTAATTGTAGGCCTATCGTAATTGTACAGAGCAAAATGTATTTTGTAAACTTCGTTATATGCAATGTCCTTAACTTCAATTTCAAGTTTCCATCACTTCGTTCAAACTGAATACTAAAATAACATGCACGACTTCGTTATTGATCCATAACATCCTCACTTATTTTAACCCTTTACCAAACGACAAAATTTAAAACTTGCCCAAATTCAAAGATCTTGCAGACGGCATTTTTGTCTTTTTTGTGTAGAAAACATTGTGGAAAACGAAGAAATTGCCATTTCTTCTTTTTCTACGATAATTGCCATAGCCATTATCTTTTGGGAGTCCAAAGTAGTCACTGTGAAGTAATGGGTTTACTTTTTACCATACATCAAAATGTAGGTTAGTCTACTTAGAAAACTGCTGCAGTTGACATGAATAGTGTAAATTGGTGTGGAATTTGTCTGTACTGTAGCATAGAAAATATTGAGGCAAAAGGAGAAAATGCTGATTGTCAGCATTTTCTTCTTTTGCCTCGATTTCTTTCCAAAGTTATGGCAGTTAGGGACGTCAACGCCAAGTCATTGGTGGGAAAGGATTAAATATGCCTGCAAAATAATCATTCAAAGCATAACTATTTGAAAGGTTAATGAAATACGTACTAGTATACATGTATCAGTACATAGAATCATGTCGTAACTTTTCTTAAAAACCCTCGTAATTACAGCTGAAAATAGTCTGTAGTTACAAGGTTTTTGAAGAAAGCTACCCCAGCGCATTTGCATTTCATGAATATTGCAGAAATTACTGGATGTGCTTTAATATAATATACACTTACGCACGTTTTGCACTGTTAAGTAGTTCAGTGTAATAATTCATTTGCATTTTGCATGCTTTTTCTTTTGAAACGACCTAAATTTGGGTAACTGCTTAATGTCAAGCGAAATTCACAATGGTTTTGCACTTACAATTCTGATTCGATTTTTACTTACTAAGTCATCACAATTACTAAAAACGGTTGGAAAAAGACAGTAAGTCCAATACAATTCACTCAGTAGATAGTTTATTAATCAGTACACTATTCGTTAATTTACACGCAACTGAGACATGCATCCTATTTATAACTAGATCTGAGTATAGCTGATTTTCTTCATAAATCTCGCAACTGCAGCTTTACCAATCTGCAGTTACGAGGTTTTTGATGAAAAGCAGCAACAAATGATACAGGAAAGAATACATTCATCCGGTAAATTATATGTTTAAAGTTTATCTACATCGCTTACTATCATCTATTCATTTATAACCCTTTCCCAGACAGCCTAGCTTGAGGTCCACAATGGAATAGAAAAAAAAAATAGCAGCCGCGGAACGAGGATTTCTGTGAAGGGGGTGGATTTAGAGATAGGGTTTCGTTTTCCTGTTATTACACGATTTTGACTGAATTTCTGCATGCAAATGAAATAATCAGGCTACAGAGGAGGTTCATTTGAACCCTCAAAAACCCCTCTGCATCCGCCACTGAAGTGGGTCATAATGGGAAAATGCGTTCAGTCAGCAATTTCTCCATTTGCCCAAAATTTTCTGCAATAATTATATTGTTCAGTTATCTCATCTTTACAGCGTCCATTTTGTCGTCTGCAGCAGTTTTCAAATTGAAGCAGTCAGGTTTTTGTCGTTTTGGGAAAGGGTAGACTTCATGTTATGAACTATATCTAGATCTACATGTCATTAATCACGGTGGATAACCCACGTGACTTTTGGGAAGCGTTAACACCGAAAAAATCGTCCGCTTCAAGTTATGTTTTGTTTAATTTCTCAGCTTATACTCTGTTGATTTTAACGAGATAAAGTGCACGGAACGCGCATTTGAGAGGGCTATTCCCGTTTATAACTCACTCTGCTCCGAATCCCGTGGTTTCTTCAAACATTCAAGCGAAAGTTTTCTTCGGTACATGTGAACGCTTCCCACTTTCGTTTTGCACTTACAAAAACTTTGGCTCGAATGTTTGAAGAAACTACTGAATTTGGAGCAGAGTGAGTTAGAGCCGGGAATAACCCTCTCAAAGGCGCGTTCCGTGCACTTTATCTCATCAAAATCAATAGGGTATAAGCTGAGAAATTAAACAAAACATACCTTGAAGCGGACGATTTTTTCGGTGTGAACGCTTCCCAAAAGTCACGTGGGTTACCCACCGTGTTAATGTAATTGTGTCAATATGTTCCCACAGCATATCGTTGATCTTTTTTCAAAACATCGTAACTGCAACTTAAAACTAGCTGAAGTTTCAGGGCTTATACACAGAAGCTAAATATGCAAGATTCAACTATTCTAAGACAGAAACAGTCGGTGAAATGATGACACAATTCGCAGAAATGTGCGAAAATTATCATCAAATTGCTCCTGTGTTTTAGTACGTTTCTAGAAAGATTTGTCGACCATTGATAAGAAATAGTGCGAAACACATGAAGGTTTCGATCATAGTCAGGGGTGGTGTTAACCAACCAGTCTAAATCCCAGATCATCTTTAAAATCACACAAGAATCCACCCGATTGGCCGAGACATACGTCTCGTCCAATCAGATGGCTTGTAATGTAGTTTTGCTTTACACAATAAATTTAGACATGTTGGTGAATACGGGCCCAGATGTTCGAAATGAGCAGACCAACCGGTTGCGATATTTGTCTACCCTAAATGAAACTCAATAGTCTTTGTGTCGAATTCGGAGGAGTCGTCAAAATACCTCGAAATATCCGGAGTTCGAGTCATCCGATTTTCTTCGGCTTCGATAAAGTTGATATTTGACCGTTTTTGAAACTAATCAGGTACGATTATTATTAAAACATAGTAGGAAAAGGAAAGAAATTGCTCGATTCGAGCAATTTCTATCCTTTTCCTACTATATTTCAATAGCTATATTCAGTTCGAAATTATTTTGTTTGAAAAAAATTATGTCCATTGATGAGGGCAAAACGAGTGTCGACTGTAATGAACATTGCTGTAAGACTGGTAACGTTCGAAAATATCGTAACTACTGCTTTAATTAGCTGTAGTTACGGGGGTTTTGAACGTAACTGACGATGTAATTAAAATGAGCTACTGAATAATCCAATACTTTCATCACTTATATGCCCTACTGATATTCAATGTATCATAGTATGCGTAAGTAGACGTAACACATTTTTAATGGTTTCGCGTGTGTACGTATTCAATTAACATCTATTTTCATGATTTTAACCCTTAATATGATAAATCCTGGAAAGATTGGGTCTGAGTTTAGATCTATCTTTCTTTTGAAACCTGGTTTGGTTTGGTTTATTGGTGTTTTACGCCGTTTTCAACTACTTTGGTCATATCGCGGCGGCTGGAGCACCTAACCATGGATTCCTAGTATGTCATTCACCAGTACTACCACAACACCCTAACTGAGCCTCCAGCTGCTTCCCCGCATATGTGCGCGATATCAAACCATTGATGAGTGACATTTTTGTCAGAAAGGGTATTTGCTGCGGCCGGGTATCGAACCCGGTTCCCGTCGAATGAGAGGCAGATGCGCTACCAACTGCACCCTTTCGACACTTGGGAACGGTGAATTCGTCATACGAAAAACAATTCTTATGTTAGTCCTTCGAATATAGATATATAGAAAACACGAGAAAAAATGTAATGATATTAGTTCATCATTAAAAAGACTCTCCATTCCCTTTTCCTTTTTTAAAGAACGTTTTGATTCTAAGATTGGTTATTCTAATGGGTTCTAATGGGTTAAAACGAAATCAGGTTTGTTTGTTTTTTAAACTGTTGCTGATAAACAAAAAAAAAAAAAAACGCTTTTAAAGTTGGGACGAAAATGACAAATTCCATTTACATGTTAACTGTGGTCAAGCACAACTACTTTAAGCAAAAATCCCATTTAAACGGCAGAATACTTTGGCTTGAAATTTTCAGAATTTCCCTACGAAAATATGCCTTTTTACATAAACATATATAAGTAAAAATTATGAGAAAACATCTATGAATTTTCTTTTAAATCCCAGTATTTATCACATTTAAACATTAAATCACTTTTAAAATGTTTATTAGAAAATATGTATCCAGTGTTCAGAAAACGTTGCACTATCAAATGTATATATTAAATCCCGTCAGTAGCATACATTTTAAATCGCCTCACATTTCGAATAATCTATTTGAAAATAAATTGTATGTACTTTTTGCGAAACGTTTCACCATAGAGTAAGCAAAGTATTAAAGAATTTGATATTTTGCACACATCGAGAAAAACGTTTAAAGATACGGGCCAGTGGACGCAGTATATTATCCATAAGTAAAAAGTGATGTTTTTGTCATTTCAATACTGTAACTCTATAGAAAACTCTTATATTTAGATTAACTTTAACCCTTCCCATAATCAGCATTTTCACCTTTGGCCTCAATATTTTCTATGCTATATGCTACACAAATCCTATATTGTTTAACTTCTATTTTGTCGCCTGCAGCAGCTTTGAAATTGGACAATCCTAAAATTTTGTTGTTTGAGAAAGGGCTAAGGTAGTCCACCCCAAATGAGATTCACGCGACGTCGGATTTTTTCATGAGACTTCGTTAACATTCTTTACGTATCCGAAGCTATCCGGGTGCCCTCGTTTAAACATACGGCGGTGGAACGTTCTACCGCCCAATGTTTGCGATGTCGCCCGAATATTTCCGACGTAGCGCAAATCATATTAGGGTTGACTTACCTTAATACCAGATTGGTACAAGGAGGTGGGTCCAGGGGCTTAGCTGACAAATATTTATGCCCGTTGTTTTATTCTGGTGAATAATTTAACCGATTGTTAACAAAATAAATGATGTTAATGAACATGGAAAGAAAATAGTGAGCCAAAGTAAAAAAAAAATGCTGGTTACCATCATTTTCTTTGTCCCAATGTTTGCCAATTTTAAAAGCTTTTCCAGTGAAGGAAGACAAAACCAGATCTGGTTTGGGAAATGAATCAGGATATATTTAATGTTTTGCAGTCATTTTAACCAATGTGCATAATTTTTGTACCTTAACATAATAACATAAACGCGTATTTTGACTCGATTCAGTGATTTCTTTTTAACTTTCATGAAATATAATTATAATTGATATCAACCTCTTCAAAAATAACCGATAATGTTGAAGTTGCAATCTGCTGAACACCAGTTTCTACAGTTGTCTCAATATTTTCTATTTCGCATTATACACAAATCTTATCTTTATCAAGATACAGTTTAATCGTTTGTATCATTCCTTAAAAATAGACCATTTTTTGTCTTTAATGAAAGAGCCATCAATCAAAAAAATATTTTTTTGTCCTTTTTGTGTTCTGTTTTTTGTTTGTTTTTTGTTGTTGTTTTCGTCGTTGATCATCATACGCATTTTACCGTGACTTATACATAAACATTGTCCCCATGTTAAAATAAGCTTTTCAACATTTGAATTCGTAATATTACTCACTATAATTATGAGATTATTACTAAACTTATCATAATCCAAACCTTGATGCCATTGACATTACATCGGTAAACCGCTTTTCTTCAAGAATCTCGTAATTATAGTTTGTTTAAAACTGTAGTTACGGGGTTTTATGAAAATTAGCAGTATTTGTTCAAAAATGTTGTACCACAAGCTTTGATAAGCTTCAGTTATGCCATTTTGGTAATACTAAGGCTATGACTTAGTTTCATCCATTTCTTTAACCCTTACTTAGGAGATATTTTAGAACTATTTGGTTACGGATGAAATGGATTGGCAAAGAACTGTCGGGCATTAGTATGGCAGATGAAAATTGTGAAGAGAAAACTTGGGTTCTCGTTTTTAAAAATGTTGAACTTAGAAAATTTTGGGAAAACGTATTGAGCTTGGATCTTATAAGACCTAAAAGGAATTTGAGACAAACGTGGATCCTCATCAGCCAGCGTTTTTACGCAGTCTTATCTAGATCCAGATTGTTCTAGAACAATTGACATTATAAGTTGAAGAAACAGTGAAAACAATCATGGTTCTTATTAGCCCTTTCCCAAACAAGACCGGGTGTGACTTCTCATATAGAAAGGGCTTGGGAAAACATTGAAACAAAAGAAGAAACTGCTGATAACCAGCAGTTTCTCCTTTTGTCTCAATATTTTCTATGTCATATTTTACACAAATCATATCTTTAATAACGTCCATTTTGTCATTTGTGGCAGTTTTTGAAGTGGAACACCCTGAAATTTTGTCGTTTGGGAAAGGGTTAAAACACATAAGCCCCCACGTTTACCGGGATCATTGCTGGTCTCAAAAAGTCACAAAAGTCTTTTTTCCATGATCTCGTCAAAATGTAATTCATTGTATCGGTTGTAACAAAAAATAATCACGGTCATATGAAATTACCATATTTCACGCAAGAGTGGATTAATAACTCTTTTGTCTGCATACGCACGTATGTAATTTTTTATCAGATTTTAGATTTTCATAAAATTGATCCGTCATGGTAAAACGTGAAATCTACAACAGAGATTGGCGTTGTCCGACTTCGCGATCTGCCAGGGACATCCTGTCCGAAATTCTCGGTTTCCCGCAAACATTTTTTCGTGTATATTTTTGTCTATCTTAACAAAGTTGTAACATAGTTTATCCCTTTCCCTTAAACGCCGTTTATTTCGTACCAAAATAATAGGACGATGACCAGGATCTTTTTGCTACAACATTAAATTTTTGTCTCTGCTATTATGTACACATCCGTATATCGCTGCTTTTCTACGAAAACCTCGTAACTGCAGCTTAAAACCAGCTGCAGTTGCGATGTTTTCGTAGAAAAGCGACGATATTATCGCCTGCAGCATCTTTAAGAACACCATACTTTTCTACATAAGCCTTTGAAGACGTTCTCAATCAAGTTCCATGTATTGTCCACATTGCCATTTCACATATGGGGGCGATCGCTGATAATTATGTGCAGGACCCAGATTTCGATGTTCGTTTCCAGAAATGAATACAGTGTGTGTATGGGGAGTACTCTCCATGCCGAGGTCTATTGATTAACCATCAAATATGACCTCTGCCGTTTTTGGTACACAAACAGCCTATTTGGTCGTCATAATCTAATTATAGCACATCATTTGAATTATCGAATCAAAATCATTCAGCTTTACCTTGCATGATCATTACGTATACATTATGTCGCTTCTATTTTTGGATGAAGCCGGTTAAATTTGAATCATCGAATCAAAATCATTCAGTTTCATCTTGTTTGATTACTTATACATTACGTCGCTTCTATTTTTGGCCGAAGCCGGTAATTTGAAGCGTCAGCCAATGAAATTTTGTATCAGCTTTTTAAATTGTTTTCTCGTGTACAGCCAACGATTGGATACCGAAATCCCGCTAAGGCCCCGAGATTAGACGTGAAATGACCCCGCGGGAACAGAGCATCATTCTATCATAATGGAATGAAGAGAGAATGTGCTCTGTTCTTATGAGAGTAATGGGGAGGGGGTCAAATACAAACCGCTCGAATCAGTCGGCCTAACTAGAATTGGTGCAAATTTCTGTGAGACAGAGCCGTTTTACGCCTACCAATTCATGCTACTCTACTTATGTACATGCTAAACAGAATTACCATTAAAAACATTTGCGACTTTTTAGTAGACTACCCCAAACAAGACAAAGTTTTCACGCCCCTATTCGAAATGGTTCCAAGGGAACAATGAGACAATAGAAGAAAAAGCTGATTTATCGACATTTTCTCCCTTTGCCTCTATATTTTCCTTGCCATAAATCACACAAATTATATATATTTTGCGATGTGTATTATGTTTGCAGATTGACATGATTGAGTTTTACAATGCTAATAAAGGTAACACTCAATCATCTCGATCTGCATACACAATATAAGCTTTTAAATGGCGATGAATTTTTGTGCTAAGAATAGACTGGGTTAATCGTTATATTTTGATAAACTGTCGAACTGACGAAATGCTATTTGTTTGTCCGAAAATATGTCACAATTGACTGGATAAAATAGTTCCCTTTTGGTGGTTTTGGGAAGGGGTTGAAAAACTATTTCTCATAAAGGTGTTAATTGTGGTAACTAGTTTTCTCTACCAAGGGTAGACCGTGGTAATGAATAATTAAACGTATTTATGAATTGACGCTGCAATTAATCCACACGAATATATGTAGCGTTAACCTTGCACTTCACAAAATTGGGGAACCGTAGCCGGTTATCTTCCCTTGTATTCCAATAATAAAAACAGAGGGGCACCAAACGTTCAGCCGGCCCATTTTCCAAATTACCTTGGTTTTTATCCTTAATCTCTATGGGGAAGTTGCGATTTTTATTTTGAATAAAGGATTTTGCTGATAAATAAAACTCTTTTCATCTTATAAATTCCTAAAAGGAAAACATAATGAAACATGAAATTTGAAATCTGCATAGAGATAAATATAATCGTTTCTTTGTTCTATAGGTTAGTTGTAAATTTTATGGTGCAAAGAAGCCTACGGTAAAATCCAAGGAGACCAATTATCAGGACCGGCTATTCTCCAGAGAGTATTCAAGGGAGGAAACCGGCTACGGTTTCCCATTATCCTTGGGGATACAAGAACATCGTCGTTTTTCAACAAACACCTCGTATCTGCAGCTTCTTTTAAGCTGCAGTTACGATCATTTTTGTTGAAAAGCAGCGATACAGACCGAAACATTGTAGTTTAACCTATCAGTATTTACTTCTTTTGTCCCAATGTTTTCCTTGGTCTTTTCCATAAGGGACGTCAAAGCCAGGTCTTGTTTTCGAAAGGGTCAATTCTATGATCACAATGTCATGATTCTATGATATTACACACTTCTGTACTTTTAAACTGCGAAATTTAAGATCGTTTCAGTTTAATTCTTTTAAAGTGCTACCCAGCCCACAAATAGCAGTGTTGACGAAGATAAGAATTACTTTCAATATGAATATGAAAAAAATATTGCGACCACGGGAGAAAACCGTTTAGCAGTAAAAGTCTTTTTTATCTCAGTTTTCCCAGGCATTTTTAATAGGGGGGTTACTTTTTATCCGCCTGATGAATTTTTTTTATTTGTACATATGTTGTAAAGTAAAATTTCCTGAACAAAATATAAAAAAAAAAAAAAAAAAAAAAAAATCAGGGTAAGTTTCCTGATTCGTTTTCGTGTCAGAGTTATCTGCCCTTGACTAGTAATGACCATTTTCGCAAAATTACCCTTATGTTTTAAAGTCATACAGCAAGTTATTCTGAATGGATAATTTCAAATGTTATATCAATTTAGAGACTTAAAATATGCACAAATGTATTTAAATAATTGAAAGAAATATTCTAAAACCATTTTCTTGAGACAAAAAATATGGGAAAAGTTGACAAATCAAATGTTCACATTTAGAACAATAAAATACTTCATTTGACCTTCACCATCACACAAAGGGGAATGTTTCGCTCTCCAAACTTACCTTAAGACTTAGTTTTACTCTTTCATACTTTCCCAAAACAGAGGTTGTTGTGACGTACTTAATTAAACAAAGTTTTGGGAAACATAGACGCAAAAGAAGAATATCCTGATAACTAGCCTTTTCTCTTTTTGCTTCAATATTTTCTGTGTGTTCATGGACTGTAGACAAGGTTTTTGAACTTGAACTTGAAATTAGTACTTAAAATAATAAACTCTCAAGGCCAGCGTGACCCCGGTCAATACCTTAACCCTTTCCCAAACAATATCTGGTTTTGACTTCACTAATTGAAATGACTTTGGAAAACATTGAGACAAAAGAAGAACTGCTGAAAACCAGCAGTTTCTCCTTTTGTCTCAATATTTTCTATGCCATATTTTACATAAATTATATCTTTAATAACATCTATTTTGTTATTTGTGGCAGGTTATGAAGTGGATCACCCTAAAATTTCGTCGTTTGGGAAAGGGTTAAATGGAACCGAAAACATCATATTAAGCCTTTACAAAACAGCACATTTTAACATATCTAATATTTCAAAGGAGTTGCAGAAGATAAAATCATGTTGATAAAGATAGGATTGGTGTAAAATGAAGCAAAAGAAAATATTGAGGCAAAAGGAGAAAATGCTTATTATCAGCATTTTCTTCTTTTGCCTCAATGTTTTCCCAAGCATTTTAATGGGGTGTAAAAACCTTGAAAAAAGTCCTGTTTTGGAGACGGTTAATTGTTACAGACAACTTATTTACTCTATCCCAAACAGCTAAATTCTAGACTGATCCTATTAAAAATGCTGCAGACACCATGTGCATAGTATAGGCTTCTATTGGCAAGGAATACAATTTATCATTTATGTCTTATATATCGATAATTCCCAACATCTTGTTTCTATTCATTCAGACGAAAGGAGTCAGTGTTCAGGAAAGGGTTTAATTGAATAAATACCGATTATATTTAAACGAGGACAGGCAATGAACTTGAACTCTATAATATTATAGGCAATTCGGTCAGTCATATAGGCCTATATATGCTTTGTGGGCTACATAATTATCCATTTCCAAAACAAGACCTGGGGCCTGTTTCATCAAAATATTTAAGACGTATTTTTGACTTACCGATGACTTACGACAAGTTAAGGGCAAGAAAAGCGTATCACCAATCTATCAAGACCTGCGTTATGCGGTTGTTGTTTTAACCGATATTTAAGACCTCAGTAAGTCAAAAATGCGTCTTTAATGTTTTGATGAAACAGGCCCCTGGTTTTAGCGTGTCTAATTAAAAGGGATGGGAAACCATTGAGGCAAAGGAAGAACATGCTTGTCAAGAGTATAGTTTGAAGCAAATTGTTTATCGTTTGGGGAAGGGTTTACAAAACCTCGTTTTCAAGCCATTTACAAGAATAGCTCGGTAAAATGATTTGGAATCACAGTTTCTCCTTCCCATCAATATTTCAATCATAATTCAAAATCGAAGTAACGTTGGCTGTTTTTCGTCGGTGTAAATGCAAAACCTCGTATGATTTTTGCGATTTTCAAAGTACAAACTTGTATGTCAAGTTAAGACAATGCCTGCAGGTTTGTGATATATTTGTTTGTCAGTATCAATGACGCATTATTATGTGAATAATATGTGGTGTCCTTAGTCGAGGGGTAGAGCGTCGGCCTAGCGACTAAGAGGTTCCGAGTTCGATTCCCGGTAGCGGGGGTTGTTCAAGGCTTCTCATTGGCCCACACATTCGGCGCGAGTACTGGTGGATTTCCAGGAAGCTCAATCGAGAGGGATTAAAATAAGTTGAAGAAACTTGCTTCCCAATCGATGTAAAATAAATGCGTTTAAAGGAACGCCTGAAGAAAAAAAATATGTCCGAATTCCAGGTAAAACTCTTCAATTATTTCTCCCCTCCCCCCCCCCCTCAAATTCTTCCGAAAAACGAGATACGAGGTTTCGCATTAACACCGACGATTTGTCTGTGGCAACTGGGGATGGTCAGAAATTTTCACATAATTTTCTGTGGTTACCTACCAACCATGTTTTCGAGACAGTAAAAAATGCATGTAGGCTTTATTCGAAATTGTTTATATACTTTCATTGTCATACATTATGGTGTTTTGTTAGGTGAAAGAATAAGGGAGGGCATTATGACAGATCTCGTAAAGAAAATCACCCAATTTTTCAAGAACAAAAAGGTGAGTGACAAGGTACTATACGCTATGAGTGTAGGTCCGGATACACAGGCCCGTAGGAAGCAATGGCAAATAATTTTGTGCTAAAAATAGAATGGGTTTACCGTTATGTTTTGATAAGCCGTCGGTGTTGTTATAAAATCTCGTAACTACGGCTTAAATCAAGCCGTAGTTGCGAGATTTTGTAACAACACCTACGTAATATTATTGTTTGTCCGAAACTACGTCACGGTTAACCGGATGATATCGTTCCCTATTTCATATTTGGGGGCCTAAAGCTCGTGTCCGGGTAATTGACTGAATATCGGAGCTGCTTAATTAGATTTTCCCTAAATTTGCAGCGTAAAAAATGAAAATTCAGCATTTTGGGCCAACTTTTGGGAGGGGGCTGTTATTACGAGCATGATACGTAACGAATTTTATCGACGTTGCGTGGAAACTTAATGTGAATGTCATTATTGGTGGACTACCTTTATGGCAACCAAATTCTCCATGACTCCAGATCAAGTGTACCTGAGAGCAATCTGCATTAAAAGCTGCAGAAGCAAGATAACATCATAGGCTGATCTGGATCCATGTCCTTATTCAAATACAACGAGAATTGGGTGAGCCCAAACAGTATGTGTTTGCACGGCCGCGTGGCCTAATGGATAAGGCGTCCGACTTCGAATCAGAAGATTGCGAGTTCGAGTCTCGTCGTGGTCACTTTTGTTTTCTTCGTTTGTCATTATACAGATGAAAAATAATTAATCTATTATTTTGTGTGTTTCCTAGCCCCATAGCTCTTTATGCACAAACCATTTTATATTTAGCTCACTCCGTGGAAAAAGCTAGACCAGTGCAAAATTGCAAGTACATGTAATGGCAATTGATTTTGTGCTAAAAATAGAGTGGGTATGCCATAATGTTTTTATAAACCGTCAGTGTTGTTATAACATCTCGTAACTACAGCTTGATCCAAGCTGTAGTTACGAGATTTTTATAACAAACCCTATGGAAATAACATTGTTTGTCCGAAATTACGTGACTTTACGTCACATGTTACTGGATAAAATCATTCCAAATTGAAAACATTAAAATTACAGTTTCATTATAATACTGAAAGGCAATAAAAACTATACATTTTACTTTCATTTGGATTCATCACAATTTAATCACAGCTCGTAAAATTAACTATGTTACAGATATACGTTTGCCATTTGGCATGAGAAATATGGGGTTAGAAGAGAGTGTTCACATTTTCTTTATGTTGCTACTACAGTGTCATTTATAAAGGTCTCAAATTGAAAAATCCAGGTAATTTCTGTCCCTTTTATTCGAATAAAATGATCAGATTTTTCCCAAAACTTTATCTAAAGTCAATATTTATGTGTCACTATTTGCAGTATCGACTTAAAGAAAGCACTATCATATGAATAGGACCAGTCGTCTGATCTTGAATTACGAAACAATCCTCGACTGAATAATTCTCTAATTTATTCATGTTATTCTCCACAAACTTCTGATACTGCCAACGACATTAACATTAAAATGTTTCCCGTCATAAAAGAGGGTGTTACTCTGTCGGTTTGTGTCAAACTTTTGGTCACATTTTGGTCAAATGTAAGCGATGACGTCTTGTCCGTCTAGCACTGACGGCCTCAGACTGTCATGTCAGAACCGTTCAATGTCCAATTCGAAACATTAGCATCAGTTCACGAGCATAGAAACACGAAACGTAATGGTTCCGGTCTGAACATGCTGACTACCCAGTTTTTGCCGGTGTCGAGGGGGGCTTACCTGTTTGCGGAAATTGGAATTTCTGGTTTATCATATGCTTGGCAACGAGGACTACACATGCAGCAAAAGATATCAATAACTTGAATACCGTTATGTGGGTGGGGAACTTAAGTTAATTTAATGATATGCGCATGTACATGACTTTTTGACCATTGAATCGGACGTATTCATTTATTATATTGAAAACAGTTGTACAAATTTATAGTCGTGAAAATATTACAAGTTTGCTTTGAAATAAGAAAAATGAATTTAATCTAAAACTGTATAGTTTCTTTTGCCGTTGAGTATATAAACATACGAGAATCTTTATATTGCATTGAAGTATTGAAAGAAAATAGGAAAATGCTTGTTGAAGACTTTTACATCTTTCCTCACGATGGTTTCCAACTCACTAGTTATAAATGGCGCTAATATCGCGGATTTGTTTAGGGAAAAAAAATGACACGGATATTGTTTGGGAAACGGTTAGCTGCATCCTACCCCGTTTAATTCGAAACGTATTAGATTTTTATTTTGGTCTGATATTATCAATGATATCAACCATATATTTTTTACGATTTAATTAAATCCAGACTGGGTATTTAACATCATGGTGATAGTCAATTGAAATTGTAGCCTACGCAATTTTGGCATTTATTTGAATATGGATCTGGTAAAAGGTCCCCTATTATAGCATTTGAAGTAGCCATAATTCAAGATTAGCAAATGCCTAAGTGGAGACTGCCAAAGACGCATGCTGCTCTTTTAACTTAATGTTGCAAAAAACAGGAAGAAGCTATTAGAGAACAGCATGGTTCTTAATCAGACTGCGTGTATACGCAGGCTGATCTGGAACCACGTTGGACGCAAAAACCTGAAGGGACTTTTTGCAGACCCTGGCTCATTCATTTTTATTTAGTTTAAAAGTTGCGAAATTCTATGCTTTTCGTAACACGCATTTGTTATTTTTTTTACATTAAAACAATAATTTCTAGGACCACAATGGTTGTCTAAATCCTAAATAATCCAGAAAACAAAATACGCGAAACAGTATAAAGTTTGTATGTGATAGTACAAAAGATATCTAGGTAGATGGGAAAAAGAATAGACTACTGGGGTCAGTATGTTGTTATTTTCTCTCAAAGTTTGTAAATCTCTTCCTCTATAGAGGTAGTCAAATCAGAGAATCTAACAGAAACACTATCTAGAATAGATTACTGGTCATCAGTTAGTTCTGTTCTCTCAAAGGTTTTTAACCCTCTTTCTCTATAGACATAGTCAAAACCAGAGATTTTTATAGAGATACTAATAAAGTCTTATTCATTTCCCAAACAAGATCACTTTCGTGTCCTTCGACGTCCCCAACAAAGCATACTTGGAAAACATTGAAGCAACAGAAGATAATATGCGTTTCTCTTTTGTATTATTTCCTCTCTTTAATGCACACAAATTTATAAACCTCTAGTTTGTCGTTTGCAGTAGCTTTTGAAATGGATCAGAGTAAAATTTTGCAGTTTGGGAAAAGGGTTAACCCTTTCCCAAACAAGACCTGGCCCCGGTTTCTCGAAAAAACTTAAGTATATTCTCATGAGAACATGCTAAACTTCATAGGGATACTCTCCAACGTTGAAGGGTATTCGATTGAAGTTCATTTGGAAGAATGGTCAGATTTGAGCATGAGAACGCACTTAAGTTTGTTTTTTTTTTCGAGAAACCGGGGCCTGGATTTGGCGTCCGTAAAAGATAATGTTTGGAAAAACATTGAGGCGAAAGAAAAAAGTGCTGATAATAAGCCCTTTCTCCTTTTCCATCAATGTTTTCTGAGCTATATTGTACACAATTCCAATCTAAATTGACACATTAATTTTTTGTCATCTGCAACAGCTTTTGAATTGAACCACCCAAAAATTTTGCCGTCTTGGAAAGGGTTAGTGCAGAATCAAATCAGGAGATACGAGTCTTACGTAACTCATCATTAATACCATTTGTATTTAGGGAGCACGTCATGATAAATGACCTGACAGAGCATCTCTATCTATTATGTAGTAGTGCTCTGTTAGGTCATTTTTCGTGAGCTATGACTTTTCTCGTTTCAAACGCCATTTAACAAAACAGTGATGACCACGACGAGACTCGAACTCGCAATCTTCTGATTCGAAGTCAGACGCCTTATCCATTAGGCCACGCGGCCAGTCATGCAGTAAAATGCTAAAATCCATTCCAACATGGGGGAGCTTCTTGGAGCCCCACAAGATAAATGCTTGACAAAACATCGTGGAAAATGAAGAAATTGCACGTAACAAGAATTTTCTTTATTTACCTCTGGATTTTCTACAAAGAAATCAATCTATTGACAGCCGGAGTCAGGGAGTGGCGCAATGGTTAGCGCACTCGACTTGCAGCCCGGTGGTTACGAGTTCGAGTCATACTCACGTAAGGTGTGTCTTTGGTCAAGACACTAAATTGTCAGCCCCAGTCTACCCAGATGTATGGAGTGGGTAGCAGTGAGGTAAAACTTACTCTACTCTACTCTTCTCTACAAACAAGAGGACCAAGATGGTCCTATATCGCTCACATGAGAGAGCCTCAAGACATACTTTTTAGCAAACCTTTTAATTCTCGGAGGATTTTGAAAAGGAGTCACATGAAAATGGTACACACTAAATTTCAAAGCAAAATTTGGGAAAAGACTGTCAAAGATTTTTCACTATATCTGTATTTAAAATAAGAAAACACACAACATATTGCTGAATTTCCATTTCACATAGACAAATCGAAGCATTTGGAAAGAGGTCATTGGGCTATAATATTTAGAAACTATAGAACTTAAGGTTTGGAAATTCTAAGACAATTCTTAACATGTTCCCGCTTTTTCAAATCTAGAATAACTCATGGTAGAGCTTATTTTCAAAGCATAATGATAACTTGAACTTTTCTGTTTAACAAAACAATACACAACCTCTATGCACTTTTTTCTGTACAAAATGCAAGAGCCTACAGCATAGGAATAATTTTAATAGTTATTAAACTAGGCAAAAAAGTTATCTTCAGGCCTTAACAAATTGAAAAGATTGACAAACATTGCCCTCTATCATTTATTTGGAACCGACTAGTATAGGGGAAATATTCATTGAACAGTAAGGATTTGGTTATGATTAAACCTTTTCCAAAAAACATAAGATAAGTGCAGACATAATTAAAAGCTGCCGTAGATGATAAAACAGGTGTTGATAAAGACTGCATTCATGTATAAAACTGCAGAGAAAATGATGAGGCAAAATGAGAAATCAAGTTATCAACATTTTCTTCTTTTACCATAACAATTTGTACAAGCCTTTTCTGTCGATGAGGCAAACTTGTTTATGGTAGAGAAAGGGCATAATGCTTTCCCATACAGAAAGGAAATAGACTGTTCCAATTTCAAAGTTCAGAATACAAAATTGACAGCAGTACAAATAGGATTCATGTACAATAAACTAGCATATAAAATATTGAGGTAAAAAGAGAATCAGCATTTTCTTAATTTGACTCATTAATTTCCCAAGCCTTTTCTAATAGGGACCTCAAAACAAGGTCTTTTCAGGAAAGGGTTAAAGTATTTAGTTGATCTCTTAAGTACACAAACATATAAGTGCCTCTAACAGCTCCATGCATTCTTTATCAGATATTATGATCTGCATAATCTGATTATAGACTTAAGGATATGATACATTGTATGTGATAAAATCTACCTGGTCAAAACAATTCCTCACTTGAAAATTCCAGAACCCACAACCTAGGGCTTCTTTCCTTGCAATGTAATGATTTTAAGTATTCTGTTCGAGGTTTATGAGATGTAAATTCAGGCAAAATTTCAAGACTCTAGGCCAAATAGTCTTTGAGAAAACTGTGTTTCTGTGTGAAACCTTAAACCCAACAACATAGGGCCAATTTTTCTTTAAGCACAACAATTTGAGGTATGTTGGTAGAGGGCATTGAGACAATGCTACATACAAAATTTCCAGACTCTAGGCCAAATAGTCTTTGAGAAAACTGTGTTTCTGTGTGAAACCTTAAACCCAACAACATAGGGCCAATTTTTCTTTAAGCACAATAATTTGAAGTATTTTGGTAGAGGGCATTAAGACAATGCTACATAAAAATTTTCAAGACTCTAGACCTATTGGTTTGGGAGGAGAAGATTTTTTTGTAATTGTGGACGGACGGACAGACGGACAGACGGACAGACAGACGGACGACGGACATTGACCGATCACAATAGCTCACTCCGAGCACTTCGTGCTCAGGTGAGCTAAAAAGGAATAAAGGGCCTATATAGAATCTTGAATTAGCTTATGTACATTTTACATTTGGTCTCGAAAACTGTATGAACTGTATGTATGTATAAACTATTATCTATTTTCGTATACGATAAGTGTGTGGGAAGTCAAAACCTCGTAACTCCAGCTTATTCAAGCAGTAGTTACAAGGTTTTGACTTCCCACCAACTAATTTATACTGCTTCAAACCCTCACGGCTTTCTTTGGTCAATCTGATTACAATCTAGTGTTAACCTACAGTAACATCTGATAGGCACCAATAAGGAGTCATCTTAAATGGCATTTCCTTCTAACCAATCAAATGAACAATTTCAACATTCTGAAAGCGAAGAAAACAAAAATCTAGGACACGAGGACATCGCATTTAACCATTTCCCAAACAATACCTCGTTTTGACGTCCCTAATAGGAAAGGCTTGAGAAAACATTGAAACAAAAGAAGAAACTGCTGATAACCAGCAGTTTCTCCTTTTGTTTCAATATTTTCTTAGCTATATTGTACAAAATCCTTTCTTTTTAAATGTACATTGAACCATCCTAAATTTTTGTCATTTGGGAAAGGGTTAAGTACAGAACCATGTGTTTACACGCAGTTGTCGTTGAAAATTATATAACAATATACGTGATTACTTAGAGTCAAATAACCTATTTTGGTTTTCCTATGGTCACCGAAGATGACACATAACCGGTACCTGTTTACCAAAAATAAACACTGGATTTTATTCAGATTTAAGTAAGATTACTCCGGATTTCAATCAGATTGGTAATGCCTCTCTTACAACCCGTCTTGCGTCTTTTTAAATCGTACGTTTTAAAACTCTGCAAAATCGCACGACTAAACTTACGTTTTAGACGCAGACCGCACGCAGACCGCGTTTAGTCACGCGATGCACGCGCGTGCAACGTACGATTTTGGTGGACGCAACCATGACGCAGACTGCACGCAGCAAAGAATTGACCGGACAATTCTTTGCTACGACCATTGTGTGTCTTTTAGAACGCCAGGAGCACGCAAGACAGAAGTACGGAGCACGTACGACAGGTGTGCGTTTGACGCATGGAACGAAAGACCGAAATTCCAGAAAATTCACAAAGAATATGCGTACTTTTCCCGAAAGAGATTCATACTTTTGACCTGCTTTGAGTGTACATATTTTGAGGCGCTCTTACAACCCGTCGTGCGTCTTTATAAATCGTGCGATTTTGCAGAGTTTTAAAACGTACGATTTAAAAAGACGCACGACTGGTTGTAAGAGAGGCTTAAATGAGCTAGATTTGGTAGAATGGTCAGTAATTTCGTCCATTAGGCGGCCGCGTGGCCTAATGGATAAGGCGTCTGACTTCGAATCAGAAGATTGCGAGTTCGAGTCTCGTCGTGGTCATTAGTTGTTTTATAACACAACACAAACATGCTTTCCTCGAACATTATCGCCTCGATATGAGAAACTATACTTTTAGGAGTTTTGTTTCTAGTGACCATCCTTAGCGTTTATATCTATTTTTGTCGCATATGCAATCAGTTTCGACCAGTCCTAGACTCTTTTATTCTAGTCATTTTTTCAAGGAAACACACATTAATTTAGTCTAGTGTTGTAGTTTTTTGCGACATACAAAGGGAATCGACTCTTAGATGTTATTACATAGGACTTAATGTGCTAGAGTACCACTCTTCACAAGCTCAAGTTCGGATACATTCAGTTTTAATTCTATGACCTCTAGGAATCGCCCGACACAACTATTTCAGAAAATCGTCTACAACTCCATTAGAACGTGACGCATTAAAATTCGATTAAAAGCAGAGGAGGTGGAAAAAAACATCAGGAATTAGATACATGTCCTAGATCTTTCATAATTCAGCAGGTACAAAAGTTGACGACCAAGTAGAATTTTGGCTAGATGTACTTATTGAGATAGGAAATCAAAAAGAAAAAGAAAAACAGTGGCTGGCCATTTTTTATTTATTTATTTATTCATTTATTTATTCATTTATTTATTTTGAAAATAAGGTTGCAAATGGCTTTTTAATAGAATACCTTTCTCCCTGCTTGCACACTAGCACAGAAGTTGCCAACGATCGATATTAGAAGGTAATGGGTCTCTGTTCTAATCTAACAAACACATTATCATTGATTTTGTCACCCTAATTAAACCCCTTTCCCAAACGACAAAATTTTAGGGTGATCCTCCTCAAAAACTACCACAATAGTGTACAAATGACAAAATGGATGTTATTAAAGAAAGGGCTAGAGTAAAATATGGCACAGAAAATATTGAGACAAAAAGAGAAACTGCTGTTTATCAGCAGTTTCTTCTTTTGTTTCAATATTTTCCTAAGACTTTTCTATTAAGGACGTCAAAACCAGGTCTTGTTTGGAAAAGGGTTAAACAAGCAGGTAGTGACATATATCAAGGTTATGTATGGATCGTAGGTTGTCTGTAAAAAAAAGTGGCGAAATGAAGTAAATCTTTCTATCTCATTTCTTTTACTTATATTGTCTGAAAACTGTTGTATGGTCAGTATAAAAGGTAATCTATCTATTTCAAGAACAACTATATTATCAATGTATAACTATTATAATTACAAAGAAGAACAGGGCTGGGCGTTGTCGTTGGTTTTTTTGTCTTTTTTTTTTTTTTTTTTTTTTTTTTTTTTGTTTTGTTTTTTTTTTCAAAATGCAATATTTTATTTAGTCTTTAATTTATAAACAATTTGATGTGGGTGCTCTTTGGAATGGTCTCATCGATACCATTCAAATGAATACCCAAATGGTTTGAATTTGAAATAACAAAATTATCTAATAATCTATTATACCCATTTTTGTTTCTCTTGTATTTATTATTTATAATAGTGTATAAGTTGTAATGACGCTTAAAATATGACGCAAAATATTGACTTTGGAAAATTTGTAGAAAAAAAGGAAAACGGAAAAGCAATATCCTTATTTTCGATAATGTTTTCTACCCAGAACGACCAAAAAAGTAAAATTACATTCACTTGAAATTGTCGTCTGCAACATCTTTGGAATTGGACGGGTCAAAATATGTGTCATCTGTAAATGTCTAATCGTTTTCGATTTCTTCAGCAATGACATTCTTTTTCGGTGAATCAATTTTCATTTTCTCCAGACAATCGTACGGGTATGAGTATTTAGGATCTATTGCACTACACACACTGTCATGGCGTCTCACGCCATTTTTGTCTCGTACAGAATCTTGAGGAAACGAATAACTTGTTTTCAATTTCAGAGATTCTTTCCTCCCAGCAACACCATTTTCAGCTGTTATGTTTTCATCTATGTGGTGTAAATTTTCATTTGGACTGTCAAGTTGACTATAAATGCCAGGACTAGCAGATGTTGAGAGTTCTTCATAAATATTTAATGGCTGACTATCGGCGTTGTCGTCATTTATGACGTCATATTCACCGGAAATGCGTCTTGGTGACGACATGAGATTCTCCATATAATTTGAATCACCTTGGTTTTCTTGGAAGTGACTATTCTGTCTTCTGCTACTGAGTCTTCGCTTTCTGCAATCAGAAAAAAGAACATGATAAACACAATATATGCCTATATCGAGGGCTCGGTGCAAAACTATTGTAACTACATATTTTTTCAGAAATTCACTTTTTTGTATTCTCTGAATCTCTAGGTAGGAATACATCATGTGTTCTAATATAAAGTTTCAATTCTGTATGCTTAAAAAAATATTTAGAATTTTAAAAACAGTTTTGCTCTTTTACTATGAGAAAGTCAATAAGTTTTTCCACCTCCTGTAAAATTTTATAAAATGTAGTTAGGCTACAATAGTTTTGCACCAAACCCTCGATATACAAAACTCGGAAAAAAGTGTTGGTCCTGTATGGTGACAGTCCATTGGCAAATCAAGTCATAATAAATTCCATGATAATCCTATATAATCCAAGTAGGTAAGACTAGGCCGACTTCGATTTGAATATGGCTCGCGCCATCGTTGGGAACCGGCGTTGATTTATCTATAAGATGCACCCCCTCCGTTTTGTGTCAGCCAATCAAAATCTTTGTTTATTTGGCAGTGTTTGGTCTGCTGTTTATCCAAGGAGTTTTAAATGACGTAATGGCTCCGATGGTGTCCGATTGGAGTGATATCATGGCGCAAGCCATAATGCCACTCGAAGTCGGCACTAATCTTGCTTTTGGTTGACTGGTATTGTCTCTTTTTGCCAAACTATCTAAAATAGATGTTGAATCTTTGGTTCAAACAACAAAGAATTGTTCGGCCGCGTGGCCTAATGGATAAGGCGTCTGACTTCGAATCAGAAGATTGCGAGTTCGAGTCTCGTCGTGGTCGTCGTTGTTACTAACCTAAAAAATTTCTTATTTTTCTTTCAGTTATTTCAGTAATATTAAAATGGCTAACTCGTCCGTTCTGAAATATAGGCCTACACCGGGATAATTTGTACAAATGCATGAGACTTTTCACCCTTCCCTAATCAAATTGGTACACTCATCCATATTGACAAATATTTCAGAAGCAACCAAATGTGCTTCAGAAAAAGAATCCTGTATGTTAAATTAATTAAGCCTTAAACTATTTAGCAGAATGGAAAATCAACGGGCAATGCCTACTATGTGCATCGTGTCAGTATTTTCTTCTGTTCATATGTTTTCTTATGACTTTTTTGTTTGGGATGTCAAAACCAGAACATGTTTGTGAAGTTAAATGCGACAAATAAGTAACATAGAATGTTATGTGGATGACCTTGAGGCTACTTACCGCTTTTTCCAACAAATAAATATAATGACTAGAAGGCTGGCAACCAATACACCGACGAGAACAGCAATAATCACCTGCCATAACTCTGCAAATATAGCGTTAAACATTATCATGGAATGATTATTTAACCCATTACCACACAGTTACGCTTTTTGGCTCACCATAAGAAAATGGCTTTGAATAATGCAAGCAATTTCTTCATTTCCCACAATTTCTTCACACAAAAAGTCTAAAAATGTAGAATTTCATGTATTTGAAATTGTCATCTGCAACATCTCTGATTTTGGACAAGCCTAAAATTTCTGCCGTCTGGTAATGGATTAAAGTGATACTAGTACCCGTAGTAAACATATTTTGCAATCAGACGTGCGACTAGTTTACTTATAACAAATAATAGAGATAACCATTGCCTATCAATATGATGAAAATATTGAAACAAAGAATAGTTTCCAAAATGCTGATCTCAAAAAGGCATAATCCGAGTCTTCTCTGATGTAAATACGCTCTTTGATATTTTGATTTTTCGCTATTTACGATAGCGAAAAATCAAAATATCAAAGAGCGTATTTACATCAGAGAAGACTCGGATTAAAAAAGGCATTGCACTGATATCATAGGTCATTTTTACTCAAAGAAAGAACACAGAATTTGTAGGTTCATTCATTTATAATTACGTACGTTTGGCTAACTTGTGATACCAATTTGCAATATCGAGGTTGCTCCTCGCAGTCTGACTAAAGTTGATATTTTTCATGATTTCCAAAAGGCCATTTGAGTATAGATCACGGTAAATGACCTGATAGAGGATATTTATATATTGGCTCTGGGTTTATCCTAAGGTATATAACAGTTCGTATTTACCTATATCGAAGACTCGAGCCCTAATAACACTTGTGGTTTGTTGACTGGTGGATGTATCGTCATCTATAATTATTGTTTGTAGGCTTGTTGTTCTATCGTGTTGACGAGTACTCGGTCTGAAAAAAATGGTGTGTATGTAATTAATTGCATCATGGTGCGGAGTCATGTGACACAGCAATTGCAAAAAAATATTCAATAATTCTGTTGATATAAGACCGATTTTAAGATGGTTAAAGCAGAGAAGGCAGATTTACGTCATGGAATTGCTGGATGTAAGATATTCTGATTTGCTAATAAAACGTTCTATACGAATATATACCCCGTACGTATGACATGTTTGTATGACGTTACGTCAAAAGTATATAAAGATATTGAATTGTAATTTATTAATATATGTCGAATTTCAACATTGTTTGAATACAGACAATTTGATAAACAAAATAAATAAACTCTGACGCAGAAAATGACGTCGTCACGTGTAACAGAAATTACCAAACAAACTCGCGAGAATCCCAATAGAATAAAAAGTAAGACTTTTTAAAGCGCACAAACTTTGGCAAATTACGTCAGTGATGTCACAGAAGATATAGCGTAAATCTTACGGCAGCTGGATGGTGTAAACAAACTATGGAGGAATAGAAAGAAAGAGATAAGTAGCGTCACGCTGTTAAAAAAAACGTCATTTTTTTGGTATGTCTAATTTTTAAATCTAATTTATTTTTCCAATAGCGATTAGAAATCAATATAAAAAATTTTGGGACATACATCTGAGCTCTAGTTTTTGTAGTTAATTTTTTGTCTTGATTGGAGTTGAAGAAAATCATTATTTTATTGTGTTTGTAGCGTCTTAAAAATGTCACATTTTCACTAAAACGGTCCCAAATGCAAGGGTGATTTTTTCATATATAGCTTTTTTTCTAAGAAAATCAAAATATTTTGAATTTGAATTGATTTTCGACATACATCTCGGATAAAATTTGAAAAAAATAAATGCATTTGTCAATATCTCTTCAACTAGCGAAGATATAGAGTGTGCTGTAGCGTCTTAAAAATGTCACAAAAACGCGTTTTTGACGATTTGACGTCATGTTGATTTTTTCGGTATGTCTAATTTTTAAATCTAATTTATTTTTCCAATAGCGATTAGAAATCAATATTAAAAATTTTGGGACATACATCTGAGCTCTAGTTTTTGTAGTTAATTTTTTGTCTTGATTGGAGTTGAAGAAAATCATTATTTTATTGCGTTTGTAGCGTCTTAAAAATGTCACATTTTCACTAAAACGGTTCCAAATGCAAGGGTGATTTTTTCATATATAGCTTTTTTTCTAAGAAAATCAAAATATTTTGAATTTGAGTTGATTTTCGACATATATCTCGGATAAAATTTGAAAATATAAATGCATTTGTCAATATCTCTTCAACTAGCGAAGATATAGAGTGTGATGTAGCGTCTTAAAAATGTCACAAAAACGCGTTTTTGACGATTTGACGTCATGTTGATTTTTTCGGTATGTCTAATTTTTAAATCTAATTTATTTTTCCAATAGCGATTAGAAATCAATATAAAAATTTTTGGGACATACATCTGAGCTCTAGTTTTTGTAGTTAATTTTTTGTCTTGATTGGAGTTGAAGAAAATCATTATTTTATTGTGTTTGTAGCGTCTTAAAAATGTCACATTTTCACTAAAACGGTCCCAAATGGGTGATTTTTTCATATATAGCTTTTTTTCTAAGAAAATCAAAATATTTTGAATTTGAATTGATTTTCGACATACATCTCGGATAAAATTTGAAAAAATAAAAGCATTTGTCAATATCTCTTCAACTAGCGAAGATAAAGAGTGTGCTGTAGCGTCTTAAAAATGTAAAAAAAAAAAACGCGTTTTTGACGATTTGACGTCATGTTGATTTGTGAAGAACTATTCTTGGCGTTTTACGATCATGTATCGATGCTCTAGATCCACTTGTTTTATCGTTGTTTGTTTGACTATCTAGCTATTTGTGGTCTACGCAACTTAAGGTTAAAATTTGAGACCCGTAACAGAAAAAAGAAAGAAAAGCATTGACCAAGGCATAAGAAAACGTTGAGATAATAGAAGACATTTTTTTAAGTAAAGCATTTCATTGATTTCATCTAATATGTTGCAGCATTTAGTCTCGGAGTTTCATTTTTTCCTACATATAATGCATTTGTTGTAGACCCCATTTAAAAGAATATTCTATCTTTTGTCTGCTAACGAGTAAACTTGAAGACGATTATTTAGTAAGTATTTTCAATTTTTTTTATTTTTATTTGTTTATTTATTTTTATTGTTTTTACATTTGCGCAAGTAGAAATATCTTAATAACAAAAATATGCATAGGCCTACTTGACAAGTTATATTTAGCGTATGAAACGGCTCCATTTCTCCTACAGGTGTAAAATATTCACTTTCAATATTCATTAGAGCTTGATTTTTCAATACTTACGAAATAATTCTGTTGTTTATTTATTGATAGTTGAGATTATTAATTTTGTACGGTGCTATTTTCATGTATGCATGTATAATTGGTATTATTGTGAAAATGTTTTCTTTTGGCCAACATTGAAAATTTGTCATTTCTCATGTTTTGGGGAAAGTTATAACTTTCTTTACACCTTCGCGTAACGTTAACGTCGGAAAACGGTCGATATGCGTGTTACAACGTTGGTCCGCAACTTTTGACGTTACGTCTATAGATAGGCTTTTCTTGTTTGGGTGTGACAAGACATTATTACGTTATACATTAATGTGACCCATTACGCTAACAGGGACCTTATTGGAAGTATGAAAATTATCGACCCTAGACAGTCTGCGCAGTCTGCGCAGCCTGACAAGGATGAACACTTTTCACGGTCTTGTCCGTTCATCATGTTTTTATTGACACACCATATGCCTAATGATAAGGTCCCTTTCAGCGTGACGGGTCACATTTGTCTAATCTTACCTGGTAGTGTATGGAAAGGCAGCACCTGTGGAAAAATAAGAAAATATATTTGGTCTATACAAATAAAGGTCTAATGATTTTGTCTTTAAAAAATGACTTTCGAATTTTTAAAGTTAAACGAAAGAAAACTCTGACAAGCACATTTTAATACAACACTGGTTGCAACTTATAGTTAAAACGCAAATGGTCCGCCGTAAAAGCAAATTGTCAACCATTCCAATATCTACATCGACCGAGTGAAACCGTGAACTGTCGCGAATTTTGAAGAAGACTTACTACACATATATACTTTTCTTCGGATTAAAGCTGAAGTTACGGGGTTTTGGGAGAAAAGCAACGATGTGAAAAAAGGACAATGTAGGCTATTCAATAAAGTATCATTTGCCGTACAAAAAAACTTACCGGAAGAGCACGTATAAAGTAATCGATTATTTCTACAATCCAGCATCTCATAGGCTAACCTGAGACCATCAGTTTGGTCTATTCTTGCAGTTTGACATAAATCTGGGTCTAAATATTTTGACTTGTATATTGGCACTAATGATGATTCAATGTCCACCCACGATCCCTCCTGTACATTCGTGAAAAGCTTCGAATTGATGACATCACTTCCGGCAAGTTTCCACACTTCCGTTTTGTTTCTGCACGTCTGACGAGCCAGGGAGAGTGTTAGCTTTGGAGCTCGAAGTGGAATGTAGCCACGAGTTGAGACACTTTTGACTGCAAATGAAATATGGAAATGGAATTGTAGATGCTTTCTTCTTTGGAAGAAAAAAACTCCTCTGTTAAAGAACAAAGGTGTCGTTACAAATGAAGAGTACATCGGCACATATGTGTGTTTCTGTATCCACGGGGAGATTCTGCATCATGTAATGGATACCGACTACGGGCAATTATGTCCTGCTTCAGGTAAGATAAGAAATTGTGCGACAACCTTCTTATTTCTGCATCAATTTTCAAGCGGTTTCGTGCATGTATCGCCGCCATATTGAGATCTTATCCCATATATATGACTTGTTTGTGAAATCCTTGTACTTTTTCAAAAAATTGATCCAAACCGACCACAAAAATAAAGGTAATGTTTCTGGTCCTTTCGGATCATTTTTTGGGAGAAACACAAGGAGTTCCCAAATTAGTCATACATTAAAGGAAAGAGCTTAAAAAGACGGGGTTACCTACATGCAACAAACCGCTTGAAAATGACGCAAAATTAAGAAAGTTATTGCAAAAAATCTTACCTGAAGCGGGGCAAAATTTGGCCGTAGTTCTTATCGCTTTCTGGTCGGTTGGGACAATATTTTGGGAAAAGTAGGCCTACCAAGAGTCCGGATAAGGTCATATTTCCGATGAAAGAGCTGAATAAGGCAGGGTACATGCAAAAAAAACTTTTGAAAATTGATGCAGAAATAAGAAAGTTATCGCAAAATATCTTACAAGAATCGAGATTATTTTGTCCGTAGACGTTATCCATCATATGACGCACAATCTCCATCGTGTGTACCTATACCTTGCAAAACTAATCGCTGTTTTTTTGCAAATTTGTTATACTTGGTGACCAATACTTTGTACATAAGATAAATATTGTTAATTCTGTTTGTCTAATACGATGTTTTATATCAACATTTATATTACTTGAATGTTAATTTTCAAATTAAACTTTCAATAACATCAAATTTAGCTTTTAATCTGACGCTGACTTAATATGAGATTATGTAAGACACATCTTTTCTACTGCTTTGTGACTTCCTGTTTTCTTTTATTTTCTTGTTTTCTTGTTTTTTCTTTGTTGTCGTTGTTGTTTTTTGATTCGGCGAAATTCCTTCAATTGGCAAGTGATAAAGAAGTCAAATTTTACACAAACAACTTACATTCGCTACATATGTATCCATACGCTGAATGGCACGGCTGAGATCGTAGTCTATGTTTGTTGTTTGTATTTTGTATTAATCCAGCACATTGTCGTGTGTTATTAGGTTGAGTGCTGTAGACAGCAAAATCGTCGTCTTTCGAACCTGCAAAAACATTATCTATCATCTTAAAGTTGTCCACCCCTAATGAGATTTGCACGACGTCTGAATTATTCGGAAGCGACCAAAGAATGTTTACGACCGCGCCCGAATAGGTTCGGATACGTAACGACGCCGCACGAAAAATGCCGACGTTTTATGAATCTTAAAATGGCGAGATTACGAATATTCTACCTTAATCAACCTCCTTAGATGAATTGCGACACTCCGATCATTCTTTTTTGAAGGCATAACTGTGGATAAACATGCTAAAGACCAACCTATCTTATAAAGATCCCAATGTAACTGTTTACTATCACCACAATATCGATCAGAATTTCCGGGACATACAGAAGAGCATTGATGTGGCTTTACCGCTCGCATGTTGTCTTTGTTTGGCAGGCATCGGCATAACGTACCCTGTGAAATGGGAGAGAGAATTTATATTTTCTCTACGTGGATTGTAAAGTGGCCTATCGTCTGGTAACCATATTATGATACATATTGTTGGCACAAGATCGTATGGCGCATGTTTACGTTTTGTTCAAATGTAAACAAAACATTTTTTAAATGGTATTCCTAAGGGAATAAATATACAAATATTAAACAATTGCTCTATCTCTATCTCTATCTTGTAGGGAGTCAAAAAGAGTCATTGTGTGGTAATGGGTTAAGGCTACATCTGTAAAATTTGTAAACATATGCCATGATTTCGCGGCTTGATCATAAAAAATAGAACCTGTGGATCTAAGTATTGAGTACCAACATATTGCTGCAACAACCAAACATAACAAACATTTTATGTTATACAGGGTGTCCCAATAAAAACGGAACCTTATTTCAAAGTGAAATATTTTTGTCTAATTTTTTGAATGTTCAGTACTAAAGATATATTATTTTTGCATAAGCGTTCCAATTCTCATCTTGATTGGTTCAAAAGTAATTATGCAATTTAACAATGACGCCAAAAACCCGCTCTAACATGATATTGATTTTTGCTCGATGTCTGTTCATTAAAGCGCGCTAATGGTCAGCTGTTGAATACTTTTATGTGGTGCATGTAAGTACCAATTTTCTCAAAATTAACATATACACGTGCCGCACCTGCCAATTGAGTCCATACGGTGGCTATTTGAATTATTTTAAAAGACTTGTCATTTGAGCGCTGAATTAGTGCATACATGCATGATTATTATGAATATGTGATACACTTTGTAATTTTGTTTGTATTCATTTTGGTTACATCACATCTCTACCTTAACAGTTGATTCATTAGCAGAAAGATTAACTGAAAATACATTATTGTGAATACAATGTTTCAAAATCACTTTTGTATTATTTTGAGTATTAACCTATTGCGAAGCGTCAATTTATTCAATGAGTGTAAGCGCGCGCTGCAAAACGGAAAGATCAATATCGTGTTAAAATGGTTTTCCGGGTGCATTCATCTGAATGCCAATATTTTCAAAACTGACGGACATTCAACCAAATTTTAGCTGCTAATAGAAAAATGTCGTTTTCATTGCATATGTAAATTTAATGGAAAAATATCACTTGATACATGAGAAATTTACTTTCAAAAATGGGCTCCGTTTTGTGGTGTTTTGTTGGGGGCACATCCTGTACAACAGTCATTTACTACCTAATTCTAATTTATATATAATAGACTTTAAATAACTAATCTTACTTACTGACAGGACAAACAGTGTACCGGGTGTCTGTCCACAGATCTGGAAACAAACTTCAGGCGAGTTGTTGGTTATGTCCGTGTCTTTAAAGGCCATATTTGTAGTGAACTCAACACAATCTACAGAAAATAAATTAAGCTCGGTACTGGAATTGCCCTTTTGGTTCTTGAGAACAACATGGATCAAGATCAGCCTGCGCAAAGGCGCAGTCTAATCATGATCGATGTCGTTCTATTATAATGAAACAAACTTCAGGCGAGTTGTTGGTTATGTCCGTCTCTTTAAAGGCCATATTTGTAGTGAACTCAACACAATCTACAGTAAAACAAGGTGTGTTTGTGAAACACAAATGCCTCCGAAATGGCCATTTCTCTAAAATGTTTTCGTGGAGTAAAGGGTTATTAAGGGTTAATGATTACCCTGAGGAAGGTCAAATTGCATGGCACAGATAGATATCATTGAAAGGAAGTTGCATACCAAATTTGAGCTTTGTATGTCAAATACTTTTGGAGAAAAGGCAAAGGTTAACTTTTCTGAGTAAAAAGGTTAAGTTTTCGTGGAGTAAAGGGTTGATAAGGGTTAACGGATAACCTTGGGGAAGGTCAAATTGCACGGAACAGATAGATATCATTGAAAGAAAGTTGCATACCAAATTTGAGCTCTGTATGTCAAATACTTTTGGAGAAAAGGCAATGGTTGAGTTTTCGGAGTAAAAGGTTATGTTTTTGTAGAGTAAAGGGTTGATAAGGGTTAACGGATGACCTTGGGGAAGGTCAAATTGCATGGAACAGATAGATATCATTGAAAGGAAGTTGCATACCAAATTTGAGCTTTGTATGTCAAATACTTTTGGAGAAAAGGCAAAGGTTAAGTTTTCGGAGTAAAAGGTTATGTTTTTGTAGAGTAAAGGGTTGATAAGGGTTAACGGATGACCTTGGGGAAGGTCAAATTGCATGGAACAGATAGATATCATTGAAAGAAAGTTGCATACCAAATTTGAGCTCTGTATGTCAAATACTTTTGGAGAAAAGGCAAAGGTTAAGTTTTCGGAGTAAAAGGTTATGTTTTTGTAGAGTAAAGGGTTGATAAGGGTTAACGGATGACCTTGGGGAAGGTCAAATTGCATGGAACAGATAGATAACATTGAAAGGAAGTTGCATACCAAATTTGAGCTTTGTATGTCAAATACTTTTGGAGAAAAGGCAAAGGTTAAGTTTTCGGAGTAAAAGGTTATGTTTTTGTAGAGTAAAGGGTTGATAAGGGTTAACGGATGACCTTGGGGAAGGTCAAATTGCATGGAACAGATAGATATCATTGAAAGAAAGTTGCATACCAAATTTGAGCTCTGTATGTCAAATACTTTTGGAGAAAAGGCAAAGGTTAAGTTTTCGGAGTAAAAGGTTATGTTTTTGTAGAGTAAAGGGTTGATAAGGGTTAACGGATGACCTTGGGGAAGGTCAAATTGCATGGAACAGATAGATAACATTGAAAGGAAGTTGCATACCAAATTTGAGCTTTGTATGTCAAATACTTTTGGAGAAAAGGCAAAGGTTAAGTTTTCGGAGTAAAAGGTTATGTTTTTGTAGAGTAAAGGGTTGATAAGGGTTAACGGATGACCTTGGGGAAGGTCAAATTACATGGAACAGCTAGATATCATTGAAAGGAAGTTGCATACCAAATTTGAGCTTTGTATGTCAAATACTTTTGGAGAATAGGCAAAGGCGCAGTCTAATAATCATGATCCATGTCGTTCTATTATAATGAAACAAACTTCAGGCGAGTTGTTGGGTATGTCCGTCTCTTTTAAGGCCATATTTGTAGTGAATTCAACACAATCTACAGGAAAAAAATATTAAGCCCGGGTATGGGAATTGTCCTTTCGTGTTTTGAAAATAACTGTCATTATGTACATTATCTATTGATACCGCATACTCTTCCACGACGCTATGTCAATTGACAAAGTTCGTTAGACCTAAATGTATAGGCAGTAATTATTCATTATTACAATTAACTAGGCCTACCCACCTTCCGACCAGATCCAAGGAGTAAGAAACCTGCCATTCCATACTGGCCCACTAGTATTGTCTATCGACCCAGTATACTATGTAGCTCTGTTAACTTTAAACCTAGTTTTGTACATCCAGATATGTTGACATATTAGATACATATTAGATCGATAAAGGTATGGCAGAACATCTCTAGCCATTCATCGTGAACTGTACATTTGAGAACCTACCCTCTGACCAGATCCACGGCGTTAGAAATCTGCCATTCCATACCGGACCACTAGAATTGTCTATTGACCCAACATGGCTGTCATGTAGTTCCGTCAACTCTAAACCTAGTTTTGTACATTCGGACATCGCCGACATCCAGGGTTTAGCACAATGGCTGACATATAAACCATCAACATTCCTCTCTGAAAAAAGTCGCATATCTTTTGTTTGTTTTTTTTTAATTTGACTCCCAACTTACGGCGAAGAAAAAAAATGTTATAACAACAACAACATAAACAATTGCAAAAAACTTTTAAAATATGGTTTAAGCAGAGAAAACTAAAAAAACATCATAGATTTTCGGGGTTCAGTAGATCTTTAAAACTTCTCATGATTAGTTATTGGTGACCAAAGAAATTTTGTTTTATTCGTCAATAATCTTTAATTGAAAATAAAGTCTTTAAAAGAAAACGTAAGAAAAAAAGAGAATGTTTGTTGACAAAAGTAAAGGAAAATATCATAAAAACGTCACGTGAATACCGCCCGTGACAATCATTGTTATAACTATTTCGCTGCTTTTCAAGAAAGCCCTCGTGTATACAGCTTGTTTAAAGCTGTAGATACGTGGTCTTTGTTTAAAAGCGACTATATTAGTCCATGAGCCAGACACTTTTTTGGTACCACTCGGAGGGAGTAATTCTAATTGCACTTTCTGAACAGCTTGATATATGTAGTTAACTAATTGATATGATAGCAGTCTGAAATTGGTAGCTTATGCTGAGAAAATCGCCGTTTTCTTAACCTACCCCATTTTCACATGTCCACAAATTGGTCAATGGGTGCGATTTCTTTTGGAAGTATGTGATTTATCAAAAGGCTTGCCGTGATTATTAACTCTGCCAAAATATTCTTAAAACGCTAGTTTTGAGTGCTATTTAATCTGTTCCCAGGTATGAGGCCTCTGTAGGCTGTGAAAAAGAAGACAATTTGTCGGCCCCTACTCCGAACGAAATGCACGATTTTTTCAAGTGAATTTTACAATTCTTTGAAGCAGAAATGCAAGTGGCTACATATTTTTACACTTAAATATATTTTCAAATGCGTATCAATCGATTCATGCCAGTTTCGTGACACAAAACACTCGGAAAAAGCTATAAAAGGCAAAAACATTTGGTCGATTCGGACCCAGAAATGTTCGTACCTGAAAACTAAAACGCATAATAAGAGTGTTTTAAGGCTTCTAACTGTTGCTAATCTATTGACAGCACCGTGTTTTTATCCAAAACAATTGGATTACCAATTAGGTGGCTATTTCATGCATATATGTGTTATATGAATATGAAATGGAGAATTTTACGTAAGGCCTACTGAAAGAATGCTGAACTCAATATCATTTTCACTTTTAAATATAATGAAGGGCCTTATATGCCCAGTTGAATGTCCAATCAATGCAAATTAGAAAATGATTATTACTGGAAATATATTCAATTGAACAATATTCGACAGTTCGTAACTAAATTGAATGACCACATGAAATAAATGAAGCTATACTTACGCAACAAAATATAGCCCAATGCCAATAATTATATGATTATATACGATATATATAATGTACATCATGTAGATACCAAGGTAAAACCCGATAGTCCCCTATTCAATTATACAATGAATATGCGAAATAATTTGCTGCTTTTGTCATATACATTATAGTACAAAAGCTCTCTTCGTCGGATATATTGGTCTTCATATAAATCTAATCATAACCCAATATAATACTTGTACAATATAATGAGCCAGGATACGGAAAAGGTCCCTTAAGGCTTTTGAGCCAAACATGGTTCCAAATCAGCCTGCATATACACACAATCTGATCAGAAACCATTGCTGTTCTCCACTAGATCATTAATGACCTGTTGCAATTGTAATATAGCAGCATGGATGTCTGCCTTTCTTCACTAAAAGCATGCGCTGATCTTGAAATGTGACTGACTCAAATGCTATAAGGGACTCTTTTCCAGATTCACGCTCAATTATGTGAGTATGAGAGAACAAAATTGTTTCTGCTTTTAAGTAAGATTATAACATTCTCATTTCCTAAGCCCAGTTTGTATAAACTATGATGAATAGACAACGATTACTTATGCAAAGATGTACGAAGGGAACTTATTTCAATGTTAAAATAGAAATGAGATACATGTAGTACTTTTGCAATTTTATTTCGTTTTGAAAGTATATTGCAATGTCCATGAATGAATGCACCCCCTGATCTCATAAAAGACAGATTCTATACGTATTTCGACAGCGAAGTCTGTAGATGTACATTGCATACTTACAGAATAGATTTATTAAAAACAATGTAATTTCATAAGCCAGGTGATTGTATAACATGTGTGTCGTCCTTTTACCATTTCCAAGTCTCCTTGTCTGTATGGACGTAATTTTCCTAAAATTTCTGCTATATATTATCATATTGTATCGATGCGTTGATTCTGGTATTCGTGATTTTGATTCAGGCATCGGTTCCTGACATACCTGTTGTTAGTGTAATGGTTTTTGTCACTGAAAATCACTTTTGGTAATGTGTGTCAAGCTCACCAGGAGAAATGATAAACATATAGATAAAATATATGCATTTATACTTTAGATAATCATTTGACTTAGATTTAAACTTCTTCTGTCGGACTTATGCATTGAAATGTGATTCAGATGTATATGTGTATAGTTTATTTGGCATGAATCATAACAAAATGCATTATGATACATACTCAAATGGTTGAGTAAATCTTTGTTTTCATTTCGTAAGAGTCTGAAGGTTCTCTAGGATCCATATCACCATACAAATGTTAACAACAAAGTGATTGAAATATAATTGATAACTAATGGTCAAAGTGATTGAAGTTGTGGTAACAAAAGTAAAAACGGCACGACCTGTCTTTATAATCACAGTGGCGTTATTTGTAATCAAACATATCTCATTTACCCTCTCTTGTAGACAGATGCAAACGTTTCATAGAATCTGCGTTGTGAGCAACAGATTCATCAGATCTATATAAATTGAAACTCGATGTAATAATCCTCTAAATAGTTACCATAACTTGTCACTACTGGTGTGACTTTCATCTGTGTAGGAGAGAAGGCAAGTTTGTGGTTGTTTAGGGGTTTCGTTTATGATCCCATGCTAAAAAAGTCGTTTATGAGGGCATATCAAAAGATTTTGACGTTCACACCTGCTGTATTTTTCATATAATAGTCCCGTAGCCTTTACAATCCCACACACTCCTTCCACCTTGTTAACAGTTCACTGATATCCGATTTTTAGGAATCAACGTCTTGTTACCCTAACCAGTCTCCTCAGCAGCAGTCAACTAATCTTCTTAACTGTCTCAGTCTCACTGGAAGCACTTTTCCTCAATATCAGATTGTTGCAAAAGAAGGGGTAGACTCCCCATAAACTTAGGCAATCCTGTTTAGCACTTTAAGCCTCCAGGACTAGAAATATTAGCATGTGCAACCGTGTTCTTAGTATTATCCATTTTGGCCAATAAAACTGGGAGGGGTAAGTCGGTTTAAAAGTTTCGGAACAGCTCGTAGCAGCTAGCCATATTATCCTTCATACAAAATATATTTAAAACATTCATTTACACTAAACATTTTACCTTTTACCTTTTACCTTTTAACTTTCCATCGAGGTCCGTCTTAGTCCGCAGACTCTTCGACCCTGCTAATTCTTCTATGTTCCTGAATGTCCGCTTCCGGTCCGTAACATTCAGGATCTATAGAATTTAATGGGAAAAATTTTCCATACTTTATTTAAATTACTTTTAAAACTATTTACATTTTTGGAATTTCCTAGCTCCTCAGGCAAATTATTCCAAGGTGTGAAAACACGTACAGAGAATGATTTTTTCACAGGTTTGTTTTGCACATTGGTTTAAATAACTTTGTCAATGTCTTTTATTATTTTAAAAGTTTGAATCATGTCGGCTCTTAACCTTCTGTATTCTAAAGATGATAACCCTAGTGCTTTTAATCTTTCTGAATAGGTTTTATCTTTTAATTCAGGAACAAGGTGTGAAATCCTTTACTACGCATTAACTTGACTAGTTACAAATGCACCAGTGTACTTTAAAGTGCCGAACAATTTCGTTGTCTACATAACTTTATAATCTCGAAATTGTCATTCTCGTGGGTAATTGGGCTTATAAATACCAACTGATGAGTTATGACATTCTTCAACGTCACAAACCTTATTTTGCTTATAATTCAGTAATGACGGTTTTTATCTGATTAAAAGATTAAAACACTACACTTTGTTTGTAAGTTGATAATGTCCGTATTACGGAGAAATTAAATTTCATTCTGCCCCAACAGTTCGCTATTCAATCACCGCTTCATATTTCTTTTCTTACATTAACACCTAAATCATTGAAAAATATTGATGATAATTAAAATAGGTACTTAATTTATCAATGAACAGAGCAAACTTTGGATAGTTTTTTTTCACATTTTTTTTTAACCGAGTCTGTCCAAAGCACCAACTGACGAACTTGCTGATGATTTAGATGCATGGAAAATCTCTACCTCTGATTGACCCTATTCTTTCATATATTTATAACCGAGACCACTTTTATCGTGATCCCATTCTCTCTCATATTTGCATATTTACAATAAATGAATCACATGCTTGAATCATTTAATAAACGAACTTCAAATGTCTAACATTCATAACTATGAAGTGCTCAAAAGTCACAAAACACATTTCCCTGTTTTGCATACCAGATTCTTACTTTTTTCTTTATATCAACATGTCTGCATTTTTTTCATTTGAAATACCAATTGCTGTAAGGCTAAATGCTAGTGTGATTTCGATTGTTTGGTTATGATTATAGCCTTGCTGATGACAGTTTCAAGCTTAGGGTAGAAGATGATTAATATCAATTCGTAATTCTTGCATTATGTTGTAATTGCAATTCAACACATCTGTTCTGGTACCTAAATACTTACATTTGCATATTACTCTCTTTGTGTTATCATTGTTTACTTCGCATAAATAAATTGTGACTGTCTATTTACATTCTATAACAGTCAATTTAGTGATTCTTTCTTCCTTTCTAGCCCATTTTACTTACAGTATGCATCATTCACGAAAAAGTACAACTGAACTTTGCTATGTTGATTTGACAATGGAATTGTAGTTTTTCTTTTTTTCGGAAACATAGTGTGAGCTTTTTCAACAGCTTTTGTATCAATGTAATCAATTTTATCTCTAGTCGGATAGTTTATTTAACACTTTGCTTTATTTTTTACTCGTAAATATTTCTTTTGTACTGCATTATATCTTATATTCTAAAAGACTATACTGCTGTAGTGATATGTCGACGCTACAGAGTATAGTGCACTAAAGTGAACCCGGGACAACTGCATCTTCGTCCGTTGGTCTAGCGCCTTTCTTAAGAAATCATAGCCGAAGTAGGGTCAATACATATTCAGATGTCCTGGGTTAATGTTAATTCTGTTGCACAACAACGCTTTTAATACACTTAAGATGTATTTAATTCTTGCTAAGTCTCTAATTATAGATTAGTTTCATGACGGTTTGGTTGAAAATACCTCCTTTGTAACATTTGTATACGTACACACGAAAAGCAATAGCATTGTAGTTAACTACACATGTTTCTTAATATGTTGTATATACAATATTGTTGGGTACTTTTTCCTGGAATGCATGAACTTCCATTTGCAAACCAAGTGGTCGTATTAAGGCAATAATTATGTACGTAGAAAGAATTTGTACATATACATGTATTAGGAAACACTACCGATTTGCATGTCAGTGTTAACACCAGAAGTCCTCATAATTGTTTTTAAAAGCATGCCAATAGCCTACAATTTTTGTTTTCATTGTGCAAATGTATCCGAACAAAAGGCAAAAGACGAAGGTGTGCACTCTAGAGGGGCTCTTTATTTGTAAAGGATGTCTTATTCGCTTGAATATCCGCATTGGATTTCAGGAAAGAAATATCATACATTATATAGCAGTACTGATGACACGTCCTTCTTCACGAATCAACTGCACATGGAAAAACGTTTTTCTTCAATACTTTATGTATGTACATTTGTCTGGATATTTATTCTAATGACTGTCCGACAGTAGAATAACATTAAAACAATGACTTTTGTGTCATCCTCTCGAACCAGAAACATAAATACAATATATGCGGCTTATAACCCTTAGGTTTTTTTTTATCTTGTTAGAAGCTAGATTCTCTGCGTACACTTTCAACCCGGCCTAGTTTTCTACATGTTTATCATTAAAGAATTGTTTGTAAGCACTACTCATTTGAATTATTCGTACTTCGAGTTAGTTTTACATTAAGAAAATGAATGAAGTGTAAATGATAAGCGTTTATGTTTTTTTGACTCCCTGGTAGTGTAATGAGTGGCAATTAAGTCGGCATTGCTATCCATGCTATTTTGTTATATGTATATCTATTTAGTATCATCTGATATCAAAATACTATTTACAGTCCATTTTCATCAGAAAGCGGACTTTATGTGTCCAAAAATACTATAGTTTTCATTTTTCCTTGTAATTCGTATCATCTATAGATAGTTCTCTGTGTACACTAAAATCATCCTCCAGATGACATTTCAGACTAACACAAAGCCTTACAATATGCTACTCTGTACTGTATCTCAGTTATGAAAAAAGACTTTTGTATTTAAATGAGTTTAAGGGTTGGAGAAATGTATGTGTTGTTTCACTAGAAAACCAATGAAAATTTTGTGTGTAAAGGGTACCCTTGAAAAGAAGCGTTTTTCGGAGCATAAGCTACCGATCTGAGATTGCTATCATGCTGAAACATGAAGTATAGATACCAGACTAATCAAAAAGTGCAAAAAGAATTACTCCCTCCGAGTGGTACCAATCGGCCAAAATTCGGGTCCTGGCTCATGGACTATATGAGGATTTACCTCCAAACTCAGCGCTGGTAGAACAGCAGACGGCAGCATAAGAATCAGTTTGATGAAAACAGTCGTGGTTCCTATGGAAACACTGGCCTATATTGGTCTCGTTACCATGACAACGAATATCCTCGCTGATCCAGTCAGGTATTTGTGGTGTGTAAACATCGGGCTCATTTAAGCTATAGCTGGAATTTAAACGCGTTTTTGTTTTATTTCAAATAGAAAAAACAACAACAACAACAATTGAAACGTCATTTTGGGTGATATCAACATCTTCAAGGAAACGAGAAAATAGATTATTTACATAAAGAAAAACAGTATATTTAGGCCATATTTTGAAAGTAAAAAACAGCTAATTCATTCTAGGTCTGTTTAAGTGAAAATTCAAGGATGATATCATAAAAGTAAACAATAACTGACTGATATTTCCAGGATACCATTAACGAATACACGATGTATGCAACGCGTTCTACGGTATTCATGTCTAGAGACTTGTACAATGTAGGTGTTTACCCGAATCCGAGTTGACGACACAGCAGGGCAGCTTCTCGATCACCGAAATGTTTTGCACACAATGGCTTCCACGCGTCCTTCCCTGCTAGTCGGACCATCACTTTCCCTTGGTTGGGAGATTGACCGTCTACCAGCTTCACGGACACTGAAATATACATATGAGCTGGGATCTTGACAAATTGTCTTTGTTGAAACAAACATCTAGATCAGTCTGTGCATATCCACGTATTAGATTGAGGCTGTATAGTAGATTCTACGCGAAATAAACATTCAATGCGCACGCTGAATGTTTATATCACGTAGAATTTACACTACTATACAGACTCTTTCTGACTTAGTGTTCGCTAGCGGCCCATTGAAGACTGGGATTGCTAACTATAGACGTCACATAAATTAGCCGGAAACTATGCGAAAGAGAGCAGCGAAATTTTAAAATATACTGCAATTTCATTGGTCCAAAAAGTATGTCGAACACTAAAATAGGATACTTGTGGATTAGAGCTAGTATTGGTCTCATATCGCGTAGCCTTGTAGTATGTATAGATATTGCAATGTGTCGATGTAAATGAACTCGGCCAGATTTCTCATTTGCACAAACTGATCTGAATACATGGTGTATTGATGTCGATTCACCCCCGCAAGGGCGAATCTAGAGGGGAGTATGGGGGACCGGAATCCCCCTGGTATTGGCCGAGAATCATATTTTGATTATATCAATTTAGTGTAACGTTACATATTTAACACATTCTAAGCCATAAATTTGGCTTCCCCCCCCCCCCGGAAAAAGATCCTGGATCCGCCCTTGTCCCCGTTGATGATATGATGTAATGAGCTGATGTTAATAATTAGACTGGTAAACTGTATGGAAGCGTTTAGCTATGACAATTGCCATCCTCTAAAATTGCGAGCAGACCATTACTCATTAGGAAACAAGATACCATCGCTTTGCAACGAAACCTCGTAACTACAATTAGTTTAAAGCTACATATGTGAGATTTTTTTAAACATCTCTTTATCTAATAGACCGACGAACGCACATGGAGACAATGTCACATGATGATAGAGAAAGCAAAAACAAGTACATGTACCTACAATCAGAACACTGGCGTAGGAAGGGGGTCTAAGGGGCAGGCCCCAATAATTTAGAAGGGCACCAGCACATTCTTACTCTCCATTGCCGAGGTCTAATTGATTAAACCATCAAATATGACCTCTGCAATTTTCGGTACGCCAACAGCCTATTTGGTCGTCATAATCTATTTATAGCACACCATTTGAATTATCGAATCAAAATCATTCAGTTTTATCACTGTGTTGTAAGTTGTCCGTTAGGTTTGTGTAGTCATTCAAAGATGGCGACAACGATATAGCATGAGAGGTAGGTGTCATAGTTTTTCATTGATAAATTTCTTAAACGGTCGTATCTTGCCTTGATACTGATATCATTATACAGGGGAAATGTATACCTATCAACGGTTCTATATATCAAAGTATCAGTGTTGTCCTATCGTACTCAGTCGTTGTGCAAAGACAGCCCAACACGGAAAACTTTTTTCGAAGCGAGAAAGTTGCCCTTTTAAGGATGATTACATAGTAATCAGCGAACTAGGGAACAAATTATTGCTCTAACTTAGATGTTTTAACATGCTCTTTTCTGTGGTTACCCTCGTTTTTACACAAAAATGCCCAGAATGTCCACAAACACCGTGTTTACTAAATGGCCAAACAACGGTGTAGTCCCAGTGAAAATATGCAGACACAACGGTGCAGTTTCTGTGTTTTGTGTACGGTGTGGTTATATTTTCATAACGAATTGTGAACGGTGTAGACATAATTCAATTGTGAACGGTGTAGACTTGAAGCAATAGTAATGTTTAATGATAACGTTTTCACGGCTGAGAATCATGTTTTATAATTACTACCGAAATTATTCAACAATTATGTTAATAGGTGACTAACTTGTAACTGCTTTGCAGCAAAGAAGGTGACAATATGTCTACAAAATATACTTTAATCAGAATATAGAAAGAATCTAGTTTCTTTGCTATTTGTCAAAGCAATTCCGTAAGGGTCAAAAAGTAGAGAGTACCAAGAATCTGGCGGTGTCTGTTTTATTTTTTTCTTTTATTTTCAGTTCCATGCTGTTCACTTGTTACTACTGTCATTTTGAAGGAAGTTTCGAAAAGTTTGTGAAGCATTCGGGACAGGACCATTCCGGTCAGATTTTCAGGTTTGAAAACTCTGAACTGTAGTATCATTCCGAATATTATCAAGAGGTCAGACTAGGACATCATCCCCATTTGCGAGCATAGAATACACAAGATAGACCTCATCAATGCAGAAAAAAGGAGTTTGGGCTTAACAATCTTTCTATCGATGATATCCCCAATTTTGAATGCATGAGTCCAGTACATAAAAAATTACGAAGTTCAACACCCCATAAAGTCGTTCAAAAAGCTCCGACCTTAATTCCTGATATTTCCATTGGACGTGCTGAAACAGATGATACGGATAGGGACTCTTCTCTTTCCCCACGAGACATGAAAACAATGGCTGAAATGAACAGTTTGTTCCCAATTGTGATTAAGTCATTGAGAAGCGTTGATCAACTTGGTAATTGTTTATCTTAGTCGAGGAAGGTCGGTTCCCGATGGAAAACATTGAATTTCATTTATCTATGGATGTAAGTTCTACTCTCTTGGAAGTACTTCAATGCGTTTTACTCCAATAGTCAAACGGTTTTGGCGAATAGAATATTGTCTTTTTCATTTCAAATGGTTACATTTTATGAGTGGGCCCAAAAAATCTTGGTCAGAAAATTGTCAGTCCTGAAGAAGAGGTTAATTACGTATGAAAATTCCAAAATGAATTTTGCAGATCCGTAATTCTATTTTCAAGACGTAATTACTTTAAGTCGAACAAGACGAAAGGCCCAAATGTTTGTGAAACAAATTTTTAATTTATGTTTTGTTATTTATAATTTATGTTTTGTTGATGGAATCCTTTATTTTGGGTAAAATCATACTTCAATGAGAGGTCAATTTGAAAACAAGATACATGTTGATCAATAATTATCATACTCCTTAAGTTGAAATCTTTTCATTAATTACAAGAATTGATTATAATAACCAATTAAAACAGTTACAAAGAAAAATTCAAAGCCAGAGTTGAAATTTCGAATCTACAAATCAAATGAACGGATGAACAAGAAACTGACCATTGCACCCACATCTTAGGGTAAGTCACTAAACATGGCTCTAAAATGACTGCTATCGTATGTCTTGTTTAATATTCTGTGATGGTATTCCTTGTGATTATCATGTCCGTCAGATGTTTTTTTTTCAAAACCAAATAACAAAAAATGTCTTCCAAAAATTAAATTAAACATGCATCGAACTGTTTTAGGCTCTTGTGAATGAAGAAAAGAGAAAACGGCATATTTCCTTAACTTTTGTTTTCGTTTACTTTGGGGATGGTGGCGTTTTCACCAAGGGAAATAACTGTGTTTTCTAAGACCAAAGTATTTGAGGGAGATAAATCAGATGTGCAGATGATCTGCTAGCTGTTAGAGCTAGTTCGCCCTATACAACATACCAAGTCTACACCGTTCACAACTTGTTGTGAAAATAATAACTACACCGTACATAAAACATAGAAACTGCACCGTTGTGTCTGCATATTTTCACTGGGACTACACCGTTGTTTGGCCATTTAGTAAACACAGCGTTTGTGGTCATTCTGGACATTTTTGTGTACTATAACGGTAACCATAGAAAAGAGCATGTTCAAAACATCCAAGTTAGAGCAATAGTTTGTTCCCTAGTTCGCTGTGTACAATGTAATCATCCTTAAAAGGGCAACTTTCTCGCTTCGAAAAAAGTTTTCAGTGTTTGGCTGTCTTTGCACAACGACTGAGTACGATAGGACAACACTGGTACTTGGCTATATAGCACCGTTATTAGGTATACATTTCTCCTGTACGATGATATCAGTATCAAGACGGCCATTAAGGAAATTATCGACGAAAAACTAAGACACCCACCTCTAACGATTTTCCACGGACGCCATCTTTGATTGACCACTCAAAACGTCCGTACAAACTACACAAATCTAACGGACAACTTACAACACAGTGTTTATCTTGCATGATAATTACGTATACATTACGTCGCTTCTATTTTTGGCTGAAGCCGGTACCATTTGAATTATCGAATCAAAATCATTCAGTTTGATCTGGTTTGATTACGTATACATTACGTCGCTTCTATTTTTGGCTGAAGCCGGTAATTTGAAGCGACAGCCAATGAAAGCTTGTATCAGCTTTTTAAATTGTTTTGGTGTGTATCGCCAACGATTGGATACTGAAATCCCGCCAAGGCCCCGAGATTAGACGTGAAATGACCCCGCGAGAACAGAGTTCATTCCATCGAAATGGAATGTAGAGATAATGTGCTCTGTTCATAAGAGAGTAGCACATCCTATGCCCCCCATACTTAAACATTTGGCCCCTCCTAATATTATAAACCATCCTACGCCTATGTAGAATATATTTATGCCATGCCATGGGAAGATCGGTTCCTTGTGCCATATGAGAACAACATGGATGTAGATATTCCTATGCATATGTACAGTCTGATCATGATCCATGTTGTTTTCTACTAGCTTCTTCATGGCTAGTTTAATACTTTAAGATAGTGCTCAACATGGATTCTTTTAAAAGAGATTAGAAAGGTCCCTTTTCCCGATACCAGGCCCCAGTTTCATTAAAATATTTAAGAAGTATTTTTGTCTTACCGAATACTTACTACAAGTTTAGGACAAGAAACGCGTATCGCCAATATATGAATACCCGTGTTATGCGATTGTTTTTTTTTTTTTTTGTTTTTTTGTGTTTTTTAAGCATTATTTAAGACATCGGTAAGTCAAAAATACAAATTAAATATTTGATGAAACAGGCCCCATATCATTTTGGTTGATTGAGAGATGCTAGGCATTTCCTGATCGAGAAGTTAGTATAAGTGGCGCATCCGATTGGAAGTTACTTTATGAAGCAATGAATAATTTCCGCAATGTTTGTTTTCTTGGTGTCTTTGTTAAGATCTCGGTCAAATAAAGGTTGATTGCAAGATTTCTGAAACACATTCACGATGAAGGTCAGTATAAGGTATTCTACGTTGCCTGTTTCAATTGAGTACGACAATGATTAAGGTAATTCACCCCTTATGAGATTCGGGCGACGTCGGAATTATTCGGGCGAAGTCGAAAACGTTCGGCGGTGGAACTTTCCACCCCCAAATGTTTTTGACTACGCTTGAATAGGTTCGGATACGTAACGACGCCGCTCGAAATATCCGATGTTTTATGAATCTTTAAATGGCCACATTATGCGTATTCTACCATACGAGAAAACTTTGTACTAAATTATATTTCTTATCACGATAAAAATTGACCATCAAATACCTGTATAGTCTAGCCATTATTGTTTTGAAATCAGTTAGTTGCTTTATCAAGTTTCTAACTGTACACAATAATCAGGATTTGGTCATTCAAGTGTTCGATGACCCTCTTAACATTGTTTGATTGACAAACCACTTATATCATCAATATTCAACATTCCGAGTGGTCAGAATGAACAGCAGATAAGAGGAAGTATTGACCAAGCAAAATTTCAGTTGGTCGCAAATAACTTTTTATCAGCTGATTCTTTGAGATCCTTAGCATCCAGCAAATCTTTGGCATTTTGTCGCCATCTCTGCTTCAACCTTTTTCTTCAAATTTAAAGGTATTATGCAATTGTAGTGTAACGTAATTCCCCGTCGTGGCGAAGATGAGATCGTCTATAGATGACTTACAATAGTTTTGGTGCAAAGAGTTTCAGTATATCGTCGCTTTCTAACAAAAACCTCGTAACTGCAGCTTGTTTTAAGCTGCAGTTACGAAGTTTTTGTTAAAAAGCAGCGATATAATGAATCATAATAAAAAGAGTAGGCTATGATAGTAAAGTGACTATTGTGTAGGAAGTTTATCTTTAGAACGTATTGTATTATCATTGTTTTGTTTGGGTTTTCAAGTATGAATGGTCTAAAAACCCAGATATTACCCTTCTCTTTTTCTCAAACGTTGACCTTTCCATGGTACTTAATTTTTTAATTCTTATTATTTCTAAATTGATTTGAATCATGCAATGATAGACACGCTTTCTGAGAAGACCAGGGGCCCGTATTACTAACGATCGTACGTTTGATTTTTGCATAATTACTTGTAACAACAGCCCTGATTGGCTCAGTCGGATTTCTCGTGCAATCAGATGTCTTGTTACACAGTTTAAACAAAAACTTGATCGTAAGATGTCTAGTAATACGGGGCCCAGATTATCAACTGTAGAAGGCTAGATGTAGCTTTATCAATAAATTTTCAGGAATAGGCTAACATTCCAAAATTTTCATAAATTCACCATGTACAAATATATGTAGTCCTTATAAGCCTAGGTCGAGTACAACTTCGTTGTTTTTAAAACAAAATTTAGCTTACCATTGTCCGCAAAACCGTCCGTGAGTATAGACGAGCATAGAATCCAAATGAGGGTTAAATAATCTTTGATCTCCATTGTTTTTCATATCCATAATCTCAACTCACTGTTGCAGTATAATTTGTTTTCATCGATTTCAAATACAGTGTACGCTCCATTTTCACCAATTAGTTTCACACTTTGTACCTCTGAATTCACAAAATTATCAAAGAATTACTTCATGGATGAAACAATAGTCTATCTTCAGCGATATCTAAGAATTTGTGAAATGTTTCCTATATATCATTCCGAAAACCTAAGTTCATGGGCATTTCAAATTTCTCTGTGTCCATCAATCTCGTGTCCACTAGACGCTAACTATTTTCGCACACAGTTCTCACTACAAACATTTTAATCCATTACCAGACAGTTAAACTATGGACTTATCAAAATTCAAAGGTGTCGCAGCCGATACCAAGTTTGTATAGTTTTACTGTTTTTGTTTTTGTTTTAGAAAAAAACTCGTGGGAAATGAAAGAAAAATGCTTGTCACAAGCAATTCCTTCGTTATCTACGATGTTTTCCAAAGCCTCTATGCTGTAGGGCGTGCAATGCCCACATCTTGGTATCGGGTTAAACTATAAATTTGTGTAATTCCATATTATTCATAATAATCCTATTAGCTAACATATTATATTCCCTCCTACTCAATACTTTAAACATATTTGTACTAATTTTAAACTGCAATTACACTGCTGACGGCTTGTCATTATTTCGTTTTGTAAAGAATAACTGTGTAAATATTTATTCATTTTTACTAAATGGAATATGCTAATAACAGAAAATCGATTTATGCACTTTAAAAAATGAGCACATTGCTAAAAACCATTATTATTCACATGACATGTTTTAATAAGTGTATGCCTACATGTACGTATTAGGCTACCACTAAAGATAAATCTAGTCTGACTTATGTATTACTTATAAGACTTTGATATGAACTAATCGTATTATGTATAAGTGGTCCTACTCTAGATATAGCCCTTTACATTATAACTGTACTGGACATTAAGAAAAAGAACATCGCTGCTTTTCAACGAAAACCTCGTAACTACAGGTTAAAACAAGCTATAATTACGAGTTTTCTGTTGAAAGAGACGATATAATATGGTAGTTTAACTACAAAAATTCTGTTTTACTGGAGTGAAATTGATCGGCTGGTGCATCTAACCAAGTCAATGTGGTAGTTTAACGACAACAATGCTGTTTTGCTGGAGTGATGTTGAGCGGCTAGCGCATCTAACCAAGTGAATATGGTAGTTTAACGACAACAATGCTGTTCTAAGTGAGTGATATTGAGCGGCTGGTGCATCTAACCAAGTCAATATGGTAGTTTAACCCATATATGCCTGATTTTTTTATTTCTATATAATTAATTTATTCGTGAAAGGAATACAAATACTAAATAGAATTGAACATTTTTTACGTTGTACAGTACTTTATTTGGCTAAAATCGTACATTTTGTATGTGTCCTGAAAACATGACTCGAGGCATTAGGATAATCAAAATTTTAAAATGAACCTTCATTGGTAGAATGATACCACATAGTTTTAAACCACTTTTCCGTTCCAAAAATGTCATAGACACACATGAAAATATGCTTTGTGAAAAGGGGGCTTCATGCACCACTGGATCAAATGCAATAAACAACCTTTCCTCAGAGCATATCTGATATTTTCACACTGTCTTCGCTAAAATCATTATTTTATATTATCACTTTTCTTCGAAAGCCTCATCAGTGCAGATCGTAAACAAGGTGGTTACTATGTTTTTGAAGAAAAACGATATTATCCATTTTTAATCTATTTGTATAGACTACAAAAATGCAAAGTTTTCAAACAATTTGATATTGTTAAAACATTTTCAATGAAGTCAAACAGAACAGTAAGTGAAAATGGTTTGCAAGACATTTTGCAAAATGCATTAAGACAGTGCTACATAATGGCCATTGTAGTTGCATTGAAAATATTCTGGAACATGTTTGTGGTAAGTAGAAGGGTGTCCTTTTGGTCAACCAACAGCAGTGCATGCCAGCACTTGGTACTTCAACAACATGTGTCTACTGTGAACTGTCATTGCGCTCCAGAGAAGTTTGTTCAAAAGTCCCAGTGCTCTTGTTTGAATACAATCATCATCAACTACTGTACTCCCTTCTTCATGGATTTCTGTCTCAGAGACTGGTTGTGGTTGGTGTTGACCGGGAATGTTGTTTATATCAACATCTCCGTCCTCATCCCCACTGTCCTCATCTGTCAAATCACATACAGGTGGTCGTTCTATATGGATATCAGCCCTTTGCAAAGCTTTTCCATCCTCTTCCATTGTTAGAACTTCGTCCATATTAGATTTTCTGCAAAAAGATACGGAATTATATATAATGTATAGCATGGACAAAAATTGCCTCCCGCAACCATTTACACCTACAGTCCTGTTTTCAGGACACTTCTAAAATGCCGAAATTGCCATGGAAAAAAATACAAAGGAATAATTTTTCCAAGCATATCTAAGAAAGCATTCTCTTAGCAACATATTATATTCATGTTGTTCTATTGAAATATTGATAGATAAAAATTATACACAAACCTTTAAATTGTAGCCATTCCAAGAATCACTTTTGCCGAAAACTGGTATATTTTGTTGCAGCAAATACAGAAATGTGGGGAAGGTATCATTTCCAACGTTCTAATGGGTCTAATCCGGGCTTATCTGATGATTTATACTACAAAAATAAACACTTATTTAATTAGTTGGAAAATTTGTGGGCATATGGTACTGTCCTGAAAACAGGACTATCGGCATATATGGGTTAACGACAACAATGCTGCTTTACTGGAGTGATATTGAGCCGCTGGTGAAGTCAATATGGTAGTTTAACGACAACAATGCTGTTTTACTGGAGTGATATTCAGCGGCTGGTGCCTCTAACCAAGTCAATATGGTCGTTTAACAATGACAATGCAATAGATTTATCCTTAAAATGATATTGATTTTTTTTGGTCAAGACTACTGAATATGATTTGTAGAAAACATTAAAGGAAAGGAAAAAATGCAGAAAACACAGATATAATTTAAATTTAACTCCATATATAGCAAGGACCCCTTTGCGCTATGTTTTATACTGTGTCATGTTCTATCCCGAAGGCGCATGAGACATGCGCAAGCTTAGACGCAAGCTTGGGTCCTGATACCAATTGAATAATTGAATGGAGGCTAATGCCTAACTGCTATGCATGGTCATAGCGTTGCAGCTTGAGCACATAACCATGGATTCCTGTCGTTTCTCTCATAAGTATTACTACAACATCCTTTTGGAGTCTCTGAAACTACTTTGTGTATTAAGATCAATTGCTTGATGGAATGGGGGTTAACGCCTAACAGCTATGCATAGTCATACCATTGCAGCTTGGGCACATTACCATGAATTCTTGTCTTTTACTACCACAACAACCTTTTTGGAGTCTTCTGTTGCTCGCCCGCATAGATATACTGTTGTCCAGCCACTCGTAGGAGATAAATGGCATTTAGGACATTTGCTATATGGCTTCGGGTTCAACGCCAAACCTCATGAATGAGATTCGGACACTCCACCGACTGCGCTATGGCCACAGCATGTAAATTAATAAACAAGAAGTAGTTTACGGATTGATAGCCAGACTCAGTTAGCGCATGCTTTGAAAGGCTTTCGGATAGAAAATGGTACAATAAAATATAGAATGAAAGAGTATATTGTAAGCTTCGTCTGTTTATATGCCTGAAGCAATTTTAAGTAAATATGGTTTAAAATTAGCTTTCAATGCAGGTTAAGAATCCATATTAAATATTTTAAATGTCATAAGCATTTTCCATGTGCAGAAAGAGTGAATGCAAATTGCATAATAAAGCTGATCATGTATAAGATTGGTTTAAATATAATCCAACAGATTGGTAGATGTTAGTTATCTATTGTTTTTCTCCCCTGAGCAAGTAATATTAAAATCCCCATCATTTTATTGTCTTTCCAGTGGTACCTTTTCAAAGATTTGTGGCTCATCATTGGTCTTTAAAAAATGGCAAAATTTTAATAAAAGAAATTTATATGAATGAAGTTCAAAACTTCATAGCATTGCTACACCTGTGGGCCCATTGTACAAAATCGATGGTGTGTCTAATATTGTAAACGTGATAGTAAAATACTTGGTGCGAAATAGTTAGGGTACGAATCACTCGCAGTTCATATCAAATTCGACTCGGGTGTAGATCGATGCAGTTTTTATTTAAAATAAATGTGAAAGAATAATTATAATGATAGAAGGAATAAATTGAACATAAACTTTCTCTTTTTAGCTCACCTGAGCAACATGCTCAAGGTGAGCTTTTGTGATCACCCTGTGTCCGGCGTGCGTCGTGCGTCGTGCCGACGTGCGTCGTGCGTCGTTCGTCGTCAACAATTGCTTTAAACATCTTCTCCTCCTCAACCACATGGCCAATTCTTTCCAAACTTGGCAGAAATGTTCCTTGGGTGACCTTTTTCAAAACTTGTTCGTGAATTTTTGATTCGTCAAAAAATTGTGGGCGTGGCAGGGCGGGGCTTATCAGACTTAAAGAAATCATTAGGGAATTCTTCAAAAATCTTCTCCTCCTCAACCACTGGGCCAATTCTTTCCTAACTTGGCAGAAATGTTCCTTGGGTGACCTTTTTCAAAACTTGTTCGTGAATTTTTGATTCGTCAAAAATTGTGGGCCTGGCAGGGCGGGGCTTATCAGATTTAAAGAAATAATTAGGGAATTCTTCAAAAATCTTCTCCTCCTCAACCACTGGGCCAATTCTTTCCAAACCTAGCAGAAATGTTCCTTGGGTGACCCTTTTCACAACTTGTTCGTGAATTTTTGATTCGTTAAAAATTGTGGGCGTGGCAGGGCGGGGCTTATCGGACTTAGAGAAATCATGTGAAAAATCTTTAAAAATCAATTATCAGGCCAATTTGAAACAAGCTTAGCAGAAATGTCCCATGAGTGACTGTTTTCAACACATGCTCATGAATTTTTGATTTGGTGAAAATTGTGGGCGTGGCAGGGCGGGGCTTATCAGACTTCGAGAAATCGTAAGATAATTATTCGAAAATCTTCTACTCCTCAACCATTGGGCTAATTCTTACCAAACTTGAAAGAAATGTTCCTTGGGTGACCCTTTTCAAAACTTGTTCGTGAATTTTTGATTTGTCAAAAATTGTGGGCGTGGCAGGGCGGGGCTTATCAGACTAAAAGAAATCTTTAGGTAATTCTTCAAAAATCTTCTCCTCCTCAACCACTTGGCCAATTCTTTCCAAACTTGGCAAAAATGTTCCTTGGGTGACCCTTTTAAAATTTGTTCGTGAATTTTTGATTCGTCAAAAATTGTGGGTGTGGCAGGGCGGGGCTTATCGGACTTAGAGAAATCATGTGAAAAATCTTTAGAAATCAATTATTAGGCCAATTTGAACCAAGCTTGGCAGAAATGTCCCTTGAGTGACTGTTTTCAACACATGCTCATGAATTTTTGATTCATCAAAAATTGTGGGCGTGGCAGGGCGGGGCTTATCAGACTTCGAGAAATCGAAAGATAATTATTCAAAAATCTTCTCCTCCTTAACCACTGGGCTAATTATTACCAAACTTGGAAGGAATGTTCCTTGGGTGACCCTTTTCAAAAGTTGTTCGTGAACTTTTGATTTGTCAAAAATTGTGGGCGTGGCAGGGCGGGGCTTATCGGACTAGGAGAAATCATGTGAAAATTTTTTAAAAATCAATTATTCGGCCAATTTGAACCAAACGTAGCAGGAATGTCCCTTGAGAGACTGTATTCAACACATGTTCATGGGTTTTTGATTGGGTGAAAAACATCAGCTTACAGGATAGGGCTTACCAGACTTCAAGAAATCGTTAGATAATTCTTCCAAAATCTTCTTCTCCTTAACCATCAGGCCATTCGTTACCAAACTTGGCAGAAATGATCATTGGGTGACTCGTTACAATATCTGTTCGAGAATTTTTTTTTCGTCAAAAAATATGGTCTTTGCGGGGCAGGGCTTATTGGACTTAACAAATTCATGAGAAAATTCTTTAAAAAAGTAATTATAGGGCCAAGTTGAACCAAATCTTACAGGAATGTACCTTGAGTGACTGTTTTCAATATATGGTTGAAAATTTTTGATTAATTGAAAAAATGTGGGCATGGCAGGGTGGGGCTTGTTGATTTTTAAATGAGTTATGCCCTTTTGTTGAAAATTGGTATTTTTCGCAACATTTACATGTGTTGTTTGGTCTGTTGATTTTTTTGTTTGCTCTTTTTCCCAATTGATCAGATCACAGTTTAAATGAAATGTACTTCTCAAAATGCACAAAAACAGTGCTGTTTGGGGGTATGATCACTTTCAGTGATATTCTAGTTTACAATAATTTAATATGACATAATACTGACATATATATTTGTTTACAACAAAACCTATATTGTACACAATTAAATACACGAAGAACTCAGGTGAGCGATATCAGTGCCTTTCAGGCACTCTTGTTTATTGTTCATCTTCAATTAATTTGATCTAAGGATCGCTGCTTTTCAACGAAAACCTCAGAACAACTGTCCCGCAGACAGTCGCCGCTAAATGGAGGGGAAAACGAAAAAAAAAGATAAAAATATAGATCTTTCATCAAATCTACATAGATCTAGTTTTAAATTTTGAAATTTATGAAAAAGTTGGGAGTTACAAATCAATAATAAATCTTTTTTCCCATCTCTTTTTAGTCTCCTAAAGAAATCGACAAAATGTTGGATATAACGTACATTCTGATTGGATATTTAACAGGTGCGCTTGTTTTTTTTTTTTTTCTAAAACGAGGCTAAAAATACGGTTGCACCTACAAAAATACGGGTGCACCTTTCTTATAAATAATACAAGTGCACCTCTAAAGATACCTAGTAGGTGCACGTATAAAATTTATAAAACCACCTCAGAATATACAAGTGCACCTGTATTTTTATAGATGCACCACACACCTAGACTTTTGACCCATTTGGTACGCCATACACTTTACGTTACAACTTACTAGATCTAGCCCTGATTTGAATTACCCCTGGAATCCCCGTCTTCGACATGCTTTGTTTCCATGTATTTTTTCATAGGGAAAATTGTGAAAATCAAACCCTAAAAGTCCAACTAAACCGCACCAAATTTCTCAATTTTATTCTTTTCAACAAAATTTGCTAGTGTTTTCATCTTTTGTGCGTAAAAAAGCGTCCATCGATGACACTTGCCGAAGTTGGCTTCAGCATAAGAAAATTAAGGCATAATTTGAAGTTCCTGGGAAAGCGGGCCCTGATAATCGTATATCGATGCCTCAGAAGATTAATGTCGTAAGTGCTACTTACGACCTTTTATGATGCATACATTTTTGGAAAGGGCATTTCAAGCTCTACATATGGTGCAAATTTCATTGACATTTGAACTTGTCATGCTGACCAATTTTGCTATAGAAAAAGGTTGTTTGTTCTTTTTTCCTTTTGAAATAAAACTTTTTTTTTTAAGTTTTCTCAAAACGAAGTTTTTTTTCACTTAGCTAGGCCTACGTCCTTCTTCTTCTAAGGCATCGATATAGATCTAGATCTAGATCTATAGATGCATTAAGCTTTAGATAGTACAGTCCTAAATTGTTGCTGTTTGGAACGAGTTAAGCCATGCATACTCTTATTTTGGAGTCTTTTTGTCTTATAAATAAGGCTTTACATAACTCGAACCTCTTAGGCAGGCCCTAGTCTGGCCCAGACCCTAGTATTAAGGTAATAGTATAAACGAGCAGACCCTTTTTAAATGACATCCTAGTCTAGAATATTCTGTTCAGCAATGAAAACCTTGAACTTGGATTATAGAGGCAAGCTTTTAGGAGAATGAAAACCCCTGCTCAAATATAGCAAACAGAAACGACTAGGGCTAGTCTAAGGCAGACCCTATCTATTATTAATGCGCTTATAGTACGTAATTATATTTATCAAGCTTTAGAATAGTTACCTCCCTTGAAAATTAGTCCCGCCATTTTGATGTAGACGATCATTTATCGGCTGGTCGGCAAAAGATAACGACTTTGATAGTATGGACGTTCTTACATTTTTTGTGAACGGAAAAAAGGTTAGAATGCTGATTTGTCTTATTCTGTAAAGTTCAATTTCAATATCCCGATATCTGCGCAGGGCTGTCTAAAATTCATTCAGGAATGATCTTTGTTTTGTTACATAACAATATAGGCCCTAGCACTAGCAGGTAGCGTCTGATAACGGTTTAGATAGATCTAGCTGATACAAAAACAGACTCGTTTTGAGAAGACAAGTTATAATTATTCTAGCTGCGATATCGTAGCCACAAACTTGATGATGGCCATTGGGTATTCAAAAAAGGTTTCGGTTACATTATTGTAACTATAATAGAGTAGGATATTCCTAAGCACATTGGGCATGGATAGTGTAATTCTGCTTTTTGTAAGCTTAGCCCTTTGTTACAAAACACAATTTTAGAGTGGGACAAATTGAAAGATGCTGCAGATCTAAAATTGGATGTTGGTAAGCATAGAATTTGCGCACATAATACCTAAGAAAATATTGAGGCAAAGGAAGAAAGTACTGATTATTATCAGCACTTTCTTTTGTTGTGTTTTCCCAAGCTTCATCTATTAAGAATGTCAAAACAAGGTCTTGGTTGGGAAAGGGTTATTTGAAGAAAAAAAGTTAGCCTACAGAGATTTCCTCTTTTGTAGTAGGCATATTCTCTATAGATTTAACATTAACTTTTTTCTTTTCATTTAACCTGTTCCAAAATGGCAAAATTTTAGTCTTGTTTTGAAGTTCAAAGGTGTTGCAGAGGACAATTCCAAGTGAATGAAATTTATGTATTTTTTGGTCTTGGGGGTAGAAAACATGGTGAGAAATGAAGTAACAAGCAATTTCCTCAAGCAATTTCCTCATGCTCCAGAATGTTTTCCAGAGCCATTATCTTGGACTTGAAGGTTGCCAAAAGGTGTCACTTTGTGGTATTGGATTAATGTTAGGAAAAGCTATATTATACCATCCAAACACTGTGCCAGCCCCTGGATTTATAAGGGTTGCAGCTAAGCCCCTTCCCCCCCCCCCCCCCCCCCCCCCCAGGTTGCCCAAAAATGCCAAGTTTTCCTTATTTTACACTGAAAAGGGAGAAAATCCAAAAACTCTGGTAATATTCAGAAACTAATGACTGCCCAATTGATAAACTCATCCATTTGCAAGAGATTTCAGCATTGTGGTTTCTTAAACAAAGCTAGTATAGATACTCGTAGAAGTAATACTCATAATTAAGTTTAATGCTTATACCCCCTTTCCTATGGCCCTGACCATAGGGGTCTGTAATTTGACTCTTGACACCTCTAAGGGTCTTAGTTAACGAAAGATTGGACAGATTATCTGTTAATTTGAAAAAGTACTGCCATATTTCGGGATAGAGGGGGTGACGATCTGAGTGAACTTAGAAAAATCCCTTGATAAATAAAAAGTAATGACTAGAAGGTGTCAAGGATCAAATTAAAGACCCCTACGGCCCTGACTCGTAAGTTCTCAACCCCATTGGCCAATATACACATACATGTATCATATTTCTGTCTAAGTTGCCCCACAATCTAATGATGAAAGTAAGTCATCTTTCAATGTTGACATCAATGATCAATAAATCATTTTCCAAACAATGAAATTTGTGAGTTTAAGCAATCCTATTCCAAAGCTGTTGAAGAAAACAAAATGGATGTGTTACTGAAAATGAAATTTTCATACATTTAAGCACACAAAATATTCAGGAAAAACGACAAGAGACTGTCAAAAGAAGGTCTTGTTTGGGAAAAGGTTAGATCAGCCTGCTGTGACGAGATTTGACTTTTAATTACTTTAACCCTTTCCCAGACAAGAAAATTCATTATTGTGAACATATCAGTAGGGAGTTGCAGACGACAAAATAATCAATATCAAGGGAAGGAACTATAGGAAATAATTATGTATATTATTGCTTTGAAAATATTGAGGCAAAAGGAGAAATTGCTGATTATCAGCATTTTCTGCTTTTGCCTAAATATTTTCCCAAGCCTTTTTTATTAAAGACATCAAAACCCTGTCTTGTTTGGGAAAGGGTTAAGCACTACCATTCAACCTATATTCATAAACCCAGCAGCTGATATGCTCTATTTCTTAACCCATTTTTAAAAGGCAAAATTTAGTGTGGTCCAATTCAAAGACAAAATTGATGTCGATAAAGATATAATTTGTGTACAATATAGCTTGTAAAATATTGAGGCAAATGGAAAAAAATGCTGAATATCAGCATTTGTACTGCTCTTTTGCCTCTATGTTTTCCCAGGCCTTTTCAGTTAGAGAGATCAAAACCAGGCCCCGGTTTCTCGAAAAAACTTAAGTACAAACGCATGAGAACATGCTCAACTTCAAAGGAGTACTCTCCAACGTTGAAGGGTATTCGATTGAAGTTCACGTGGATTTCGTGCGATTTGAGCACAGTGCTCAGATTTGAGCATGAGATCGTACTTAAGTTTTTTTGAGAAACCGTGGCCAGGTCTTGTTTGGTAAAGGGTTGAGTCTCTCAAATGAGAATGATGGGGTTAATGTTGCTTGCCATGGGAAGTTTGAAATACATTGAGAGAAATGAAGAAAATGCTGATAAGGCCAAATAAAAAAAATAGGTGTTTGTTCAGGTTACCCGACCGTCCCAAGCAAATTTGGGCCCACCCTAATTTTTTTATTGCCCTCAAAGGAAAAAATACAAAAAACAACAAAAATGGCAAGAAAAAAAGGAAACAAAACCCAAATAAAATGAAATAAAAAAAAAAAGATAGCCGTCCCACCTACCCTATTTTTTTTCAACATGTAACATGAACCACACATATTTTTTTATTTGGCCTTATCAGCATGTTCTCCTTTTCGTTCAATATTTCATACTTACATATTAGTTTTATTTTTGCTGTATGTAAAATTTATTTTGTTGTATTTTTCAACAACCAAATAGTTGTTTGAGAGAGGGTAAAATATCATTATGCTGTCTCCCTAAAATCACTGCTCCTCCTAAACCCTTTCCCAAACAGAAATATTTTAGGGTGATTCACTTCAAAAACTGCCACAAATGATGAAATGGATGTTGTTAAAGATAAGATTTGTGAAAAATATGGCACAGAAAATATTGAAACAAAAGGAGAAACTGCTGGGTATCAGCAGTTTCTTCTTTTGTCGCAATGTTTTCACAAGCCTTTTCAACTCGAGATGTCAAAAGCAGGTTTTGTTTGGGAAAAGGTTAAATTAAATTGAATATGTTCATAATTATTCTCTTTTCCAAACAAGACCTGGTTTTGATGTGCCTATTAGAAAATGTTTAGGAAAACATTGAAGCAAAAGAAGAAAATGCTGATATTAGGAGATTATATAACAACACCTACAAAATGCTATTGTTTGTCCGAAACTATTTCACTGTTTACTGGATAAATCGTTCCCAGTGTTCTCCCCAGCCCAATAAGCTGTATCGATCGGCCCCACTACAGCTTCATGTAAATTAGGACAATGCCCCTACAGCTTCAAAAATACCCCACACCTTAATTTCTTCAAAATGGTCACCAAAAAGAGAGATTTCAAGGTACTTCATGTCAAAAACTGTTATAGATCTATAATGCACTTAAATAATTAAAAATGTTACAATTTTGTATAAAAACATTAGGAGAAAAGAAGAAATTGCAAAATGAGCAATTTCTTTTTTTCCCATTAGATTTTTATTGACAATTATTTTCAAGAATACAATGCGTTTTAAAGTTTACCAATACTTTAATAATTTGCCACTACAGCTTCAAATTATTCTGTGGAGAACCCTGCGCTCCCAATTGTAAGTGTAAGAAAAAGATTGATGGTTATCTGTCCTGACATTTTGACCTAACACATTACTTCAGTGTACATGCATGTGAATGCATTTACATGAAATTACATCAGTCAAAATTTCAACAAGGTCATAATCAGGGATGTGGAAATCCTCAATTTTTTGAGGATATTTTTTGTGAGGGGTTAAAGAAAAAGCAGCAAGTGTAAAGCTGAAAGGAAAAGTTCAGAGATCAATATTTTCTCAAACCTATAATCAAAATTTTCAAACATATGTCACCTGCAAGTCCTTTTAAACTACAATCATCCAACAATTGTGCCAGCTAGAAAAGGGCATAGCTATGGATCAGAGGGGGTAAAGGATTTTCTAAAAGCAAACAATGATTTATTGTAAATCAATTACCCTATGTTGTGGGTACTCATTTCATTAACCCTTTCCCAAACGACAAGATTTTAGGGTGATCCACTTCAAATACTGCCACAAATGACAAAATGGACGTTATTAAAGATATAATTTGTGTAAAATATGGTATAGAAAATATTGAGACAAAAGGAGAAACTGCTGGTTATCAGCAGTTTCTTCTTTTGTTTCAATGTTTTCCCAAGCCCTTTCTATTAGGGTAACCAGGTCTTGTTTGGGAAAGGGTTAAGAGGATCTGCATCATAATTATGGTTTGTGTTTGAAATTTATAACAAATTTTGAATGTCTTTACCCCTTTTTTTCTGTTGCTCGTAACCCATCACCACAAAGTGACTCTTTTTTACTACCTACAAGATAATGGCTTTGGAAAACATTGTGAGAAATGAAGAAATTGCTTGTGACAAGCAATTTCTTCAAGTCCCACAATGTTTTCTACACACAAAGACCATGTAAAATTTCTTTCACTTGAATTTGTTAGTCTAAAACATCTTGGGATTTGAACCAGTCTAAAATTTTGCTGTATGGTAATGGATAAAATTGGTTTGTAAATTCGCCATATTTTACAGATTACAGATGCCAATCCCAACCCAGAAGACAGCCTGCTGCAGTATCTGAGGAGAAAGTGTATCTTTTTGATTAGCAAAAAATTTGGTGCTAGAAATAGACAGGTTTTACAATTATGTATTAATTAGGTCCTTTCACTTATGTTTTAGTCTATACCCGCAGAACACACTTCCGGCAAAACTGGGTTTATGGGAAATCAACATTGTATACATGAGAATTGTTACTAAAAATAGTCACAAATTGACATTATCAAAACGAGACTCCCTAAATATGTGGAGAAAACAATGACGACGCACATGCATTCAATATACAGCAATGAAGAGCATGTGCACTCAATATGCAGCGATAAAGCCAAGTTTTAAGTGGAACAAAAACTATGACATTGAATGTATTCGTTAATAGCCGGTAAGATGGTTATTTTATTGGATTTACAGTCAATCGTTCACTGTTTCATTGTTGATTTCGTATGCATGTCATGCTTTGGGTTCGAGAGTATCGTTACTAAAACGCTTTGGGTTCGAGAGTATTGTTACCAAAACGCTTTGGTATTGAGAATATTGTTACTAAAAATAACAAAATTAATACTAAACGTTTGAGCGGCGTTTTAAGACTCAAAGGACGACTTCGGGAGGCTGTTGTGTGCGAGGGGGGTCTTAGATGAAATAACCTAATTTATGAACTGTTGTTATAAAATCTCCTAACTACTGCTTTAATCAAGCCATGGTTATTGTTTGACCAAATTTACCTGAGACTCATCGTTTTCCGTAACCGTATTCCGGCATTCATCGGAATATTCCATAGTTTCCGTGTGTTTATACCCTGCGCTGTAAAAATGTTAACTTTATTTCTGCGTGATCTCATTGACCAAAAACTAGCGTAGTGGAAAGACGCTGGACTTTCATTTACAGAGACTCAAGATCGAACCCAGCATTTTACTGACGAAACTTTTGTTAAGCTTTTTTTTCTTTATTTTTAGCTCACCTGAGCACGAAGTGCTCGAGGGGAGCTATTGTGGTCACTCACCGTCCGTCGTCCGTCTGTCCGTCTGTCCGTCTGTCCGTCCGTCCGTCTGTCCGTCTGTCCGTCCGTCAACAATTTCTTCAAACCTCTTCTTCTCCAAAACTAACAGGCCAATTTTGACCAAACTTGGCAGGAATGTTCCTTGAGTGACCCTTCTCAAAACTTGTTCGCGGATTTTTGATTCGTCAAAAAATGTGGGCGTGGCAGGGCGGGGCTTATCGCACTTAGAGAAATCCTAAGAAAATTCTTTAAAAATCAACCATTGTTCCAATTTGAACCAAACTTGGCAGAATTGTTCCTTGAGTGACCCTTCTCAAAACCTGTTCTCAGATTTTTTATTCTTCAAAAAACGTGGCTGTGGCAGGGAGAAAGGGGCCTATCAGACTTAGAAAAATCATAAGAAAATTCTTTAAAAATCAACCATTGGGCCAATTTGAACCAGACTTTGCAGGGATGTGCCTTAAGCCATTCTTTTTGAAATTTGTTCGCAAATATTTTCATTTGTAAGAAATTGTGGCCGTGGCAGAGAGAAAGGGGCTTATCAGACATAGAGAAATCATAAGAAAATTCTTTAAAAATTAATCATTGGGCCAATTTGAAGCAGACTTTGCAGGAATGTTCTTTGAGTTTCTCTTTTCAAAACTGATTCACAAATTTTTACATTTGTCAACAATTGAGGGCGTGGCAGGGAGGAAGGGGCTTATTAGCCTTATCGAAATCCTAAGAAAATTCTTTAAAAATCAACCAATGGGCCAATTTGAACCAAACTTGGCAGAATTGTTCCTTGAGTGACCCTTTTCAACATTTGTTCATAAATTTATAGTTTCGTCAAAAAATGTGGGTGTGGCAGGGCGGGGCTTATCTAACCAAGAAAAATTGTTAAAAAATTCTTCAAAAATCTTCTCCTTAACCATTGGGCCAATTAAAACCAAATTTGGCAGGAATGTTCCTTGGGTGACCCTTCTTAAGATTTGTTGGCGGATTTTTTATTCATCCAAAATTGTGGGCGTGGCAGGTCAGCATTTACCGGACTTGGAGAAATCATAAGAAAATTCTTTAAAAATCAACCATTGGCCCAATTTGAACCACACTTGGCAGAAATGTTCCTTGGGTGACTCTTTTCAAAATTTTTTCTCAAATTTTTTATTTGTCAGAAAAAATGGGCGTGGCTTATCGGACTTACAGAAATCCTAAGAAAATTCTTTAAAAATCAACCATTGGCCCAATTTGAAGCAAACTTTACAGAAATGTTCCTTGAGTGACCCTTTTCAAAAGATGTTGGCAAATTTTGTATTGGTAAAAAAAGTGGGCGTGGCAGGGCGTGGTTTATCAGACTTAGAGAATTCATAAGAAAATTCTTTAAAAATCAAGCATAGGGTCAATTTGAAACAAATTTGGCAAGGATGTTCCTTGAGTGACCCTTTTCAAAATTTGTTTGCAAATTTTTGATTTGTCAAAAAAAGTGGGCGTGTCTTAAACTTCTTTCAGGTGAGCAATATAGGGCCATTCTGGCCCTCTTGTTTCCTATGAAATGGAATACTTAATTAATGTATTAATTTATTGATTCATGAAATACTCATTTTTTAATTATCACAATAATCATAGTTCACTAAATATCTTTTCCCTTTTTATTATAATCTTTATTCGCTCATTTATCATTTATAATCTTCCCTTGAACGTTGCTGCTGTGTTGGTCTCTCGCAGCTTCTCTGGAATCAAAAAGACATTGACCCTGCTTACCCCAATTGTATTGATGGTTAAGCGAGGGAAAAGGTTCTGGGTCCCCCAGTTGTCTACAAAAGTTGCAACATCAGCAAACACGTTTTTATATTACCTGTATCTAAACGGTTTCAACATTTCTTGAATGACTACTTAAAGTGAAAGGATTCAAGTGAACTGATTGAGGTTTACAAAATGTATGCATGCATTTGAAAAAAAAGAGATAAATGTTGAAAGTAAAAATATTTAAACAAAAGCGCTACTGGGATTCGAACCACGGACATTTGGTTTACAGAAAAGTAACCTTACACACTAGGCCACTATTATTCGGTGGATATTGCAAAGTGTATAACAGTACTTATACAGATTATAGTCCCGATGTAGAAAATACGGAAAAACCCGAATATTAACGGAATATGCAAGGAGTCTCAGTTCAATCTGGTCAAACAATACGACTAAATTCAGATTTATATTTATCTGAAATTATGTCATGGTTGGCTGAATAAGATCTTTCCCTCTTATCATATTACTTTTATTTGAGGGTTTGTCAAAAAATAAAATGAGCCTCTGGTATTACTTCCACTCAGATAGTATTATACTGTACAATTTCATGTGTATATATGAATGTTTTTAACTCTTTTGCTGCCAATGTCGCCTTAAAGCAACCCATAGGAAGACTGCCAATGTCGCAGATCCGTGACTTTCAAACAATAGCTTAATGAGGTCATTCAAGGTCAAGAGGAAGGTCATCTGATCAAACTGTCTCATAAAAAGTATTCTATTAGGCAAAATAATTTATGTGCAATGATTCCTGAAAGTTTCAGCTTAATATTATCAAACAACAACTTTTTACTATTCTATACACTGATAAGCCCTCTTATGAAGTTTCCAAAATTTGGCACTGGAAATAGGATAATTCCAGGAAATTTGGCAGCAAAAGAGTTAATGCACATTGCATGTAGGATAATATTTTAGCTGTTATGATTAAGTCGCATGAAGTTTTTGTTGAAAGGGGCATAGCCTACCACTAAAATGTTGCCAAAATGGACTTTCATAAAACAGGATTGTGAAAAAATCATATCCTGGAGGCTAAATCAGACAAATAGTTTGATGAGCAATTGCGAGTAGTTTATGGGAGTTTTTCCCCTTCTTTTGAAGCCATTGAACATCAGATGAAGGAATTCCAGCAAGGCTCTCTGAGAGAGTTAAGATATATTGTTAACTTTTAACTGTGATGTTTTTGTGTAGAATTGAGAATCCTTAACTCAGTATATTACAGTATTATTGCCGGGAACCAAAGAAGGGTGTGGTCATGGTGGGTGTGGCTCCTGCACTGTCATGGTATCCAAATATGATGTCATCAGTCAGAAAAAAATGTATCCTTTTGTTATTTCTTACCATGGTATCCAAATATGATGTCATCAGTCAGAAAATAATGTATCTTTTTGTTATTTGTTACCATGGTATCAAAATATGATGCTTCAGTCAGAAAATAATGTATTCTTTTGTTCTTTGTTACCATTGTATCCAACAGTAATTCTACAGAAAACGTACATCTATGGCCAGGTTTTGATAAAAAAAGACACATTTTGGTATTGGACCCCGAATAACTTAAATTAAAGGGAAAATATGTGACAAAATCAAAACAAAACATGTTCTGAATTAATTACCGATATTTTTTGTAATTTTTCATTCCTATGATAAAGCACCTGACAGAAATAAGCCTTACCGTTACGGAGAGAAATGTTGAGTTTAACTTCTGAAAATTGTTTCATTTTATAAAAAAAACACACAAACAATTTTTACTCGTTAAAAGCTTTCGCCAGAATGCATGAACATACTGCTACAGTTGTTCATTTCTTCGGAGAAATCATTTCAACACCTGAAAATCTAAAACGATTCTAAAATATGTATCAAAACTTCTCATATAATCTGTGATTTTAGTCCAAATTTAAATGCACAAATGCCAACTTTTGTATTTTCTTACAATACTTTTATCTTCACTTGAATTATTCATAAAATATTTGAACTTGTCTTCAAAAGCAGTGTAACGGTATGGTTTTTAAACATTACCGTTACGGAAAATGGACCTTACCGTTACGGAAAAAGGACAATACCGTTACAAAATGGACAATACCGTTACAAATTTTTGGTTTGCGTAACGGTATTGTTTGTAACGGTAATGTAAAATTTACACATCTTTTCAATAATGGTGATAACGTGGAAGGGATATGCATAGTTTCTCTTGACATAAACCAGAAGGGTTATACAGAAAATAGCATGGCAAAGTAAACATTTCATTATAGCGACCGACATTAGTTTAATCATATGAACGGTATTGTACGTGGAAAACATAACTATTTAATACGAACAACTTACTTCGTATTTTGTCTTCAAGCGAATCAGACATCACGGCCATATATTGTCACATTTACAAAATGTCGCGGAGATGCTTTAATATGACGTCATTTGATGACGAAGTCAGTGGTAGATAGTTAGCAAAAGTTGAAGAAATGATCCCGTAACGGTACTGTTTTATTTTACAGGGACAGTGGTTTAGGATTAAAAATTTTGTTAATGGTATGAGTGTTTAGCTCTTTTTGTTTTTTATCCACGAGGACAACATTATGTCTATCAACAACAACAAAAAAGTATGTATTTTCTATTTGATAACCCTTTCTTTTTTGTAAAAAATATGTCAGGTTGGGCATCGGGACACAATAAAATCGCTGATTTTCGTAGGGTCATCAAATTTTGTTCCGAAATATTGTTACAATTGGCGTTTTTCTGTTAAATAAAAAGTATTTGGTTTTGATTAACATAAGATAAACATACTGAATACTGTATATAAGTGCACTTTTAGCACAGAATTACTCCGTAATTACACCGGGACAGGCGATGTACGTTTTCTATAGAATGACTGCCTGGAAATATGATGTAATCAGTCAGAAAATAATGTATCCTTTTGTTATTTGTTACCATGGTGTCAAAATATGATGTCATCAGTCAGAAAATAATGTATCCTTTTGTTATTTGTTACCATCGTATCAAATATGATGTAATCAGTCAGAAAATAATGTATCCTTTTGTTATTTGTTACCATGGTATCAAAATAGGATGTCATCAGTCAGAAAATAATGTATCCTTTTGTTATTTGTTACCATGGTATCAAAATATGATGTCATCAGTCAGAAAATAATGTATCCTTTTGTTATTTGTTACCATGGTATCAAAATATGATGTCATCAGTCAGAAAATAATGTATCCTTTTGTTATTTGTTACCATGGTATCCAAATATGATATCATCAGTCAGAAAATAATGTATCCTTTTGTTATTTGTTACCATGGTATCAAAATATGATGCTTCAGTCAGAAAATAATGTATTCTTTTGTTCTTTGTTACCATGGTATCAAATATGATGTAATCAGTCAGAAAATAATGTATACATCCTTTTGATATTTGTTACCATGGTATCAAAATATGATGTTATCAGTCAGAAAATATTGTATCATTTTGTTATTTGTTACCATGGTATCAAAATATGATGTCATCATTCAGAAAATAATGCATCCTTTTGTTATTTGTTACCATGGTATCAAAATATGATGTCATCAGTCAGAAAATAATGTATCCTTTTGTTATTTGTTACCATGGTATCAAAATATGATGTCATCAGTCAGAAAATAATGTATCCTTTTGTTATTTGTTACCATGGTATTCAAATATGACATATCAGTCAGAAAATAATGTATCATTTTGTTATTTGTTACCATGGTATCCAAATATGATGTCATCATTCAGAAAATAATGTATCCTTTTGTTATTTGTTACCATGGTATCAAAATATGATGTCATCAGTCAGAAAATAATGTATCCTTTTGTTATTTGTTACCATGGTATCAAAATATGATGTCATCAGTCAGAAAATAATGTATCATTTTGTTATTTGTTACCATGGTATCAAAATATGATGTCATCAGTCAGAAAATTATGTATCCTTGTGTTGTTTGTTACCATGGTATCAAAATATGATGTCATCACCCAGAAAATAATGTATCCTTTTGTTATTTGTTACCATGGTATCAAAATATGATGTCATCAGTCAGAAAATAATGTATCCTTTTGTCTTTGACAAAACAGTGTATTGCTCTTACACATCAAGGATATTTCAAGCACATTTTAAGTTGGAACGGTGATTCTAATTAATGCCCATCCCGGAATTCAGTATTAAAATGATGTTAGTCAAAAATAAAGTTCACTCCCAAAAGCAATGAAAGAGATGATTTCCTGTCCGCCAATCTGTTTACAATAAAGGAACATCACCCAAAAGTCGTATTTTACAGTCCTTTTAACAAATCTTTGCAAACTTTTGCTTGATTAACTTCGAGTCTATGAATTAACATTTTATTTGTATAGTTTGACTAACAAAATAAGAATACCTCTAATAAACACCCACCCTAAACATTTCTATAGAGCACTTTTCAAATAAATGCCCGGATTAGAATAATTATGGTATGTTGTGAGCTATTTTGGAACTGAAGCAATTTTTAAAACTGCTTATACTGAACTTAAAAATGCTTATCCGTGTGTTGCATCATTCTGCAGGTTATACAGAACCATCCAGATTAATGAATATGCTAGTTTCATATTTCGATCAAGGTTATTGCCTAAATAAATACACAGTCTGGCCGATTTGATTGCACATGTTGCATATTCTGACTGAGATGAATAGGTGAGTTATATCACTGTTCTAAGCTTTTAGTCTCTTCGATGTATGGCTATGAACATGTCTTGTATATAACGGTCACAATCATAGCAAATGATATCAGTAATACAAGAATGATTTTATATGAAAGAGCCTTTCCTTGACATTTTGTATTCATTACACTGTAAATGCCTGTATATTCCCTATATGTGCTGCACATGGACTGGCTATAACTACTGTAGAGGGAGTGGGTAACCCAAATACAGGACTACACAAAATACAGGTATATATGTCTTGATTCATGACACGGTAAATGCCTGTATATTCCCTATATGTGCTGCACATGTACTGGCTATAACTACTGTAGAGGGAGTGGGTAACCCAAATACAGGACTACACAAAATACAGGTATATATGTCTTGATTCATGACACGGTAAATGCCTGTATATTCCCTATATGTGCTGCACATGGACTGGCTATAACTACTGTAGAAGGAGTGGGTAACCCAAATACAGGACTACACAAAATACAGGTATATATGTCTTGATTCATTACACTGTAAATGCATGTATATTCCCTATATGTGCCACACATGGACTGGCTATAACTACTGTAGAGGGAGTGGGTATTACCCAAATACAGGACTACACAAAATACAGGTTTGTTCTTTTAATAAATACAAAGAATGAATTCAAGACAATAGACCAGTACACAATTTCACGGAAGAGGCAATGTTGCCAGATCATTAACAGCTAGTACAGACTGTTTGGTGTCCTCTGAATATTCTAGGAGCATTTTTTAAGTTACCAGGATGTCTGTCTGCTGTCTGTCTAGGACAACCTATATTATGATTGACATTATATAAATATCGGATGCCTCTTAGGGTAATAGTACATATTTTCTACCCGAGATCGGTAATGTTGACCGAGGCGTCAGCCGAGGTCAACATAACCTGTTCGAGGGTAGACGATATGTACTATTAACCTGAGAGGCATCTGATATTCATTTTATTATACCGAACAATGCAACAAAAATCTAGATCTAGAAAGATAGTAAAAAACAATCAAGTTAAAATAACCCCTACTAGCGTAGACTGAACCATTTTGATCATGATCAGCCTACAGTTCAGTCCGCGCTGACTGACTAGGATCTTTTCACATTTTCCCAGATAGTCCCTTTTTGTGTGACAGGTCATGTAACAATTTCTTTTAAGCCATATATACTATGATGTTCAGCAAAGTTTATATTAGATATCGCATATAGAACGTCATTATGACGTCATAAAAAGTGAGTTTTATTTATAGAGCACGTAGCGGTAGACATTACGTAATGTCAACCGGTTGACATTACGTAATGTCACCCTCTCAGATCTGTGAGCGGTTAATAGTACGAAATATGTAGTTACTGATTATTGAATGATAAGGTCACGTGAGGTATAATAATATGAATTTGCCTGTCTCAAACAGCAAAACTTTGGACCAATCTTATTTTAAAGGAGTTGCAAATGACAAACATTATATTACCAATGGAAGAAAATGTGTTAATATAGCATAGAAAATATTAAGGGAAAAGGAGAAATTAATTATCGTCAGCAATTTCTTCTTTTCTCTCAATATTTTCCCAAAGCATTTGTAAAAGGGACATCAAAAACAGGTCTTGTTTGGGAAAGGGTTAAACATGAAACTCATAATGATATTAGTATATCATCGTTGTAAATGCAAAACCTCGTATCTCGTTTTTGGAAAATTTTAAAGGGGAGGGAAAAAAGTGTAATAACTTTTCTCAAACTGTATTGTTTTACTTGAAATTTGGACATATTGTTCACAAATGATGTGCCATGAATACTGATCAGTAAAATTTCTCAAAACTTGCAAGAATTGTCTGTAACTGGGCACACAAGGTTGTACTTTGAAAATCGCAAGGATCGACATACGAGGTTTTGCATTTACACCGACGATATGTCTTGTAATTGTATAATCCTGTTAATTTTCACAGAAACATATTATGTAGCATTCTAATCAACAGAAATCCATGATACTTGTAATGCTTTTCTCTTATTTCAGCAAAGTTTGGTAGAGAAACATGGCCTACAATGTGGGTTCTGTACCCCTGGATTTGTTATGTCAGCATTTACTTTACTTAGAAACAACCCACATCCTAGTAGAGATGAATTTGAACTAGCTTTGGAGGGTGAGCGTCATATACTATGTACAATTTCAGATATAAATGTATTTAGCTCTGCTCTCCTGGTTTTGCCATGTCAGATTTTATTTTACATAGAATCAATGGCGATAAATTTTGTGCTTAAAATAGACTTGGTTTACTGTTATATTTTGATAAACCGTATAATTTATTATGTTGTTCTAAAATCTCATAACTACGGCTTGATTCAAGCCGTAGTTAGGAGATTTTATAACAACACCCACGAAATACCATTTTGTTTGTACGAAATTACGTCAAAGATTACTAGGTAAAATCGTTTCCTATTCACCACTTACTTGAGAAGAATTCTAACACGCTTAGGAGGTGAAATTGCTAATTAACCCTTTCCCAAATGACAAAATCTTAGGGCATTCCTATTTAAAAGCTGCTGTAGATGACAAAATTGATCTTAGGAAGAAGGGATTCTTGTACAATATAGCTCAGAAAATATTGAGACAAAATGAGAAACTGCTGGTTATCAGCAGTTTCTTCTTTTGTGTCAATGTTTTCCCTAGCCTTTTCTATTAGAGACATCAAAACCCGGTCTTGTTTGGGAAAGGGTTAACTATTTTTTGACTTGAATATGGATGATCTGTCTGTCCATAAAACATGAGCCGTAATAGTTGAACCATAACTTTTAATACTTTCAAATTTCACATGTTTATTTTTATGATAACTCCTCACTAGACCTTTTTCCACAAAGGTCAAGGTTGCAAGTCAGGGTGAAGCATTAATGTTGAGGTCATATTTTTCAAAAATTGCCATAACATGGATATACACATATTGTTCATTCTCTGTGTCAATTAAAACTGTGGACATGCTCCTTTATATATCTTTTAAACCTTTCCCAAACAAGACCTGGTTTTGATGTCCTTAATCGAAATGGCTTGGGAAAACATTGAAACAAAAGAAGAAACTGCTGATAACCAGCAGTTTCTCCTTTTGTCTCAATATTTTCTTTGCTATATTTTACACAAATTCCATCTTAAATAACTTCTATTTTGTCATTTGTGGCAGTTTTTGAAGTGGATCACCCTAAATTTGGCCATTTGGGAAAGGAATAAAACTGTGGACATGCTCCTTTATGTATCTTTTAAACCTTTTGCAGACAAGGCAGGTTTTGACATTATTGTAAAAGCTTGGGAAAACAATGAGGCAAAAGAAGAAACTGCTGATTGCTAGCATTCCTGTTGATGCAATATTTTCTGTACTGTATGATACACAGAACCTAATCTTTATCAACATCCATTGTGTTGTCTGCAACAGCTTTAGAATTGTAATGGCCATTTCTTTGCTGTCTTTGAAAGTATTGCAAAAAGCGTTTATTCTGAGGCGCGTTCTTTAGAGCGAGATTTTTTAAGGTTTCTTAAGGTGTTTTGGATAAAGCGTTTTTAAGACCGACTTTGACTGCGGTGGTCCGAATGCTCCATATTTATACAAATGACGTCATCATGACATCATTTCTATAAAGCATGGAGCATTCGGAACACCGCGGTTTATGAATTATGGAGTGTTCGGAACAACTCGGTCAAATCTCTTTTATATTGTTAGTACAGAGTTGACCGAGGGGTTCCGCACGAAGTATAGGGTAATGGCGCCTCCCATTGAGCGTCTTAAAAATCTTGCTCTAAAGAAAGCTTTATCCTGAAATATCTTAAGAAATCTCAAGATTTCTCAAGAAATCTCGCTCTAAAGAACGCACCTCAGTTCTGCATATTTCCAGGTAATCTGTGTAGATGTACAGGCTACAGGGGTATTATGTCTGCTTTTGATACATTTACTAAGGTATGTCATCTTATATTTACTCGGATATAAACGTTCCTAGTCATAAATAGCTAGGGCTAATGATGTTTGAAGCAATTTAGGTTTTACCTACCAAATTATAGGCAGCTCTTATTTTATTTTTTTGCACATAAATTAGAATTCAAATGTTATAATTTGCTATGAGAAAATTTTGTCTGTTTTGCATAGTCTATGTCTAAGATGAATAAAACCAGATTGTATTGGATACCTTTCAGGAAGGATGTTCAATGGGTGAGAAATGTTGTAAGAATACTAAAGGAAGGGTAGGTTGAATTTGTGATATTATAATACTGTAAACCAGGATAAGTTTGCGTCAAGAAATGTTCGCGTTTTCATGCACTCAGGCTTGTTCGTGGCGTTTTAAGTTCGCGGATCAATGCTGTCCGTGAATTGCGCGAAACAAAACACGCTATGGGGGAATTTAAAAATTGATATGTTGGATAATATGGGGAATCGGATAATCAGATAATTACATATTGAATTATGACTGTATTTTTGATATTTTAGTCGCCATTGACAGTTTGGTCGAAGTAAGTTTCAATCGACCCATTGTTTTTTCTTCAAACTTTATAGTATACTGGATTACAGTTTGTAACACAATGCATAGAATTTGAGCGTTACATTTACTTCACAGCTATTTACCTATAGCGTTGAGAAGCGATTATGACAGTTTTATTCAATATCATCGAAGGACGATTCAAACCTCGTAGCTGTGGCTTATTTCAAACTACAGTTACGAGGTTTTAAACGTCAATCGACGTTTGCTATCATACTCGGCATTCGAATGCCAAACAACCCCTTTTCTCAATTTTCAGGCAGGTATATCTAGTTATATAAGTTTGTTTATCTTTCAATGTCGTGTTTTTCCTCATGTCACAATATCTATGTACTTTTGGATAAAAACGAAAGTAGTCTGAAATAAAGAAAACTATTCACTTACATCCTGTTATGACGAAAAATCTATTTCCCTTGTTTACATAGTAACAAATACGGCTAGTGTAAATAAAACATTTCCACATAGTTTTTCCCGAAACAAAAACTATCAAAGCTATTAAAGTTCGCGTTTTTATTGAAAGTAGCCTTTCGGCGTTGTAAGTTCGTGGACCACACCCGCCCGCGAAGGACGCTAACTTAAAAAGGGCGAAATAATTTCCTGGTTTACAGTAAGTACAAGTGGAATAATTATATACTGTTTTAACATGATAGTGGACATATGGAGAAAGGACAGCTTTTGAAACTTTAGATATTGGAGGAGAGTGAAAAATATAGACAGGGTCATACATTTACAAATATAACATGTCAATTTACCTGTAAATTATATGGTGTTCTAAACCTGTATTGTATTATTTTCTATATGTCTGAAAAACAAGTGGGTATGATATCAGATTAATCAATATACTTGTTTTGTTGTCCCTGATAGGAAAATTGAGGTTAAAGAAAAAATAATATTGATGAGTTTTTTCAACATTCCCTCAATATTTTTTGTGCAGTAGATATCTATGTAGTATTTTCAAAAGCCTTTTCAATTTTGCTGTCTTGAGCTCTTTCAAATTGAAGCAGTTTAACAATTTGCTGTTTTGAAAAGGGATTGACTCATTACCAGGCACCAAAATTTTAGGTTTGCCCAAATTCAAAAGTAGCAGACAGTGAATGAAATTTTATGTTTTTTGGTCTTTCTTGGTATAAAACATTTTTGGAAACGAAGAAATTACTTGTAAAAAGAATTTCTTCATTTCTGACAATGATTTGTCAAACATTTTTCTTGGGGCTGTCCAAAAAAGTCAAAGTGTGAGAATGGGTTAATCAATGTTACCATTTATATGTAACTGACTATTTTATTTAATAACAGACCAACTTCAACCAGGATGATCAGAAGCAGTCTGACAGTAATACAGATACCCAAGTGCCAATATTTCCACCTGAATTACAGGTATAATACATGTAACATAGTTGTAAACTGCAAAATTTTAGGTTTATCCAAATTCAAAGATTATAATATTTGGTCTTTTTTGTAGAAAACATTGTGGAAAATGAAGAAATTGCTTGTAACAAGCAATTTATTCATTTTCCACTATGTTTTCTCAAACATCTTGAGGGGTGTCAAAATGTGTAAATGTGTGAGTATGGGTTAATCAATGTTACCTTTTATATGTACATGACTATTTTATTAGTCCCCTACCGACGAAGCCGAAGGGGACTTTAGGTTTGCACTCTGTCCGTCAGTCAGTCTGTCTGTCTGTCCGTCTGTCCGTCAGTCCGATGAATTAGTTTTTCGGACTTTTTTTCTAAACGGGGATAGCTATTGAGCTGATTTTTGGTATGTAGACCCGCATTGATGAGTTACAGAACAAGTTTAAGTTTCGTTCCGGTCCAGTGATTTTTGAGGAAGATATGGATGCTGGACTTAGAAAATTACTGGGAAATTACAGTTTTCCAGACTTTTTTTCTTAATGCTGGCAGCTATTGAGCTGAATTTTGGTATTTAGACCTGCATTGATGAGTTACAGAACAAGTTCGAGTTTCGTTCCGGTCCAGTGATTTTTGGGGAAGATATGGATGCTGGACTTAGAAAATTTCTGGGAAATTACAGTTTTCCAGACTTTTTTTCTTCATGCTTGCAGCTATTGAGCTGATTTTTGGTATGTAGACCCACATTGATGAGTTACAGAACAAGTTTTAGTTTCGTTCCGGTCCAGTGATTTTTGGGGAAGATATGGATGCTGGACTTAGAAAATTTCTGGGAAATCACAGTTTTCCAGACTTTTTTCTTAATGCTTGCAGCTATTGAGCTGATTTTTGGTATGTAGACCTGCATTGGTGAGTTACAGAACAAGTTTTAGTTTCGTTCCGGTCCAGTGGTTTTTGAGGAAGATATGGATGCTGGACTTAGAAAATTACTGGGAAATTACAGTTTTCCAGACTTTTTTTTCTAAACGCTTGCAGGTATTGAGCTGATTTTCGGTATATGAACACATATTGATGAGATACAGAACAAGTGTGAGTTTAGTTCTGCTCCAGTGATTTTTGGGGAAGATACGGATGCTGGACTTAGAAAATTTCTGGGAAATCACAGTTGTTTTCCAGACTTTTTTTCTTAATGCTTGCAGCTATTGAGCTGATTTTTGGTACGTAGACCCGCATTGATAAGTTACAGAACAAGGTTGAGTTTCGTTCCGGTCCAGTATTTTTGAGGAAGATACAGATGCCAGCAACTTGACTTTGAAATTTTTTGGGCTTCTTTTTCTAAACACATATATAAAGCCGGTTAAGGGGACTTGGTATTGTTTTGCAATACTAAAGAATGCTTGTTTAATCACAGACCAACTTCAACCAGGATGATCAGAAGCAGGCTGAAAGTAATACAGATACCCAAGTGCCAATATTTCCACCTGAATTACAGGTATAATACCAGAGCCGCGTTCTTTAGAGCGAGATTTCTTGAGATATCTTGAGATTTCTTAAGATGTTTTAGGATAAAGTGCTCTTTTGAGCAAGATTTTTGAGACGAACACTGGGAGCCGCCATTGCTCTATACTTCTTTCGGAACCCCTCGGTAAATTCTGTAGAATCTATATGGGATAGAATTGACCGAGTTGTTCCAAATGCTCCATGATTCATAAACCGCGGAGTTCCGAATGCTCCATACTTTATACAAATGACGTCATGATGATGTCATTTGTATGAAGTATGGAACATTCTGAACACCTCGCTTAAGATCTCAGTCTCAAAAACGCTGTATCAAAAACATCTTAAGAAATCTTAAAAACTCTGGCTCTAAAGAACGCACCTCAGGGCACTGAATCAGGTGACATAACAACCATAATTGCAGAAAATCTTCAATAAATCTGTTAACCCTTTCCCAAACAGAGATTATTCAAAATTTCAATTTCTAAAGCTGCTGCGGCTGACAAATGGAACTTATTTAAGATAGAATTTGTGAACAATATAGAAAGGAAAATATAGAGGCAAAAGGAGAAACTGCTGGTTATCAGCAGTTTCTTCTTTTGTTTCAATGTTTTCCCAAGCCTTTTCTGTTAGGAACGTCAAAACCAGGTCTTGTTTGGGAAAGGGTTAACTCTCTCCCAAACAAGACCTGGTTTTGACATCTATAAAAAAAGGCTTGGGGAAACAATATTTTCTGCACTATATAGTACACGTACCATTGATAACCAAAGAAAATGCTGTTTTGTTGCCAATAACTTTTTAGCTCGCCTGGGACAATAGTCTTGGAAGAGCTATTGTCATACCCCCGGGTGTCGGCGTCCGCGTCAGGGTCCTAAACCTGGCCCATATCTCATGCCGTATTAGAGATACAGCCTTCATATTTCACCTGTTGGTACCTCTAACCAAGACCTTTCATTTGAGACCATGACCTTTGACCTTGACCGTTTTTAAAAACTTCAACCTGGCCGTTATGCCCTATTACAGATACAGCATTGATATTATACCTGAGGATTCCTCTAACCAAGACCTTTCATTTTGGGACCATGACTTTTGACCTTGTGACCTTGACCTTGGAGTTTGACCTACTTTTTAAAAACTGTAACCTTGCCTAAAAAAACTTTAACCTGGCCCATATCTTATGCCCCATTACACATACAGCCTTAATATTTCAATCATGGACACCTCCTACCAACACCGTTCTCATTTGACCATGAACTTTGACCTTGTGACCTTAACCTAGGAGCTTGACCTACTTTTAAAAAACTTTAACCTGACTTATATTTCATGTCCTGTTACACATTAAACCTTGATATTTCACACATGGAAACATCCTACCAACACTGTTCTCATTTTACCATGACCTTGTGACATTGACCTTGGAGTTTGACCAACTTTTAAAAAACTTTAACCTGGCCTATATTTCATGTCCTATTACACATACAGCCTTGATATTTCACACATGGACACCTCCTACCAACTCTGTTCTCATTTGATCATGACCTTTGACCTTGTGACCTTGACCTTGGAGTTTGACCTACTTTAAAAAAAAACATTAACATGGCCTCTATCTCATGTCCTTTTACACATACAGTCTTGATATTTTACTGATGGACATCTCCTACCAACAACATTTACATTTGACCATGACCTTGGACCTTGTGACTGTGACCTTGGAGTTTGAATTTTTTGACCACTTTTAAAAACTTTAACCTGGCCTTTATATTATGCCCTATTACATATACAGCCTTGATATTACACATTGATATTATACCTGAGGATATCTCTAACTAAGACCTTTTATTTTGGACCATGACTTTTGACCTTGTGACCTTGACCTTTGAGTTTGACCTACTTTTAAAAAACTTTAATCTGGCCAAAAAACCTTTAACCTGGCATAAATCTTATGCCCTATTACACATAGAGCCTTGATATTTCACACATGGACACCTCCTACCAACATCATTCACATTTTACCATGACCTTGTGACCTTGACCCTGGAGTTTGACCTACTTTTAAAAAACCTTTAACCTGGCCAATATCTCATGTCCTTTTACACATTAAGCCTTAATATTTCACACATGGAAACCTCCTACCAACACCATTCACATTTCACCATGACCTTGGACCCATTTGACCGTGAACTTTGACCTTGACCTTGGAGTTTGACATACTTTTAAAAAATTTAACCTGCGTTCTATCTCATGTCCTTTTACAGATACAGCCTTGATATTCCACACATGGACACCTCCTACCAACACTTTTCACATTTTACCATGACCTTGGACCTTGTGACATTGACCTTGGAGTTTGACTTACTTTTAAAAACTTTAATCTGGCCTCTATTTCATGTCCTATCATACATACACCCTTGATATTTCACACATGGACACCTCCTACAAACATCATTCTCATTTGACCATGAACTTTGACCTTGTGACCTTGACTTAGGAGTTTGACATACTTTTAAAAAACTTTAACCTGGCATCTATCTCATGTCCTTTTACACACACAGCCTTGATATTTCACACATGGACATCTCCTACCAACATTATTCACATTTTACCATGACCTTTGCCTTGTGACCTTAACCTTGGAGATTGACCTACTTTAAAAAAAACTTCAACCTGGCCTATATCTCATGTTCTTTTACACATACTGCCTTGATATTTCATACTGGGACACCTCCTACCAACACCATTCACATTTGACCTTGACCTTGGAGTTTGACCTTCTTTTCAAAACCTTAAACTTGGCCGTTATCTTATACACATTGATAACTCCTGCCAAGGATTTTCATTTTGGACCATGACCTTTTACCTTAACATAGGAAATGACTTTTCTCTCTGACAAGCTCTCGTTAGGGCAAGCTTTATGGCCCGCGGACAATTCTTGTTTATTAGGAGCTTTTAAACCCTTTCCTACACAACAAAATGTTAGGGTGGTCCATTTCAAAAGCTGTTTCAGACATCAAAATGGATTTTGAAGAAAAAAAAAACGGATTTGTGCAAAATATAGCATAGAAAAATTGAGGCTAGAGGAGAAAATGCTGATTATCAGCATTTTCTTCTTTTGCCACATTGTTTTCTTGGGACCTTTGTGTTAGGGACGTCAAAACCAGGTCTTGTTTGAGAAAGGTTTAAGAGATCCATCAGATTGAGGAATTCCTTGGCATATTTCCGTCTTCTCTGTCCTAACCAGTTTTCAAATAGAGCATGACTTGTATTAATAACAATATTGAAGATTATCTTAAATTTATTTTGTTGTTGTATCACATGATTCCCTCCCATGTGGAATACAATGCTTGCAAATTGAATTTGTTTGTTGTATTTTCAAACAACTTTGTTTACATATCTATAAAAGGGAGTATGATTTTGAAAAAAAAGTAAGCTATTGCTGATAATTACGCTTTATTTGTTTGTATTTAATAGTTTTGTAACAGTGTTTAGTAATATTTTAGTTTGGTATAACATATTTTTTTTTTATTTGTTGAGATAGTAAAAAATTGAAGCTCATTAAACCATGTTCAATCTTAACACAAAATAAAATTAACAGATTCTAATGACATGTTGTCAATGACCAAGTATTCTTTTTTACCGTTTCCCAAACAAGACCTGGTTTTGACGTCCCTTATAGATATGGCTTGGGAAAACATTGAGGCAAAAGAAGAAACTGCTGATAACCAGCAGTTTCTCCTTTTGCCTCAATCTTTTCTATGTAATAACTTACACAATTTCTACTTATGACACAAACTATTTTGTCGTTTTCAATTCCTTTCAAATTGAACAACTCTAAAATTTTGTCGTTTGGGAAAGGGTTAATTCAAAATTAAATAAAATCAAATTCTTTGTCTATTTCAGCTGAATCCTGGTTCCTTCAGTTCCACAGTAAAATTTAAAGGACAGAAATACATCTGGATAAGTCCATCTAGTTTACAAGAACTTGTACAGTTGAAACATGACTATTGTAGATCACCAGTCATTATGGGTAATACAACTACAGGTATATATATTACTGTATTACCTTATTTGTACATAGATAGATAAATGTACCTTATAAATACACATGGATAAGTCCATCTAGTTTACAAGAACTTGTACAGTTGAAATATGACTATTGTTGATCACCTGTCATTATGGGTAATACAACTACAGGTATATATATTACTGTAATACCTTATTTGTACATAGATAGATAAATGTACCTTATAAATATACATGGATAGGTCCATCTAGTTTACTAGAACTTGTACAGTTGAAACATGACTATTATAGATCACCTGCCATTATGGGCAATACAACTACAGATATAATATATTACTGTATTACCGTATTTGTACATAGATAGATACATATACCTTATAAATATACATGGATAAGTCCATCTAGTTTACAAGAACTTGTACTGTTGAAACATGACTATTGTAGATCACCTGTCATTATGGGCAATACAACTACAGGTATATACATGTATATTACTGTATTACTTTATTTGTACATAGATAGATACATACATATACAGTTGCTTGAACTTTTCCTGGTTTTGTTTAAAAAATTTATGATGTTTAGTTATATACAAAATAACACGAAATTGTTCTATGAAATCAATTAAAATTCAGGTCTATGGTTTTGTATATGTATTTATTTTTACAGCATTGCAGATAAAGCAAGGCCAGTTTAGTTCTAGTCCTGTGTTGCTCTATGGATGTAATGTGCCAGAATTAAAGACAACAATACCTACAGACCAGGGTTTAAAGTTTGGTGCTGCTCTAACACTCAATGATATAAAAACATACATACAAACTTTAAAAATTGGAAAACAAGGTATGTTCGGAATATTTTTGAAGTGATGTAGACCTTTTGAAGGAAGAATCACGAAACTCTTTAAAAGTTTATAGGTGGATAGATCTCATTATTTGCAATGCATAAAAGCTGTTACTCTGCTGATCATATTTATTGAGTTATAGCCCTCTGTTGAGTTTCATACTTAATTTTTGTCTCAAGCATAAATCAAAAACTATTGAAGGTAGAATCATGAAATTTCATTGGTAGAATAGATTGTATTATGAAGAAGTACTGTGCACAAGAACTATAACTCTGCCGGTATTATTTATGGAGTAAATGCCCTTTATTGATTTTAACTTCTTTTGTGTCCAGATAATGATTTCAAAAAGTATGCTAGTTACAACCATAAAACTTACAGTTGATCTTATGCAGAAGTGTAGTTTACAAGAACCATTTTACCATTTATTTAATAATTGATATACGGCCTCCGTATAGCTTTGCTGATCATATTTGATGATATTGCCCTTTGTTGATTTTCATACTTGATAAATATTCATATTTGACTGTTTCAATTGTAAGATGGCTTCATCAAAGGTTTGCCCTTAACCCTTTCCCAAATGGCAAAATTTGAGGGTGTTCCAAATTGAAAGCTGCTGCAGACGGCAAAATAAATGCTGCCAAAGAAAAGATTTGTGAGCAAAATAACTCAGAAAATGTTGAAGCAAAAGGAGAAAGTGCTGGTTATCAGCACTTTCTTCTTTTGCCTCAATGTTTTCCCAAGCCTTTTCTCCTAAGGACATCAAAACCAGGTGTTGTTTGAGAAAGGGTGCACACAATGTTTTACAAAAATCTCTCGTTAATTCTTGTTTCATTTTTTACAGATCAGAAATATGCTCATTTAGACTGTATACTGGACATGATCAGATATTATGGATCAGATCAGATTAAGAATGTAGCTGTAAGTATTTCTATTACCAAATTTTGGAATGAGAATAAAACCAAACACCCAAGGAATTTTGTATGTACTTTAAGCCATTACAGCACAGTGGCACCTTTTGATACTTCTTATAGAAACGACTTTGGAAAATATTGTGGAAAATAAAGAAATTGCTTGTGACACCTTTTGATACTTCTTATAGAAAGGACTTTGGAAAATATTGTGGAAAATAAAGAAATTGCTTGTGACAAGCAATTTATTCATTTCTCACAATATTTTCTATTGAGAAAGACCAAAATATGTAAAATTGGATTCATTTAAAATTGCCTTCTGTAACATATTAGGAATTAGGATAAGTCTAATATTTTGATGTTTGGTAAAAAACTAAAACAAATTAAGTTGAAATATCAGATGCCATTCTGTATGAAGCCACGGTGTAAATTGCCAGTAAATGACTGCATTTGCTTTAGCACATTTTCATGTCTATCAAAGATCATTGGCATTTTGTTTTGCATGTGTTCTTTGTAGGTACATGTATGCTTGTTTGTAATATACATGTACGTCTTTTTATGAAAACTTGGAACTTAGTATGAATGCACAGACATAATTGAACCCTTTCCCAAACAAGACATGCTTTTGACATCCCTAATATAAAAGGCTTGGGAAAATATAGAGGCAAAAGAAGAAAACGCTGATGATCAGCATTTTCTCCTTTTGCCTCAATATTTTTGTACTATATTGTGCACAAATCCAATATTTATTAGCACCCAGTATATTGTCTGCAGAGGCTTTCAAATAGGAACAGTCCAATTTTTTAGCTCGCCCGGGACGATAGTCTCGGAAGAGCTATTGTCATACCCCCCGGATGTCGGCGTCGACGTCGGCGTCGGCGTCAGCGTCGGCGTCGGCGTCAGCGTCCGCAAAAACTTTAACCTGGCCCATATCTCATGCCCTGTTAGAGATACAGCCTTCATATTTCACCTGTGGGTACCTCTAACTAAGACCTTTGATTTGAGGCCATGACCTTTGACCTTGTGACCTTGACCTTGGAGTTTGAACCACTTTTTGACCGTTTTAAAAAAACTTTAACCTGGCCTATATCTAATGCCCTTTTACACCTACAGCCTTCATATTACACATATGGATACCTCTCACCAAGACCTTTCATTTGAGACCATGACCTTTGACCTTGTGACCTTGACCTTTGAGTTTGACCTACTTTTAAAAAACTTTAACCTGGCCCAAAAAAACTTTAACCTGGTCTATATCTTATGCCCTATTGCACATACAGCCTTGATATTTCACATATGGATACCTCCTACCAACACCATTCACATTTGACCATGACCTTGAACCTCGTGACCTTGACCTTGGAGTTTGACCTACTTTTAAAAAACTTTAACCTGGCCTATATCTCATGTCTCTTTACACCTACAGTCTTGATATTTCACATATGGACACCTCCTTCCAACACTATTCACATTTGACCATGACCTTGGACCTTGTGACCTTGACCTTGGAGTTTGACATACTTTTAAAAAAACTTTAACCTGGCCTATATCTCATGTCTTTTTACACCTACGGTCTTGATATTTCACATATGGACACCTCCTGCCAACACCATCCACATTTGACCATGACCTTGGACCTTGTGACCTCGACCTTGGATTTGACCTACTTTTAAAAAACTTTAACCTGGCCTATATCTCATGTCCTTTTACACCTACAGCCTTGATATTTCATATATGGACACCTACCAACACCATTCACATTTGACCATGACCTTTTGACCTTGACCTTGGAGTTTGACCTACTTTTCAAAAACTTTAACCATGCCTATATCTCAAGCCTTTTTATACCTACAGTCTTGATATTTCACATATGGACACCTCCATCCAACACCGTTCACATTTGACCATGACCTTGGACCTTTTGACCTTGACCTTGGAGTTTGACCTACTTTTGAAAAACTTTAACCTGGCCTATATCTCATGTCTTTTTACACCTACAGCCTTGATATTTCACATATGGACACCTGCCAACACCATTCACATTTGACCATGATCATGGACCTTGTGCCCTTGGAGTTTGACCTACTTTCAACAAACTTTAACCTGGCCTATATCTCATGTCCTTTTACACCTACAGTCTTGATATTTCACATATGGACACCTCCTTCCAACACCTTTCATATTTGACCATGACCTTGGACCTTGTGACTTTGACCTAGGAGTTTGACCTACTTTTAAATTTTTTTAACCTGGCCTATATCTCATGTCCTTTTACACCTACAGCCTTGATATTTCACACATGGACACCTCCTTCCAACACAGTTCACATTTGACCATGACCTTGGACCTTGTGGCCTTGACCTTGGAGTTTGACCTATTTTTAAGAAATTTCATTTTGGGCCATGACCTTTTTACCTTGACGTAGGAAATGACTTTTCTTTGTGACAAGTTCTCGTTAGGGCGAGCTTTATTGTCCGCGGACAATTCTTGTTGTTGTTTGGGAAAGGGTTAATGCATACGAGGGGTGATCCAAAAATTCGTAAAATGAACCAATAACTTCCTTATCACATGCTTGATCAGTGTATTATTTGGTAATAACGTAGTTCATTATCTGAAGACGGCAAAAAGAATTACAAGGCTAACAAAAAAGTTAAAGTGGCCATAAACAGCGTTACCATAGTAACGTGTGTACGCCTAGGCGGGGGAGCAACAAAAAATGATACATGAATGTTAAATTAATCAAATTTTCTTAAATGGGTGAAAATTGTTATTACGCTAGTTTTACGTAGTGACACCAAGTTACATACGTTGATGTAAACGTTGTTATGAAGACACCATGTTTTTATAAGAAAGAACAAATTAGTGAAAAAGCGATATGACGTCAACAACGAAATTTGAATGTCGTTCAATTATAAAATTCTGGAATTAGGGCTCAAAATTGGCGCAGAAATCGGAATGGGTATTCATTTGTTACAGTCAATACACCAAGTAACAGCTGTAACACGAATTTCACAATGATCCCATTCTATATCTTTTTCAACATCGGGTTTCTAAATAGGGCACGTTTTCAAGTCTTCGTAACCTTTATAACATGCATGTAACAACTATATAACATTGTTGTAACAAGTATGTACAAAGAATGTTCATTTGAAAAAACGTGTTTTCAGAGCCCATATCCCCGAAATTGCTGTAACATTGTAACATCGGGTTTATAAGAAGACCACGTTTTTCAAGTCTTCGTAACCTTTATAACATGCATGTAACAACTATATAACATTGTTGTAACAAGTATGTTCAACGAATATTCATTTTTAAAAAAACGTGTTTTCAGAGCCCATATCCCCGAAATTGCTGTAACATTGTAACATCGGGTTTATAAGAAGACCACGTTTTTCAAGTCTTCGTAACCTTTATAACATGCATGTAACAACTATATAACATTGTTGTAACAAGTATGTACAAAGAATATTCATTTGAAAAAACGTGTTTTCAGAGCCCATATCCCCGAAATTGCTGTAACATTGTAACATCGGGTTTATAAGAAGACCACGTTTTTCAAGTCTTCGTAACCTTTATAACATGCATGTAACAACTATATAACATTGTTGTAACAAGTATGTTCAACGAATATTCATTTTTAAAAAACGTGTTTTCAGAGCCCATATCCCCGAAATTGCTGTAACATTGTAACATCGGGTTTATAAGAAGACCACATTTTTCAAGTCTTCGTAACCTTTATAACATGCATGTAACAACTATATAACATTGTTGTAACAAGTATGTACAACGAATATTCATTTTTAAAAAACGTGTTTTCAGAGCCCATATCCTCGAAATTGCTGTAACATTGTAACATCGGGTTTATAAGAAGACCACGTTTTTCAAGTCTTCGTAACCTTTATAACATGCATGTAACAACTATATAACATTGTTGTAACAATTATGTACAACGAATATTCATTTGAAAAAACGTGTTTTCAGAGCCCATATCCCCGAAATTGCTGTAACATTGTAACATCGGGTTTATAAGAAGACCACGTTTTTCAAGTCTTCGTAACCTTTATAACATGCATGTAACAACTATATAACATTGTTGTAACAAGTATGTACAAAGAATATTCATTTGAAAAAACGTGTTTTCAGAGCCCATATCCCCGAAATTGCTGTAACATTGTAACATCGGGTTTATAAGAAGACCACGTTTTTCAAGTCTTCGTAACCTTTATAACATGCATGTAACAACTATATAACATTGTTGTAACAAGTATGTACAAAGAATATTCATTTGAAAAAACGTGTTTTCAGAGCCCATATCCCCGAAATTGCCGTAACATTGTAACATCAGGTTTATAAGAAGACCACGTTTTTCAAGTCTTCGTAACCTTTATAACATGCATGTAACAACTATATAACATTGTTGTAACAAGTATGTTCAACGAATATTCATTTTTAAAAAACGTGTTTTCAGAGCCCATATCCCCGAAATTGCTGTAACATTGTAACATCGGGTTTATAAGAAGACCACGTTTTTCAAGTCTTCGTAACCTTTATAACATGCATGTAACAACTATATAACATTGTTGTAACAAGTATGTACAAAGAATATTCATTTGAAAAAAACGTGTTTTCAGAGCCCATATCCCCGAAATTGCTGTAACATTGTAACATCGGGTTTATAAGAAGACCAAGTTTTTCAAGTCTTCGTAACCTTTATAACATGCATGTAACAACTATATAACATTGTTGTAACAAGTATGTTCAACGAATATTCATTTTTAAAAAACGTGTTTTCAGAGCCCATATCCCCGAAATTGCTGTAACATTGTAACATCGGGTTTATAAGAAGACCACATTTTTCAAGTCTTCGTAACCTTTATAACATGCATGTAACAACTATATAACATTGTTGTAACAAGTATGTACAACGAATATTCATTTTTAAAAAAAGTGTTTTCAGAGCCCATATCCTCGAAATTGCTGTAACATTGTAACATCGGGTTTATAAGAAGACCACGTTTTTCAAGTCTTCGTAACCTTTATAACATGCATGTAACAACTATATAACATTGTTGTAACAAGTATGTACAACGAATATTCATTTTTAAAAAACGTGTTTTCAGAGCCCATATCCCCGAAATTGCTGTAACATTGTAACATCGGGTTTATAAGAAGACCACGTTTTTCAAGTCTTCGTAACCTTTATAACATGCATGTAACAACTATATAACATTGTTGTAACAAGTATGTTCAACGAATATTCATTTTTAAAAAACGTGTTTTCAGAGCCCATATCCCCGAAATTGCTGTAACATTGTAACATCGGGTTTATAAGAAGACCACGTTTTTCAAGTCTTCGTAACCTTTATAACATGCATGTAACAACTATATAACATTATTGTAACAAGTATGTACAACGAATATTCATTTTTAAAAAACGTGTTTTCAGAGCCCATATCCCCGAAATTGCTGTAACATTGTAACATCGGGTTTATAAGAAGACCACGTTTTTCAAGTCTTCGTAACCTTTATAACATGCATGTAACAACTATATAACATTGTTGTAACAAGTATGTACAACGAATATTCATTTGAAAAAACGTGTTTTCAGAGCCCATATCCCCGAAATTGCTGTAACATTGTAACATCGGGTTTATAAGAAGACCACGTTTTTCAAGTCTTCGTAACCTTTATAACATGCATGTAACAACTATATAACATTGTTGTAACAAGTATGTACAAAGAATATTCATTTGAAAAAACGTGTTTTCAGAGCCCATATCCCCGAAATTGCTGTAACATTGTAACATCAGGTTTATAAGAAGACCACGTTTTTCAAGTCTTCGTAACCTTTATAACATGCATGTAACAACTATATAACATTGTTGTAAAAAGTATGTTCAACGAATATTCATTTTTAAAAAACGTGTTTTCAGAGCCCATATCCCCGAAATTGCTGTAACATTGTAACATCGGGTTTATAAGAAGACCACGTTTTTCAAGTCTTCATAACCTTTATAACATGCATGTAACAACTATATAACATTATTGTAACAAGTATGTACAAAGAATATTCATTTGAAAAAAACGTGTTTTCAGAGCCCATATCCCCGAAATTGCTGTAACATTGTAACATCGGGTTTATAAGAAGACCACATTTTTCAAGTCTTCGTAACCTTTATAACATGCATGTAACAACTATATAACATTGTTGTAACAAGTATGTACAAAGAATATTCATTTGAAAAAACGTGTTTTCAGAGCCCATATCCCCGAAATTGCTGTAACATTGTAACATCGGGTTTATAAGAAGACCACGTTTTTCAAGTCTTCGTAACCTTTATAACATGCATGTAACAACTATATAACATTGTTGTAACAAGTATGTTCAACGAATATTCATTTTTAAAAAACGTGTTTTCAGAGCCCATATCCCCGAAATTGCTGTAACATTGTAACACCGGGTTTATAAGAAGACCACGTTTTTCAAGTCTTCGTAACCTTTATAACATGCATGTAACAACTATATAACATTATTGTAACAAGTATGTACAACGAATATTCATTTTTAAAAAACGTGTTTTCAGAGCCCATATCCCCGAAATTGCTGTAACATTGTAACATCGGGTTTATAAGAAGACCACGTTTTTCAAGTCTTCGTAACCTTTATAACATGCATGTAACAACTATATAACATTGTTGTAACAAGTATGTACAAAGAATATTCATTTGAAAAAACGTGTTTTCAGAGCCCATATCCCCGAAATTGCTGTAACATTGTAACATCAGGTTTATAAGAAGACCACGTTTTTCAAGTCTTCGTAACCTTTATAACATGCATGTAACAACTATATAACATTGTTGTAAAAAGTATGTTCAACGAATATTCATTTTTAAAAAACGTGTTTTCAGAGCCCATATCCCCGAAATTGCTGTAACATTGTAACATCGGGTTTATAAGAAGACCACGTTTTTCAAGTCTTCATAACCTTTATAACATGCATGTAACAACTATATAACATTATTGTAACAAGTATGTACAAAGAATATTCATTTGAAAAAAACGTGTTTTCAGAGCCCATATCCCCGAAATTGCTGTAACATTGTAACATCGGGTTTATAAGAAGACCACATTTTTCAAGTCTTCGTAACCTTTATAACATGCATGTAACAACTATATAACATTGTTGTAACAAGTATGTACAAAGAATATTCATTTGAAAAAACGTGTTTTCAGAGCCCATATCCCCGAAATTGCTGTAACATTGTAACATCGGGTTTATAAGAAGACCACGTTTTTCAAGTCTTCGTAACCTTTATAACATGCATGTAACAACTATATAACATTGTTGTAACAAGTATGTTCAATGAATATTCATTTTTAAAAAACGTGTTTTCAGAGCCCATATCCCCGAAATTGCTGTAACATTGTAACATCGGGTTTATAAGAAGACCACGTTTTTCAAGTCTTCGTAACCTTTATAACATGCATGTAACAACTATATAACATTATTGTAACAAGTATGTACAACGAATATTCATTTTTAAAAAACGTGTTTTCAGAGCCCATATCCTCGAAATTGCTGTAACATTGTAACATCGGGTTTATAAGAAGACCACGTTTTTCAAGTCTTCGTAACCTTTATAACATGCATGTAACAACTATATAATATTGTTGTAACAAGTATGTACAAAGAATATTCATTTGAAAAAACGTGTTTTCAGAGTCCATATCCCCGAAATTGCTGTAACATTGTAACATCGGGTTTATAAGAAGACCACGTTTTTCAAGTCTTTGTAACCTTTATAACATGCATGTAACAACTATATAACATTGTTGTAACAAGTATGTTCAACGAATATTCATTTATAAAAAACGTGTTTTCAGAGCCCATATCCCCGAAATTGCTGTAACATTGTAACATCGGGTTTATAAGAAGACCACGTTTTTCAAGTCTTCGTAACCTTTATAACATGCATGTAACAACTATATAACATTGTTGTAACAAGTATGTACAAAGAATATTCATTTGAAAAAAAAACGTGTTTTCAGAGCCCATATCCCCGAAATTGCTGTAACATTGTAACATCGGGTTTATAAGAAGACCACGTTTTTCAAGTCTTCTTAACCTTTATAACATGCATGTAACAACTATATAACATTGTTGTAACAAGTATGTACAAAGAATATTCATTTGAAAAAACGTGTTTTCAGAGCCCATATCCCCGAAATTGCTGTAACATTGTAACATCGGGTTTATAAGAAGACCACGTTTTTCAAGTCTTCGTAACCTTTATAACATGCATGTAACAACTATATAACATTGTTGTAACAAGTATGTTCAACGAATATTCATTTATAAAAAACGTGTTTTCAGAGCCCATATCCCCGAAATTGCTGTAACATTGTAACATCGGGTTTATAAGAAGACCACGTTTTTCAAGTCTTCGTAACCTTTATAACATGCATGTAACAACTATATATACCGGTATATATAGTTGTTACATGCATGTTATAAAGGTTACGAAGACTTGAAAAACGTGGTCTTCTTATAAACCCGATGTTACAATGTTACAGCAATTTCGGAGATATGGGCTCTGAAAACACGTTTTTATAATGAAAATTCTTTGTAATACTTGTTACAACAATGTTATATGGTTGTAACATGCATGTTATAAATGTTACGAAGACCAGAATATGTGGTCTTCTTAAAAACCCGATGTTACAATGTTACAGCAATTTGGAGGATATGGGCTCTGAAAACACGTTTTTAATGGATATTCCTTGTATTTACATGTTACAACAATGTTATATAGTTGTTACGTGCATGTTATAAAGGTTACGAAGACTGGAAAAACGTGGTCTACTTATAAACCCGATGTTACAATGTTACAGCAATTTCGGGGATCAGGGCTCTGAAAACATGTTTTTTAATTGATATTCCTTGTATTTACATGTTACAACAATGTTATATAGTTGTTACGTGCATGCTATAAAGGTTACGAAGACTGGAAAAACGTGGTCTACTTATAAACCTGATGTTACAATGTTACAGCAATTTCGGGGATATGGGCTCTGAAAACACGTTTTTTAAATGAATATTCTTTGTACATACTTGTTACAACAATGTTATATGGTTGTTACATGCACGTTATAAAGGTTACGAAGATTTGAAAAACGTGCCCTATTTAGAAACCCGATGTTACAATGTTACAGCAATTTCGGAGATATGGGCTCTGAAAACACGATTTTTCAAATAAATATTCTTTGTATATACTTGTTACAACAATGTTATATGGTTGTTACATGCATGTTATATAGGTTAAGAAGACTGAAAAAACATGGTCTACTTATAAACCCGAGGTTACAATGTTACAGCAATTTCGGGGATATGGGCTCTGAAAACACGTTTTTTCAAATGAATATTCTTTGTACATACTTGTTACAACAATGTTATATAGTTGTTACATGCATGTTATAAAGGTTACGAAGACTTGAAAAACGTGGTCTTCTTATAAACCCAATGTTACAATGTTACAGCAATTTCGAGGATATGGGCTCTGAAAACACGTTTTTTAAAAATGAATATTCGTTGTACATACTTGTTACAACAATGTTATATAGTTGTTACATGCATGTTATAAAGGTTACGAAGACTTGAAAAACGTGGTCTTCTTATAAACCCGATGTTACAATGTTACAGCAATTTCGGGGATATGGGCTCTGAAAACACGTTTTTTAAAAATGAATATTCGTTGAACATACTTGTTACAACAATGTTATATAGTTGTTACATGCATGTTATAAAGGTTACAAAGACTTGAAAAACGTGGTCTTCTTATAAACCCGATGTTACAATGTTACAGCAATTTCGGGGATATGGGCTCTGAAAACACGTTTTTTCAAATGAATATTCTTTGTACATACTTGTTACAACAATGTTATATAGTTGTTACATGCATGTTATAAAGGTTACGAAGACTTGAAAACGTCTATTTATGGTTATTTATGGTCTATTTATAAACCAGATGTTACACGAAGGTTATGATTCTGTTACAACAATGTTATATAGTTGTTACAAACATGTTACAAAGATTACGTGGATTGGGAAAATGGTCCTTTTATAAAACCAATTTTGCAATAATATAAGAGCTCACAGTAATTGGGGTAATGAAACATTATAATAAATCTGATATATCATTTTATAAGTCTTTGTATTGATCATGTTACAATTTGTTACATATGTTAATAATGTAACTTATTCTAATATATTCCGTTAATAGCGCCAAAAATGTACCCTATCTCAAATTCTGTCACGATCTTGATCATACACCAACGCAAACATTTAAAATGTTGAAGAGAACAAGAATATGGTGCTGTAGAGAAATTATGTTTATGTGACACCCAAGATTCGGACTTCAATAGAGGAAAAGGAATGCCACGATAGTCCTGCAAAGGGCTACAACCCGGTTCACAGCTTCAGAACTGGGGTCACATGATATGTTCTGCTTTGATAGTATATCGATCTTAAAACATCCAGACAGAGAAACGTTCATCATTTCGATTCTAGAATTGCTTGACAACACTTTCAGCACATCTATACCTCGGACACAGAATTGTATGACAGTAGATAAGCACTTTGAATAGAAGGGTTCACAATCGCGTTAAATTGGCGTCGCTTTTGACGTTCTTGCTTCCCCGCCCCACACATGGTCTGTGTCTAAAATTTGTCACTGAGCAATAACTGTTATATGTACACAATTGAAATTTTACACATTTATTGTACAGATGTCACATTTAAAAACTGTATAACTTTTATTTTGATAGTAAACACTTCGGAAGTTTTATTAACCCAGTTTACGAACTTTTGGATCACCCCTCAAATTTAGTAAATGAATACAACACACAATGATTTTAGTGCAGAGGTCAAGGTCATCATTCAGATACTGTCCTACAGTTGAGAACATCATAAAATTGACATTTATACCATTCAGTTCCGATCAAATTCATTCTACTCCAGGGTTCATTCATTCCGATCACAAAAACATTCAAAACGCTCATAAAACATTCACACCGCTCAATAAACATTCACTGGTTTAATTGGTTGTTATAAAAAGAAGGAATTTCATTGGCTGAAATATTATTGTGGGCGTTTTATCGATAAATCTTCATACTTATAATATTGGTAAATTCCCAATATCGGGCTGTTACTATTTAAAGATCACGTTTGATTGGTTGAACAGTTATCGTTGGCATGTTATCGATTTTTTAGGTACACAAAATCATTCCAAACGCTCATTCCATTCATCCATTCATTCACTCATAAAACATTCCCATTCCACTCATAATGTCAATTTCATGATGTTCTCAACTGTAATATGATGTCGCAACCCTATCCCACTTGACGAGAATTTGGGCTATTGCTATTTTGAAGGATGTTGCAGATGACAAATGGATTCTGATGGGATTTTTGTATAATATAGCACAACAAATACTGAAGCAAAGAAGAAAATGCTGATCATCAGCTTTTTCTTCTTTCGCTTTAATGTTTTCCTAAACTGTTTCTATTAAGGGCTTCAAAACCAGGTCCTGTTTATGAAAGGGATAACATTGTATTACAGACATTGAGTGGCAGTATTCTGTCGGGCAGATCCAACTCTGATGTAACAACTCTACTACTGGCACTAGATGCTGAAATAATGCTTGCTTCAGGTACATGGTTATTTGTCACATGTATAAATTCTGAGATAGTCTGATCATAAATGGGATTCATTTCATATTCAGACTGGGGGGTGATGTGCTGGATTAATTCATGTGCATTATACATATATTACCTTTTAAAGACAAAGTAGTCTTATGTAATTACATTTATTATTTTACCTTGAGTTAATGCCATAATATTAAATGTTCAAACTTTAACATAACTGTTGTCATTATTTGTACACAGTTGATGGTAAAAGAAGACAACCATTACATGAGTTGAATGTTGGACAAAATGACGTGATAACTGCTGTGTATATTCCAAATACTCAACAGGTAAACAATTACCGTATAACTGGTATTTTTTGCGGGTGCAAATTTTTGCGGATTGGGTAAAAAAATGGTACAATTAATTTTTGCGTATTTAGTTTTTGCGATTTTTTTTCCAAAATTTATTTCATATTTGTCATTAAATCTAAATTTTGACTTTATGTATCATTGATTTCTAAGTGTCTTTCTACATTACTTCAATTGTGTTTGTGTCAACACCTAATAAAGGTGTGAAAACATACATATCCTTGAAGTAACAAAAATGATATTTTTAATGCCTGTAAAGAGTGTGGAATAGATTACACTTAACCCACATAGAAGTTTTTTAAAATCAAAGGTAGCATTTATATGACAAATTTAAGTCAATGTATTATTTGCGAATTTAATTTTTGGGTTTTGATTGTATCCGCAAAATTCCGCAAAAATTATGTTGCGGCAGAAATTACCAGTCATACGGTATGCCATAGTTACGATTAACATAATATGGGCGCCGCCGTGCAAAAATGGCCCTTCGGACTTTTTTTATTGAATTTTAGATTATACCAGTTTCATACTGAACGTTTATTTCTTCGCGCTTTCGTCTTTATTTGAGGAGGATATCTTGAAAAATGACGGAGATACACCAATCTGAATAGATGGACCCAATTCTGTTGTTTTGACGTCGGAGTCACCGTATTGAGAGTTTTTAACGTCTTCAAGAACATCATTAAACGCGAATGCATTCAAAATGTCCTTTTAGATAAGGTAAAATAACAACAATACACGAAATTTCGCCAACAATAGTATTTCATAAACAAATAAAACAATTTAATTGTAGTTAGCCATAGCAAAACTCTGAATTCAATCTTGGTGTAAATACTGCACAATTAAGTCAAAATTTTCGTTTTTATTGTGTTTATAAATTACACACAGCAACATTGCTAGGACAACAAGAAAGTATGATAACTTTAAAACATGAATGAAGACAAATATTCAACACATATTATTCAGAATCTTAACTTTTTACAATATATCAGATGATGGAGAAAAACTTAATTGAATAGATTCACCAAATCAAACTTTTAACAATGTATCAGTCAATAATACGATATAGATTTATGCCCTAACACTGTAAGTCGGGATTATAAAAATTAACATTAAAACAATGAAGCAACATAACGATGGTTGGCCGCAAAAGGGGCGTATCTAATTCTAAAATTAATGTGAGTTACGTCCTTTTTTCGGGCAACCCTCGATGTATTTAGAGAAACAACCGTCAATAATGAGTTGTATTGTGAAGCACCCATTACTCTTCTGGCAGTCCCGGACTCGTACTGTCTTGAAAGGCCGACCGTACAAATGGCTTGACATGCCTATACAGATACTGCTGCCTTGTCCGGCTCAAACCATCAGGTGGTAGGGTATCCGGGAAAACCCTGGTGACGTCTACGTTCCGCTTCAAAATTGGTATACGAACCTCGTTTCCTGTGGAACGTTCCTTTACGAAGACATCGTTCTTGTCTGCTGCCGATAATCGAAATGAGCGCATTGTTTGAATTCCACGTAGTGGTAGAAAAAAGTTCGGCAAATACGATTTCCAGTCGTACCTACACAATAAATCAAATTAATACGGTGATAATTACAGATTACTATGACAATACCAATTTTATTTCAAATTGGCGATTGCGAATCATTATTATTCGATATGCTGTTTAAAGAAGTAAAATGAACATGAAGTATTATTTTGCCGGTACGTATCCTTTTTGGTAAGTATGTATTACCTCTTAACAAAAGCGTTATGTTAAAACGTCTTCTTATAATAAGAAAAATCAAAGTACTGATAGTACTTAAGGTCGGGAAATAGAAGATTCGGTATACAATAAATGGTCATTTTTAAGGTTTATATCTAAGAAATGAACATCGAACTCGTCAAATAGTATTAATGTTCTTATTTGATAGTAGACCTATCATAAAAATTAACCTTTGTACTCTACTTCCCACGTCTACGTATGTAGAAGTGTGATTATATTTAGAAAAGAAATTCTAATAGACGTGAGAGAAATTGTGAAACAGTATACTGCATTACACGATGTAGGTTTTCTTCCGGTGATGTCGTTAAATGAGGGTGGTGGAAAGTGTCGATTTCTTTAAACTCGTAACGTGTCCGTATAGAACAGGTAACCATATGTAACAAATATTAAACGGCGTCGTAAGAAAACATCCGACTTCACATGACTCTCATAAGGGATAGACTACCTTAATGTATTGTTTGGGCTAACAGTTTGTTAAACATTATCACTGTTGGTTAACTCGGCTAAAGCGAGGGACATTTTCTCTACATCAAGGTATAGATATTTTACGTTTAAATGTGAGTTTAAAGATTTTATTCGAATGACAATGAATTTGTTCCGAAAATAGACCGGGCTTACCGTAATGTGTTGACAAACCGTAAGTGTTGTTATAAAATCTCTTAACTACGGCTTTATTGAAGCCGTAGGCCTACTTACGAGATTTTATAGCAACACCGACGGAATGTATTGTTCGGGAAAAAACGTCCCTCGCTTTAGCCGAGTTCACCACCAGTGATTATGTTGTATTTTGATATCCATAATAAAAAGGTTTGAGGAAACATGGTGGCATAACGAAAACTGATTGATAAACAACATTTTCTTTTTTGTCTCAATCTTTCTTTCAATAATTCTTCAGTTTAACTTTATATGAATATTCATCTTTATCAGCACTGTAGGCACAGTGGAGGTGGGGAAGGGGAAGGTGATTGTAACCCCCCAACGTTGGCCAAAAATACTGACTTTTCCTTAACACATTACCACACAATGACTCTCATTTCCTACAATGTTTTATACCCAGAGAGACCCCAAAATGTTAAATTTCATAGAATTGAATTGTCGTCAACAACACCTTTCAACAGTCTAAATTTTTGCTGTCTGGTAATGGGTTAATATCGTAGGCCTACATGGAAAACTTAGGGGAAAAATGGCCGACAAACGATTCTTTAAGTTACAATGTTGTGGAACAACTAATAAAAAAGGTTATTGATGAAAAAACGGGCTCATTGAAAGAAAAGGAAAAAATAGCCACGCGATTCCGAGCTGAATACGCTTGCCGAAAGTACTGGCCTCTGATTAGTAAGCTCGACAATCTGTCAATCAATCTATAACTGAGAGTTATTGACCTCACGCCTACAGCTAACCAAAACTAGAGGTGCGATGTTTTTATTCCTAGCGGCGATCTGGCCTTGAATTAGAAATAGGCTTGACTGTAGCACACGGTAGGAAATGATAATTTATCACTACAATGAAATAAAATGTAAACAAATAAACGTCAGGAAGGGGACCATACACTACAGAATTTTATTAATGATTTATCGTACGCCTCTCCCCTGCATTTTTTTCTTCAAAATAAGGTCTAAATAAAATGAATTGATTCATCAAATCCAAAATTGACTTAAAGAATCCCCAGCCCTGCTCAATTAACTCTTTCCCAAACGGCAAAATTTTGGGGTGGTCAAATTAAAAAAAAACTGCCACAAATGACAAAATGGAAGGTATTAATGGTAGAATTTGTGTAAAATATGGCATAGACAATATTGAGACAAAATGAGAAACTGCTGGTTATCAGCAGTTTCGTCTTTTGTTTCAATGTTTCCCAAGCCTTTTCTATTAGGGGCGTCAAAACCAGGTCTTGTTTGGGAAAGGGTTAAGTCATCTGGTTGCAGGAGGTCGGTAGCCTCACCAACATCAGGTTTTGCTGCAAAACCAATTTCCCCGTATATAGATGATCAAGTTCCTGAAATAGTATATAACAAACAATCCAAGTTATTTCAATGATTTATTTTGTTCTTGTTTTCATTATTGATACTTATATGAGAAGTTTTATTATTATTTTATTATTATTATTGTCATTATTATTGTTTCCATAATATTTATATGCTGCATTTTTTTTTGTTTCTAACAATTTTGATTTTTGTTTGAAAAAAAAAAACAACCGCCGGGATTTGAACTCGGGTATTCGCGATCAATAGGCCAATGCGCTATCCATTACGCCACTTCAGAAATCCTGTTGAAGCGACAAATTATGTAATATTATTGTAATTACGTCATAACTGCGAAACAAGGGAGATTATTTCACAAGACGTATCCCTAACAACAAGGGCAGAGAATTTATAAACAAAAAGCTGTCAAACAAAGAAATTTCAATTTTGCGCCCCTGAAAAATAAAATCCTTTCCAAAATATTTAATCAAAAACAGTCAAGACTAATTTGTGTAATGTTTTTTATATGAATACTTCGAAATTGCGTTGTTTAGAGTGAATTGTTCAGCTCAAGATCGGATACCTTCATAAATGACGGTCTTTACTGAATGAATTTAATCGATGTTAACTGTATGTAACCCTAATGAAATCATAATTTAGAGATATAAAATAAACACATTTACCCGAAACTGGTCTATACTTGACATATCTTGGTGGAATAACGTAAAAAATAATAAAAAAACAAATCGAAAGAGCCTGGTGACAGCAGTGTATTGACAGCAAGTGTCAACTTTTCCCGGAAAATTTACCGGTGTCACAAAAATGCTCAAAGGTACAAAATCGCACGGCGAGGGCCATATGCAGCTGCAGAATTACCTTCAAAAACCTTGTGCAAAGTGGAAATGCTTATTTTAAGTCTGAGAAAGACTTTCTGAGAAAGATTTTATACCATGTAGATTTGTCTGCATCTTCATATAACATGTATATATCTACCCCTTCCTTAACAAATGAGAAAATATTAGACTTTTCCGTTGTCATAAAAATGCAACTAGAAACAAATGAAGAAGGCAGGAGCATTTTCATTCCATGTTTGATTAGAATGTAGGACGTTTTGGCCACGGACGTTTTGGCCAGGACGTTTTGGCCAGGACGTTTTGGCCACGGACGTTTTGGCCACAATTTATTTCAAGGTGGGACCTTTTGGCCAAATACAAATTAAGTAAACAAGAGCATCAAATTTAAGAAAAAATAATAAATATATCATTTTTATTATCAAAATCTCTAAAAGTACAACTATGACAACTATGAAATATATTTTATTGGTTCAATTCTTTTTTTTCCTTATTTTTTTGTTTTGGCCAAAAGGTCCTACTTTGTAAAATTTTGTGGCCAAAACGTCCGTGGCCAAAACGTCCTGGCCAAAACGTCCTGGCCAAAACGTCCGTGGCCAAAACGTCCGTCCACCGTTTGATTAGGATATCCTGATGCCATCCTATTTGTGTATGGAGAATTTAAATAATTTAGCTTTTCCCTAATGGCACATTTTTAGACTGCTCCAATTTGAAGGCAGCTGCAGATGAAAAAAATGATATGAATAAAGATAGGATTTGTTTACGATATAGCACAAAATCTATTGAGGCAAAGACAATGTATTTTCTTAATTTGTTATTTTAAAAAATCAAAATTGCAATTGGTAAAAGTTCTAACTTAATTGTTATTAATTTGATTCTAATGCATTGTTATGATAATTCCAGGGTGAGTATTGTAATTTTTACAAACAGTCAGACAGACGGACATTTTCTCTAGCTATAATCAACAGTGCTATGTTTGTTGGACTGTCTGACAACAATAAAGTGGAGAAATTAAGGTAAAAATGTCTTTTAATCTACATCAGAACACAACATATACACTTGTTTAAATTGAAAGCACTTTTGGGTGAGCGATTAAGGACCATCATGGTCCTCTTGTGATAATTACAATGAGAGTATTGTAGTTTCTGCAAACAGTCAGACAGATGGACATTTTCTCAAAAGAGAAAGGGTACATTGTGGACAATAAAGAAATTGCTTGTGACAAGCAATTTCTTCATTTCTCACATGGTTTTCTAGCCTTAAAGACACAAAAGTATAAATGTCCATTCACTTAAAATTGTTGCCTGCAACATCTTGGAAACTCTCAAATTTTGCCGTTTGGTAACAAGTTAAAAAAATCTTCATGAGCTCTAGAGCTTATAATTCAAGATTTATCCTTTTACGTGATATAATACCAGTAATAGAAGTTCATCCTATAGAAATTATAGAAACTTGCATTTTATATTAGAAGTGATTGATAATAGTTATTGTCAACTACTTTCAGATTGAGTTTCGGTGGTATAGCTGATAAGCCTTTATTACTTACAAAGTCAGCTGAATTGGCTATAGGCAGGTAGGTTTGATTGATGAAGTAACTTTGTACTGCTTAAATACAGTAAACTCAGTATGATTTGGATTATTTTATGAGACTAGTACAAGTAGTAATGTTGTTGGCTACATTAAGATTTTCACTAATTTGTTACCATAGCACTTTTTTTTACGCTCAAAGCCTTTGGTATTTTATCACATACACTTATTTGCCACTAAGACTAACTAATATAACTTTGAACATTTCCCAAATGACAAAGATTGTGACTGCTCAAATTAAAAAGATGCTGCAGATGACAAAATTGGTATTGATACAAGTATTATTTGTGTAAAATATAGCACAGAAAATATTGAGACAAAAGGAGAAAATTGTCACTTTCCAACAAAAACCTTGTAACTGCAGCTTGTTTTGAGAGGTTTTCATTAAAAAGCGATGAAATGCTGATTATCAGCATTTTCCTCTTTTGTCTCAATGTTTTTCCCATGCCTTTTCTATTAGGGATGGCAGAACCAGGTCTTGTTTGGGATTCAATAATAACAGACAGTGGAGTGAGAAGTTATTACAGGACATTCTGACCTCCCTGACTGAAGAGTTGGGAACTCTACATGGAGGCCAGGATGACAGTTATAAAGTGTCTGCTGGTGCTGGATTCTTCTACAAGACATAGTTCTTTATTGATGATTTTACTATACATGAGTTTTAAAACACTTTCAGGCACTGGGATGAGAAGTTATTAAAGGATGTTATGGACTCTCTAAATGATGAGTTAGTAACTCTGAATCAAAGACAGGATCTCAATTATAAAGTGTCTGTTGGTATTGGCTTCTTCTACAAGTTCTTCACTGATGTCAAGAATAAAAATGTAAGTTAGAGTCAAAGTCTTGAGATAAGCCAGATTACTTTTAACTCTCCTTATAGGTTCCATGACACTTGGTAATGTTTCACATAATGGGAATATTATTTCATATTCCTCATAACTTTGTTATTAAAGTTTCTGAACAAGCAGTAAAACTATCATTTACATGACTTTGTAAAGGTTATTTTCTGTATTGGTCCATAACAATGATATTGACAGTTTGGAATTCATTTAAGTCCATTATCAACTGAAGATTTTAACTTGATGGTTAAGCCTACTGACTTCTTACAGCTGTTATTCTCATAACAGGATCATCAAACTGGATTCTTTTATCTACTTGCACTCAAAACCTTTACAATATTGTCACAATTTCAATGATTCTAAATCCTGCCCCAAACAACCAATTCTTAGAGTGGCTTTATTTGAAATTATGCATTGACTAGAAAATAGAAGTTGATATAGAAAGAAATTTTGTCAATAATTTCTGATTATCAGCATTTTCTTCCTTTGCCTCAATGTTGTCTGAAGCCTTAATTTTTATTACGGACATTAAAACTAAGTTTTTGTTTGCCAATGTCGCCGATAAGTGACCCATAGGAAGACTGCCAATGTCCCTGATCAGTGACTTTCAAACAATAGCTTTATGAGGTCATTCAAGATCAAGGGCAAGATCATCTGATCAAACTGTCTGAGAAAAAGTATGCTATTAGGCAAAACAATTTATGAGCAGTTATTCCTGAAAGTTTCAGGTTAATATTATCAAACACTGATTTTTTAATATTCCATAAACTGATAAGCCCTCTCATGAAGTTTCCAAAATTTGGCACTGGAAATAGGACAATTCCAGGAAATTATGCAGCGAAAGAGTTAAACTATGACAACTGTATTCCTCATTACAGAATCATCAGAATGGATCCACCTCTCTCCTGGCACCAGTACCTTTACCTCCTGCCACAAGCTCTCAGTACTTTGATCCCTGTATAGATCCTGATCAGACTGACAGTGATGCTCTAGGTAGACCTATACCTAATGTCTCATCTGAGTTTATAGTATCAGGAGAAGCTTTGTTTATAGATGATATACCTAAACAACAAGGTATGTACTGTATTTGATATATCTGTAACTTATACAGATCCAGATCAGACTGACAGTGATGCTCTAGGTAGATCTATACCTAATGTCTCATCTGAGTCTATAGTATCAGGAGAAGCTTTGTTTATAGATGATAGTCCTAAACAACAAGGTATGTACTGTATTTGATATATCTGTATGTAACATGTACAGATCCTGATCAGACTGACAGTGATGCTCTAGGTAGACCTATACCTAATGTCTCATCTGAGTCTATAGTATCAGGAGAAGCTTTGTTTATAGATGATATACCTAAACAACAAGGTATGTACTATATTTGATATATCTGTAACTTGTACAGATCCTGATCAGACTGACAGTGATGCTCTAGGTAGATCTATACCTAATGTCTCATCTGAGTCTATAGTATCAGGAGGAGCTTTGTTTATAGATGATATACCTAAACAACAAGGTATGTACTGTATTTGATATATCTGTAACATGTACAGATCCTGATCAGACTGACAGTGATGCTCTAGGTAGACCTATACCTAATGTCTCATCTGAGTCTATAGTATCAGGAGGAGCTTTATTTATAGATGATGTTCCAAAACAGCAAGGTATGTACTGTTTTTTGTGATGATATCTGATCAGATTTTTTCATAGCCTTTCAAAATCATTTGACATTGTTGACTAATGAATGCTATTTATCTGGACAAGCATACAAGCAAAATCTTGCAGAAGCTCATTGAGATTATTTCAGTGAGTACCCACAGCATAGGGTTTGATGAACAATAGATGAACTGCATTTTGAAAAGCCTTCACTCCCTCTTATCTGTAGCTTTGGAGTGTGTAATTGCTATCAGTTTACACTTTCTAAGAATACGAGGGTTGTCCCAGAAAAAGTGAGACTTTGAAATATTTCCTAAATGTGACGTTCGATTGAGTTCAAATTTGCACATTATGTAATTTAAACATTTTAACACCGTTTGATATACAACCAATACTAAAACAAAGATTTTTCTACAAAATATTGAATGAAAAGGAGTGCGTGGTAAGGGCACCCGGAGCACGTCACATTTTAATATAACAAACGTTCGCAAATTCAATAGATGATCTGGTTTTCGCGATTATAATGACATCAAAGTTACACCTTCGTGTAGTACATGATGCTGTGATAATTTGCTGACATTTTCATGTAGATGAAATCATTAATGTTGATACTTTGTAAAAATATGTGACTATACCTTCGTTTAAAATTGCGACATCGCAGAAATCTGCGGCGCAAAAATATTGCGTCGAGCAAGGAATGGCACCTTCATAAACGAAAATAAGAGGTGACATATGCAGAATAGTGGTAAAGATTAACTCCTACACTTGCGTTCAAGCGACACAAGCATTATTTTGGTGGGCTGCTACTTACAACGAAGGAAATAAGAGCATGAACTAGGAAGAGTAAATCTACAGATACGAGTTTAAATTAAAATGTTCTCGACGTCGGCCGACGTCAAACAGTATGTGAGCTTTCTGAACAACCGGTAAGCAGTATAAGGCTGCTTAGCATTCAAATGTCGAAAATCTACAAAAAATAACATTTGCTTATCCAGGTTGGGGACCCGTGTGTGTCATCTCCCCTGAAATCTAGCATAAAAGATAGTTACAAAATGGTTTTGTTTTATTAGTTAATGCGAATACCTTAGTCGGACACCCCCTTCCCCAGGGAAACTGCCATTTCAGAGCACCTTGACCCTTTTGGAAAATGGATGGAATTGCCATAGAATAAGTGTGTGTAAGCTGTGACTTGACTTTTGAATGAAAATAATATCAAAACGCCTGATTTGGCTTAAAGTCCTAATATGTCGCATTTTTTGGCTTTGCATTCGAAGTTACATTGGACTATAATTAAAACTGCGAATGAAATTAAGAAATATTTAGAAATTTTGAAATAAGATTAGAAAAATAAAATAACGTTAGTTCAAGAAGTAGATTGAGGGTCGCAGAAAGTACACTGAACGCAAAGGACGGTTCTTTGAAAAGAGAGACGTTATAAACTTGACGTTATACATGACGTTACGTTATCGTGGGCTGCCGCAACTTCACTAACAACATAGTTTTCCGCATATTTTTGTGTATTTTCGAGATATTCACTCAAAAATTCACACACTAGTCACTAACATCTTGTATAAAACGATGATAAATTTATATCAATGTATGTTGACTATTGTATTAATTACAAACATTGTCCCACTTTTTCTGAGACAACCCATGTAATGCTGAATTACATCTAAATAATGACACAGATGATGATGAAATGTTCAAAATGTTGTGTTATCCATCTCCTGGCAGTAAATGTGAATCAGTCAGTCTGTATGGAAGGTAAAAATGTCTTGCAAGGATCATTAGTGTTAATGTTAATGTTGCCATGGTGATAAAGAATATACATGGATGCATTTTGTTGATTAAATATTATTCTACAAATCCACAAACTTGATAATCTTATTCATATATTTCAGGACAGTTGTTTCTATGTCTAGTTTTATGTCAGAAAGCTCATGCAATTATAATCAACCATGATGCTAGTGTTGTCACGGAGATATAATGTATCCACGTAAATAAGAATAGATTAACTTCATAAACCAGCAGATATTGTGAATTTTGTACATTCCAGGAGAGTTGTTTCTAGGTCTTGTACTAAGTCAGAAAGCTCATGCAAGAATTGTCAATGTTGACTATGGTGTTGCTATGGAGATGGAAGGTATCCATGGTTACATAGACTATACTGACATCCCTGGTATAAATAGACTGGGAGATGAAAAAGATGGTGAAGAAATTCTGGCGTCAGAAGAGGTAAATTTTCTTTTCAATGTAAAAAAATCTCTTTTGGTGCAACAATATGGTTACTAAGGGATATGTTCTTCTAGACATAGCAGGATTGTCAAAGGCAATGCAGGATGGTCAATATTGATACTTCTCGCTTTTCCGATAGCATTTAAACATAAAAGTTTTTCAATCATGTTGTACGAATGTTTCATATTGTATTTGGTTCCTTCTCTTTTCAAATACTTCTCTTTGCCATGAGTGGGTGTAGCAAGGCTTTTATTCAAGGTTATAATTGATTTCATTAAGCCTTTAAGCTAAAATACATACATTTTCTCAAGACATTGTAGTTTTATGATATGTCTGTTACTGCATTACATTCTTGATTTCGAGGTAGTAAAATTTCTTCAAATATGTGCATTACAGGTACAATGTGTTGGTCAATGTATTGGTGGAGTTCTAGCAGATACTAGAGAATTAGCCTGGCAGACAGCTAAACTTGTGAATGTGAAATATGAAGAACTGAAGCCTATACTCACTATAGAGGTGTGTACATTACAATATAAGTGCTGTATAAAGATGTTCATAAATAGAAATAAACTGTTAAAATAGCATGAAGAAACAATTGACCAAACGCCGACTGTCAATCAAAAACATCGATTAGCCAATGGACGAGCACAAAAATGTTATGCCCCAATTGTTCATCGTTGCACGTGGTTTTGTATCGATTTATCGACTGACAATCAGAACAATCGACATACCAATGGCAAAGAATTTTGTGCTAACAATAGACTAGGTTCACAGTTATGTTTTGATAAACCGCGTCGGTGTTGTTATAAAATCTCGTAACTATGGCTTAACCCTTTCCCAAACGGCAAAATTTTCGGATGATCCTCTTCAAAAACTGCCACAAATGACAAAATGGGTGTTATCAAAGATAGGATTTGCGTAGAATATGGCACAGAAAATATTGAGACAAAAGGAGAAACTGCTGGTTATCAGCAATTTCTTCTTTTGTTTCAATGTTTTCCCAAGTCATTTCTCTAAGGGACATCAAAACCAGGTCTTGTTTGGGAAAGGGTTAAATAAAGCCGTAGTTACGAGATTTTATAACAACAACTATGAAATACTACTTTGTTTGTCTGAATTTAAGTCACGATTAACTGGATAAAATCGTTCCCTATTACCGACCACATGCACATTGTTTGCCTTAAATTCTATGTTGGGCGGAGCGATCTGTCGATTGGCGTTTGGTCAATTGCATGCATATTCAGGACATTCGAAAAAATATAGAGAGAAAAGCCCTGACCAGTTGCTTTTAACTGAGATAAATGAACTTAAAATATACGACCTAAATTGAACAATACAAATTGAGTTTTTTTAACAAACATTCCTTATCCTCCCTGAAGGGCAAGCTTATTATAGTTTTGATTTGATTTGATTTATTTGTGGATATATACATACATGTCATACATTAAAACAAATATAAGAGATCATAAAACAAATTATCACAGATGTAAAATATGCAGAGATCTAAAGGTAGCACAGACAGAATTACAATTATCACAATTCATTTTTGATTAAGATTAACAACCATAGTCTCAAAATATTGGTTTGTTTGTTAATTTAGTTTTAGACAATAATGTATATATATACACACAGGATAACCCATGAAAGTTTTTCAACTTATTTCCAATGGGGTCCTCATAAAACAAATTATCACAGATGTAAAATATGCAGAGATCTAAAGGTAGCACAGACAGAATTACAATTATCACAATTCATTTTTGATTAAGATTAACAACCATAGTCTCAAAATATTGGTTTGTTTGTTAATTTAGTTTTAGACAATAATGTATATATATACACACAGGATAACCCATGAAAGTTTTTCTACTTATTTCCAATGGGGTCCTATAGTAGTGGTATGGCTCAAAGTGAGCCATATTTTAAGTTTTAAAGAAAATTTATGAAAATTTTATGAATTAAAATTTCCATACAGACCAATATACGAGGGTTGTCCCAATAAATCGTAGACACATTTAATAACTTATCTTTTTAACGTCGCACAATGTTTATATTTTGTGAGAATATTATTTGTCCATTTTCGAATTTATATTCATCCCTTTTCTGTAAATAACATTCCTTTATATCCTGTTATAACCACTTACTTTAAGTGTATAACGGTCATGCGGCGCACGTAAAAAATAACGTCTTTCCCGCTCATCGTTCCTGAGTTACTAGCGCGATTTAACACATTGGTTCCCATTTCCAGTCAAAACCGTTTACGTGGCCGTCTTAAGCAAATACTGTTTTGCAGTTAAGCAAAATTTCAAAACATTGACGTTATTTGATTTCCAACAAAGGAATTTTAAGTGAAAACAAATAACAGTTGCGCTGACGTAAAAAGACGACGTTTGAGAAAATTGCAGCGCACCGTAAAATTACACGTTTTTGTTGTGGATAGCAGAATGAGACATAGGACTCTTTATGAAGACGAAAGAAATCAAAATACATGTCAATGTGTCCCGGATACATGAATGATTTTTTTCTTTAAAAAAAGAGTCTCAAAGAGACATTTTTATATTGCTTCTCGGAGAATGCCAAATTCATGTAGAAAACCAGGCGTTAAAGAAAAGAGGTAACTGATTAGGGAAAACAGTAAATGGTTAAGTGGGTGGCGAATAAAACGGACTTTGAGATAATAAAGGTTCCATGTATTTAAAAAACATCTTTTAGCATCAAAAGTACCTGCGAGATGTGTCTATATATTAATCATAACACAAGGAAACGCGGTTCGGATGGAATTATCCTGGACATTTCTGGGTTCATTTCCTGGTGAAAAAGTAACGTTATTTTTATATGACGTTGTGACGTGCGCCGCGGGTCTGTACATGCCTTTGCTAAATTTAGTATATATTTTGTAAACAATAAGCAGTCAACTTGATTTTTTTGTCAAACTGCCGTCAATATATGTGGCTATAATCTATAGAAAAAATAGAAATATCTATTGAGTGATTTCTGTTTTATCGATGTTGTCTACGATTTATTGGGACAACCCTCGTAGTGTAACTATGACATAGGTCTAAAATATATTATTGAAGATATACATATGTTACATTCTTATTGCACGAAAATCAAACTTTCAAGCATAGATTACGGATTAAGACAATAAATATTAATAAAAGATATATTCTGACTCTTCACAAATTTTCATGTTTTGAGTGAGATAAGACTTAACTTTCTTTTTAAAATCAGTTTTATTTGTAGAATTTTTCACCATTATTGGGAGACTATTCCAGTCCTTAATAGATTGGTGATAAAGGGTGTTGGCTGTAAAACTGTTAACTGATTGGATATAAAAGTTACATTTACTGTTTCTACTGTTGTAAGAGTGTGTCTTAGAGACCAAGCTAAAATTTTCTAACATATAAGATGGACATGTTTTATGATATATTTTATGAACATGATTCAGCCTTAGCTGTTTGACCCTATTTTCAACATTCAACCACCCAATACTACTAAAATCTTTTACATTCAATGAGTATCTAAAATCATGATCATGAATAAACCTTACAACTTTATTTTGAGCAACCTGCAATCTATTTTTCAATTGTTTGGTGATACCTCTATACCATGAAGAACTACGAGGTGTGTCCATAAAATACGTAGACAGGTCCAGAATAATAAGAAATAATTGCATGATCTATTTAAAATTTACGCCAGCGAGTGCAGAATTTTAATATGAATATGTGTACCAATTTTTATGAAAATACACGCAACAGCTACTAAAATACACATGGAACAAACAAGTAAAAAAACATACACGGGGCACTTTGACGTCGTTTACGACGGCGACGTTTCAACTTTTTAAAGTACTCTCCACCCGCGTTCACGCACTTCCTATGTCTGTCCACCCATTTGTTATACGTTTTGCGGAACCACTCTTTCTTGTATGACCCTACAGAGGAGCGAACAAAGTACTATAGTTTGTCTAAGTCGGCAAAACGTTTGCCTCTCAGATCCGCCTTTAATCGCGGAAAAGCTGCCAAGTCCATAGGTGCACAGTCTGATTCGACGCACCTCCTCAACATCCCGATCGCTTCGCCGAGGTCTTCCCGGTCCAGTCTGGTCACAAATATCTTCCAGTCCATCCGTAAACCGTCCACAAGCGCTCTGGACACGCCAGCCTTGTCTCGCTGCACAAACTTGAATGTTTCCGTTGGTGTCATTTTCGCACCGACACAGAATTTAATAACGGCGCGTTTTCTTCCTTCATAGCAGCCGGTTGTTTATTGCTTATAACGTCTCTTGGCAAGTTGTTGACGTTCAAAACTTCCGGTAAAACGTCAAATGACGTCACTGCTGAAGTAAGTGTATTTCCCGCGTATTTATTTTAAATAAAACTTGCCACAAAAGACTAGTTTTATGTCTTTTTATTTTCAAATATCTGAAGTGCCCCGTGGTAGCGTTATGCTGTTGCTATGGTGACGGTTTTGCTTGAACGTACTTTCGAAAACAATATAAAATGTAGCAGAAGTATTTAAGAATAAATGTCCCTTTAAATTGATAGTGTTTTGGGATCGATAAAACTACTATTTGGTAGAAAACTTTGGTTGTCTACGTATTTTATGGACATACCTCGTAGCATAGTCAAATTGGCACTGAATAAGAGCATTACACAAAAGTTTTTTTCATATTCATGTTTAAACAATTTTTGTGTCTATACAAAAATTTAAGTCTAGCATTCACCTTTTTTACTATACTATTAACAATAGATGTACCTGAAAGATCATCATCTAACACAGAACCTAGATACTTGACAGATGATTGTGAATTAATAATATGGTTGTTACATTCAACTTTAAAGTTCTTTACTTTAGATAACTTTCTCTTTGAACTAAAAAGTATACATTCTGTTTTGCCAAGATGAAGGGAAAGTCTATTATCCATCAACCATTTACTGCAGTTTTCTAATTCAGTGCCCAAAACTTTACTAATAACCTGTGGATCTTTGTGAGAAAACAGTATAGCACTATCATCTGCATATAAAATAAGTTTACATTTTTTACTAATACTAATACTCATATCATTGACATAACATAGAAAAAGCAGAGGCCCTAAAATACTTCCCTGGGGTACACCACAGGTGATATTCATTGACTCAGACATTGTGTTATTAACATTTACTACTTGACTACGTTCAGATAGGTAAGATTGGAACCATTCTACTGACTCAACTCCCATAACCTTTAGTTAGTTGCCACTTTGTTCGCCTGTCTATCTGTCCATTTATCTGCAGCTACTTCTCCCTTAGCACTCGGCTGGGGTTTTGGTTTTGAAACTAGCTCTATGTCACATAAAAATGTTATTTTTGTGACTAGCACTTATTCAGGAAGTATGATAATGTCCCATATAAGAGTTACTGAAAAGAGGGAGTGACAGCTTTTTTGAATGCAATATTTTATTTCTTATTCATCAAACCCTATTTTCTGGGTATTCATTGGAATAGTCTCATGGAGATGATTCAAATGAGTATCCACAACATAGGGATTGGACTTGAAATAACAGAGAATGCCTTCACCACCACTTTTCTTTAGCTCTGCCATATGGTTCTTGTTTGTTATTTTAGGATGCACTGAATGAGGATTCTTTCATTGGAGATCCCCTCGTACAAACATGTGGAGATACAGAGAAAGGGTTTGCTGAATCTGAGCATATACTTGAAGGTACATAGAGCATACTGAATATTTGTTTTGAATCATTTTCTCTTCATTGCTGAAAATCTTAAGCCAAGAACTTTACATCAATTATTTTGTCTTTTGACTTTGTGACTTTGACCTTAGACTATCATAACCCATCAAGACATTCAAACATTGCCTACATAGATGGTGGTAAGAAATGGTAAGAAAGGATTTTGAACTATTTCATAAAATCTCTAACTTGGCATATATACTAAGCACAACAATATAGGGATAATGAGACTCAATGAAAGAAATTTAGTAAAATTTTAAGTTTCTTGGAAGCTGATAAAATTTTTGGGGGAGTACTGTTATTACTTTCCCTTGATGTGAAAATAGTGTGCAGTCACGGGTCGTTGATTTCATAACACAGGCATGTAAAATAGAGAGGGGTTAGCATTGAAAAATCACAAACGAGTCAAAGTTGTACATGCACATGCGATTTAGGCATTTCTGAATGAAATCTGAACAGTACATATTCGCAAGTCCTTACTTGTGAAAAAATCATTCAACGTTGTCGTCTAATTGACCGCCAACACTGGCAGATCGTAGGAAAGCTCAACCTTGTAGTAAAGCAAACTGATGTTGCATTGAAGTTTACTGTGTCACAAAGCGCGTAGGGTTACATTGACCAGGCAACCAATCGGCGCGTTATTCCGGTCTTGCTTTCATAAGAGGTTTTAAGTTCACTGAAAAATACACAATATCAACATACCGAGATATTTCAGGACCACTTTAAGCACGCAGACATCCAAATACAGGGAAATTGAATTTCAAGAAACAAGGATTTGGACCCTACAAGTCATACACAGTATTGTCAAAACTACGAGGGACGGTCGGAAAGTAGTTGGACTTTTGACTAGTTCTCAAAAACCATTCAATTTTTTAACAAAATTCTTTCTACACTGTTCGAACAAATTGTCCATCTATGTCTATGCACTTTTGACATCTTTGTAGGAGCTTTATTATTTCCACTATTAACCATGAGGTAGACCCACTGTATTAGGTACAGTGTAACAGACGGTATCAAAGGCGCCCTGGTCTCAAATTTCTTCCCAGCTTGCAATTTCTTAAGTTCTAGAAACAAATAAAAGTCACGTGGGGCGAGGTCTAGGCTTTAAGAAGAGTAAAACAACTAATGTCATGTGTAATAGTTGATAATCTCCACTTTAGATGCGGTGGTATGGGAGCGTGCGTAATCGTGAAGAAGAAAACAGTTTTCTTTGCTAATGTGGAACGCGTTTACTTCAGCATTTATTCGTAGATTTCTCTGAATTGCTTCAGAATTGTACTTGGCAATGACAGTTTTTGCCATTTGACATGAAATAAGTAACTATCAATCCTCATGAATCCCCAAAAGCAACACACATGACTACCAACCGAAGGTAACAGCTTAATCTTTTCATGGGTGGGGAACCAGCTCGTTTCCATGACTGCTTTGACTGATTTTTTATCCCAAGTTCGGTTTATGAACCTTTATATAATCTTCAGTGATAATGTAGTTCAAAAACTTAACTTCTTTGCAATTGAAATGACGAGAATGTTCTTTTGTTTTTGGTACCCTTGTTGTTCCTCTAACAAATAGTATGCGATACATAAAACACCTATCACATATAAGTGGACAGAATATCGTATATATACAGCTATCTTTGAAAATAAACTGACCACATTATTGGCAAATGGATGAAGATTCCACCAATATATAATGTGTTTATACAGTTGCAAATGGAGAGACAGCAGCACGAAAAGTCCAACTACTTTCCGACCGTCCCTCGTATGCATTCTGCGATTTTTGAAACAGACTGTACTGCTACATACGCTCGAGGAAAAAACGGTCTATAATAGTGCGACCCATAAACTTTCGAATTTTTGTTCCTAACATGATGAGGAAGAAATTTATTGAAGGAATTTAAGTAAATTTTGGAAGTTTCATGGTAAAATATAAACTCCATTCCGATATCCCTATATTGTTGTGCTTAGTGTATTAAATGTTCTATTAGATATAGAGATTAGATAGTTCAAAGGTAGATACCTCCTGTCAAGATCTTTCATTTGGAATCATAGTGTTTGACCTGGATCTTGGAATTTCATCTGTTTTATTTGGACAAGTTTCTGTTATGGTGAGATATTTTGCCTTATATAATGAGATATGATATGTCACTTTCAGGAGAATACAGTACTGGTTTTCAGGAACATTTCTATATGGAGCCATATGGAACACTGGCGGTGCCAAAAATAGAAAACAATGAGCTGGAAGTTAACATGACATGTCAAAATGTCATACAAGTTGAGGTATACTTGTTAACCCTTTCCCAAATGACAAAATTTTGGGCTGATCCAAATGGAAAGCTGGTCTACACGACAAAATTGATGTTTAAAAGGAAAGGATTAGTGCTGAATAAAGATATAAGATGCAAAAGGAGAAAATGTTGTGCTGATTATCAGCATTTTGTCTTTTTACCTCATTGTTTTTCCAAGTCTTTTCTATTAGATGCGTCAAAAACATGGCAATCTTGTTTGGGAAAGCTTTTTAATATAAAAATGAATAGGTTGAGAAAAATAAATGGGCTCTAATGCATTGAATTTGAATCCAGGCTTCAGGAAATTACCATATTCCTATACCCTTATCAATTGGCTACCAAAATGAATGTTGATACTGCCTTATGATTTGTCACCAAAAAATACCTGTATCTGACTACAATAATGGTTTGATTTTCTATTTGACAAGTATTCTTTTTTTTATTGATTAAAGTCAATAGATTCTGAAATTAAGTGGTCATCCATCTACAAGACTTTACATAAGTGAAATAATTTTCAGAAATGCATATTATGGTAGCTTCTGATTCAGACCATGCCAGAGCTGCAGGTAAGAGGGAGTATTTGCCTTTCAAATTGCAATACTTTATTTTCTTGTTTAATCCTTTCCCACACATTGACGCTTTTGGACCCCCACAAAATAAAGGCTTTGGAAAATATTGTGGAAAATGAAGAAATTGCTTGTGACAAGCAATTTCTTCATTTCCCGCAATGTTTTCTACCAAGAAAGACCAAAAAATGTTAAATTTTGTTCAATGGAAATTGTCGTCTGCAACATCTATGAGTTTGGACTAGGCTAAAATTTTGTTGTTTGGTAATGGTTTAACCATATTTTGTGGGTGTTCTTTAGGTTCATCTATGGATATGATTCAAATCAGTTCCTGTTAGATAGGGTTTGCAATTAACAAATTAACCCTTTCCTAAACAGCAAAATTTGAGGACAGTCCAACATGAAAACTGATGCCAGCGACAAAAAAGATGTTGGAAAGGATAGAATTTGTGTATAATACAACATGGAAAATATTGAGACAAAAGGAGAAACTGCTGGTGATCAGCAGTTTCTTCTTTTGTCTCAATGTTTTCCCAATCATATTCTATCAGGGACGTCAAAACCAGGTCTTGTTTGGGAAAGGGTTAATAATGCATTCACTCCTTCTTGCCTGTTGCTCTGCCATGCCACACTTATCCACTTGGTGTTATTAAGTACATCATACATGTACACTCTTTCCAGAGTCAGCTGTGTGAAGCCCTAAACTTGAAGCAACACAAAGTCACTTGTAAGGTTAGAAGACTAGGTATATTCTTCTTATTGTCATTCTGTCATTATTTGGCTTTCTTTTAACTCTTTTACTACAAGAAAGACCAGGCCCTCTCTTACCAATGAACATTTGATTATTTTATTGGTTATTACTGGTAACAACAAACCGGAATTGACCCAATCTGATTTCTCGTGCTATCAAATGTCTTGTTATTTCTGCTTACATAAAACATGGTCATAAGATTGTTAGTAAAATGGGTCCTTGTTCTAACTTGTCTAATAGGAAAGGCTTACATTGATATTGAAGCAAAAGAAGAAAATACAGATAAATATTATTTTCAACTTTTGCCTCAATATTTTCATGAATATTTATTTTGTTTTCTGCAGCATACTTCAAAAAGGAACAGCCAAACTTTTTGTCGTTTGCAAAAGGGTTTAAAACTTTGTTAACCATATCTGTGTTTGTATTTTGTTCTAATATACTAAGCACAAAATATAGGGATAATGAAACTCAATGACAAATAAGAATTAAAATTTTAAGTTTCTGGGAAGTTGTTATACTTTTTTTGGTAAAACTACTATTACTTATGCTTTGTGCGAAAATATTGTGCAGTTACAGGTCGTTGATTTCATAACATAGGCATATACACTAAAGAGGGGTCAGCATTGAAAAATCACAAATGGGCCAAATTTGTGCATGCACATGCGATTTCCGCAATTCTGAATGAAAATTAACAGTACACATTCGCAAACAAGTCCTTGGCTATGGAAAGATGGTTCTACATTTTCGTCTAACCGACCGCCAACACTGGCAGATGTAGGAAAGCTCGAGCTTGCAGTTAACCAAACTAATGTTGTATTGAGGATTGCTGTGTCACAAAGCGTATAACTGTGGGGCTGCATTGACCAAGCAACCGATCGGCGCATTATTCTGTTCTTTCGCTATCATAGAGATTTTAAGTTAACTTATTGAAAATAAGCGGCATCAACATACCGGGATCTTTCAGGACCACTTTAAACATGCAGGCATCCAAGTACAGGGATAATCTCAAGAAACACAGATATGGACCCTACAAGTCGTATACGCAGTATTGACACTATTATGCGATTTTCGAAACAGACGGTACTGCTACATGCGCCCGATGATTAACCAGTCTATAATAGTGCGACCGAAAACCTTTTGAATTTGTGTTCTTTAAGATGTTAAGGAACAAGTTTATTGAAGAAATTTGAGTAAATTTTGGAAATTTCGTGGTAAAAAATTAAACCAATTCCGATATCCCTATATTGTTGTGCTTAGTATATTATCTTTGCCCTTAAATGCAGAATCAATAATTCTTTACACTTTACTTTAAAACTTTACACAAAATGCTTACAATGACTGGAAGCTTACACTGATAAGCCTTTTTACAAATCAAGAGAGGGTGGATGGCTCCTAGGCCCCACCCCTGGATCTACACTGAACAGATGTTCTAAACCGCCACTTTTCAGAACAGACTTTTTGGTGTAAATGAAAAACGAAAAATTCGTTTGAAACAGTATTATGCGCATTAGATTTTGTGATCACTAGCTATCGATTTAACGCGGTAAAGTCAAAATCAAAACAATAACTTTTTGTGTGAAGAGGCTTTGATATAAAACCGTTTTTGCACGTGGCGCACGATGTGATGAGTTAAATTGCACAACATTTGCTTTAGCATTACTTCATATTGATCCGACATTCCGATTTTGCAAAGAATTGGCAACTTAATGGGCCGGATGTCCTTCAGTGATATGGGTCGTACTGTGGGGCTTATCAGAAGTGACGTCAATATGAATAAGGCATGTACCCTTTTCAGTGACGTATGCATGTTTCAAAAGGTAGCTCACGATACTGCTAAATGCATTAACTGTTTTCCGATTGCCTTCTGTATTGCGAATTTTACGGACACCAAACCGTGTCAAAGTGCACCACAGAGCATGGCCTCCAGAGTCCACCATACAAAACATTATTAGTTCACATGTACATTTTCTTATAGATGACATGTTTCTTTCACGAATTTAGCGTGTCAGTAATGGATGTTTGACGTGTGTATGCTATTAGAGAGGATTTCAATTTTTGTTTACAAACTGCATTTTAGTGTTCTTTTGGCGCGTATTATATTCCGTAGAACACCATAAAGCATTAAAAAAAGACGATATGCCGACATTGTTGTTAAATGCATTGGTTCTTTTCATATTGCTTCTTTCTAACGAGTTATAAGGCCCCAAAAAACATGTCAAAGTGCACCACAGATCATGATCCGTACAGTGTACCATACAAATTATTGTTATTCCACATGTACCTTTCTTGACGAAAGACATGACTTATGAATCGGTTATGCATATCGTTAATAGATCCTTGACGCCTGTATGCTTCTGGAGAGGATACAAAGTTATGTTTACAAACTGTTTTTTTTTGTTCTTTTTACAGCACGTATTGTATTCCGTAGAACACAATCAAAGAATTCATAAGTGGGGACTGACCGACATTTTTGTTAACAGGCAACAAACATTGCTCAGATTTGATGCGAAGATTAATTCAAATCGGAGAAATGCTCCAATGTAATCAAAAGACGTTACAATAAGTTTTGGCACAAATACCAGGCAACCGGAAGTGTGACAGACATACCTAGGCTACTGAAATGTCTGGAATGACACCTTAGTACTTCCCAGATAGCTGCAACTGAATTAGGGCTCGTTGTCAATCAGAGTTATTGACGCAGAGTGATGTCAGATCCTGTACTTACAGTTTACCTTTCTGATGTGAAAATGTAGACGTGACAGTGACCCTTTTCAATTTCCGATTTAGTCATGTTATGGTCAAAAGGCATCAATGAAATTTTGACATCTTCTGTGAAATTGGTTAATCTTTATTATTTGAAAATTTCAAGCCCCTATCTAAAGTATTAATGAAGATATATAAAGTAACATGCCGTGGCGGTTTAGAAGATCTGTTCAGTGTATGCTTGACATGCATATCCTTCTATATAGTGATAGCTATGACAAAATTCAGCATGACTATATTTTATTTGTTTCCCATCATGCTAAAAGGGACTTTGTGAGAAGCTCATAAAAACAATTTTGAGAAATGGATCACACTCAACAGAGGTCAACCAGATCTTGAACTTGGAAAATGTATATGTAGCAAGACAGGGAAACATTCTATATTCAGAAAATTATATAAGAATAAAATGTTTCAATCCCAGTCAGGTCTGGCAAAACTGTGCAGACTGACTAGGATCGAAACTTTTTAAACTTCCCTTAACCCTTTCCCAAACAGTAAACTTTTAAGATGATCCAATTCAAAAGTTGCTGCAGATGACAAAAGGGATGTTGTTAAAGAAAAGAAAATGTGTACAAAAAGCCCAGAAAATATTGAGACAAAAGAGAAACTGCTGGTTATCAGCAGTTTCTTCTTTTGTCGCAATGTTTTCCCAAGCCATTTCTAATAGAGACATGAAAACCTGGTCTTGTTTGGAAAAGGGTTAAGGTCCTTTTTAGCCTGGCTCGTCACCATTGTTTACAGGGGGTTCATTTGGTGGCAAAGAGACGAGGATAGTTATAATAGCTGCACCAGCTGCGATAGCAGCATTGAAGTAAGTTTTAGTGATGTCTTACACCTTCCCAAACGCCAACATTCTATGGTATGTTCCGTTTTTATTCACCTTTCAGGGTGTGGCTAAAAGAGGTTATTTTACAAGTTTACTTCTGGATACCTTGGTTGATACAAGAGAAAAACGTGCAGAATGAGCATGAACACATTTCGAAATTGAAAGAATATGCGATTATTACATGTGCTGTTATAAAACCTTGTAGCTACAGCTTGATTCACGCTGTAGTTATAATGTTTTGCAATAATATTGACGATTTACAGCTAATTGAGAAGTTTCTCCTCAAGCGTAAATGTAATGACCGTTTACTAGGCTCCGCCCTGTCTCCTGAATAAAAACAGAATATAGTGCAAATTGCAAGCTTTTATGACATAGTTTTGCAGACCATAGCTGATGTGGGAAGAAGTCGTACAGAAAGGTGTGAGATTGTAGGATTAAAAAACTCTAACATCCTTTAGGCCACAGGGCTGCAGCCATTGTACAGTTGGTAGCGCATCAGACTCTCAGTTATAAGGGTACGGGTTCGATTCCAGGCTAATGGAAATACTGTAAAATCAGAAATGTTCGCAAGGGATTAATTTTCGCTATGTTCGCGAATCCAATAAACTCGTAAACATTTAGCCACGTGAACATATTGCCTGTGAGCAAATGCAATGATTAATTCGTAAACATTTAGCCACGTGGACATATTGCCTGTGAGCAAATGCAATGATCCTACAAGAACGCACCGTCCGTCCGCCATTACTTTGATTTTCGGAATTGTTTTGGTTTTATCATACAATGTAAATCGAGTAAATAATGCAATCAAACTAGACAAACGACTTTAATGTTCGCATTCTTTAAAATTTCCAATAAACCTTCGCTGCGATGGGCCTTGAATACATCAAATATCACCAGGGCTGTTTGGTTACACCTGTAACAAAAGGTGTGAAATGTGGTCAATAGAGCGACATACGATTTTGACAGGCATTGTTTGTCAGCAATTAACAGTTATGTTATGCAGTTTTCCATACTTTAAACAAGATCTATTGAACAAATACGGACTGCTGAATGTATTCGATCTGAATTGATATGATTTTATTAATCTACAGAAGATGAACAGTGTTTGGTATGAAAATGTATTCACGTACATGATTAAAGGATTAAATGATAACGGATTACGTGAGACTTTTTTAAACAAGTAGGGGCATCTGGTATTTTTTACGTACATGTATCGTGTTATTAATATGAAGACCGGCTGTAAAAATAGAACACAAAACCGATAGTTGATGATTTTATTTTCGTGAAAATTAAAACACATGGTTCACAGGTTTTTTTTTCGCAAACTTTTACCCTCGCGAACCACTTCAAATTTAAAAATTCGTAAACTTTTGGCCCAGCGAAAATATCTGATTTTACAGTATGTACTCTGACGATATTGTTATCAACCAATGGTTTGATAATTGTAAACCCTTTGTAGGTTAGCAACTGCAGGCACGGTAAGGATGTTTTGGTAGTAGTGCTGTACTGGTATGAGAAATGACAGGAATATATGGTAAGGTGCTCCATTAGATAAGATATGACCATGGCAGTGGGAAATGGTTTGAACCTAGTCATTCAATCAAATTTAATGGCCACACATGTAAAGGTAGACTCTGATTTAGACAAGGTCAGAATGAGGGTTATTTGGCCTTTCAAATTTCGAAATTTCAAAATTCCACAAGGTGAAAATTTGGAAAACATTTTGGAAAATAAAAAAATTGATTGTGACAAGCAATTTCTTCTTTTCTACAATGCTTTCTACCCCAAAACCTAAAAAGTGAAATTCTATTTGAATTTGTAATCTGTAATATCTTTGAATATGGACAATTACCCTTAGTTTTGTCATTAGGGAAAAGGCTATTTAAAGTTGCCTATGGCCCAAGGAGATGCCAAAAGTTTTCAGGTCACATAAATCTAAAATGGGCATAACTCAAGATGAAAATGTGTGCTATATTTGTATATGAAATCCTCTCTGCCTTAACCCTTTCCTAAACAAGACCTAGTTTTGATGTCCCTAATCAAAATGGCTTGCTAAAACATTGAAACAAAAGAAGAAACTGCTGATAACCAGCAGTTTCTCCTTTTGTCTCAATATTTTCTATGCCATATTTTAAACAAATTCTATCTATAATAACATCTGTTTTGTATTTTGTGGTACTTTTTGAAGTGGATCACCCTAAAATTTTGTTGTTTGGGAAAGGGTTAACATCCATGTTGTCTTCAACTGCTTTCAAATTGAAGCACCACAGATTTTTGCTATTTGGGAATGGGTTAATAATGGCTTACTTTATTTGTCAGGTATAAGAGAGCTGTAAGATGTGTTTTACCCAGGGAAGTGGACATGATGATAACAGGAAAAAGACATCCTTTTCTTGCAAGATATAAGGTATCCCAATTTAACCCTTTCCCAAACAAGACCTGCTTTTGACGTCCCTTATAGAAAACACTTGGGAAAACATTGAAACAAAAGAAGAAACTGCTAATAAACAGCAGTTTCTCCTTTTGTCGCAATAATTTCTGTGCAATTTTTAGCACAAATCCTATCTTTCATAACATCCATTTTGTCATTTGTGGCAGTTTTAAAAGTGGATCACCCTAAAATTTTCTCTTTGGGAAAGGGTTAAGTTAAGTAACATTTACCAAACACTGCTGATACATTTACCAATCATTGCTAACAAATGATAATTGAATGATTAAGGAAACCAAAGAGATGTGTATTACAAAAGGCAATATTTAGTGACATAGAGGTACAGCTTTCAGTAGAGTCTATTCCTTCCCGCAAGAGCAGTCATTGCAGGGAATCATGTGATGCAACAATTGCAGAAAATCTTCATTAATTTCATCAATACAGAATTTCCTATGAGGTATCTCAAATCAAGATTTTCTTTTGGAAAAAGGTAAAAATCTTCTTAAAGGCAATGATTTATTTGAAAACTTCAAAAAAGAATCCTAAAATTATCATTTAACCCATTCTCACATAATGACGCCCCACAAGATAAAGACTGAAAAACATTTTGGAAATTTTAAGAAATTAATTGTCTGTGACAAACAATTTCTTAAAATTTAAAAACATTTTCTACAAAGACAGACCGAAAAATGTACAATTTCATTTGCTCGAAAATGTCGTCTGCAACCTCCTCTTTGAACAAGTCTATGATTCAGGTTGGTTTTGATGGAGATGGAAAGATCAAGGCTTTAAAACTGAGATTTTACTCAAATGGTGGAATGAGCATGGACACTTCTGGTTTGGTATGTAGCATAACACTTTTCCAAATGGCAAAAAATAATGATAATCCAATTTGAAAGATGCTTCAATCAGACAACAGGCAGATCATGATTGGATTTATGTGCAAAAGTACATGTAGCACAGAAAGTATTAAAGCAATAGGAGAAAATGAGATTTTTTAGCTCACCTGAGCACAAGGTCCATCGTGCGTCGTTTGTCAACAATTTCTTTCAATGACGTCTCCTCCTAAACTACTCGGCCAACTTCAACCAAACTTGGCATGAATGTTTCTTAAAGGATTGCTAAAAGAACTGAAATCCATGAAAAACTCTGGTTGCCATGGCAACAGAAAAGGAGAAAATTCACTAAACATCAATTACATCTTTGAATGACATCTCCTCCTAAACTACCTGAGGCTGATTTCAACCGAACTTGGCAGAAATATTCCTTAGGAAGTCCTTGTTTAAATTGTTAAAAGAATTGAAATCTTTTAAAAACTCTGGTTGCCATGGCAACAGAAGATGAGAAATTTGACTAAATCTCAATAATTTCTTTGAACAACATCTGCTCCTAAACTACATGGCCAATTTCAACCAAACTTGGCAGAAATATTCCTTAGGATTTCCTTTAAAAATTGCTAAATGAATTGAAATCCATTTAAAGCTCTGGTTGCCATGGCAACAGAAAAGGAGAAATTCAACCAATCACAATGACATCTTTGAATGATATCTTCTTCTAAACTACCAGGCTGATTTCAACCAAATTTGGCAAAACTATTCCTAAGAAGGTCCCCTTTAGAATTTGTTTATTAAAATGAAATCTATTAAAAAACCTGGCAACAGAAAAAGAGAAATTAAATGAAATCTGTGAGAAGCAATTTCTCCATAACTGCTGAGCCAAATTTAACAAAACTTCATATTTGCATTACTTATGATATTACCTCGTCACAGAAAAAGGGGACTTCTTGTTAAAGTCTGCTTTTGCAGGCCAACATGATGGAAAATGAAGAAATTGCTTGTTGATAGAAAATGAAGAAATTGCTTGTCACAAGCAATTTCTTCATTTTCGACAATGTTTTCCTAAGCTTGTTTCTTTTGGAGGATCAGAGTAAAATTATTACTGTAAAGGCTACCAGGCTAAGCGATGTTTAAGAAATATTAATATTTTGATATTTGGTTATTTGAAAGGTGTTTTTTTGTTTTCAAACCATGTATTTGATTTTCCCAATCAGAGGACACTTTAATTCTGACAGGTAATGTGGAATGCTGTAAATCGGTTTGAGAACTGCTATAGACTGGATAATGTAGATGTTGTGGGCCAGGTGTGCAAGACTAATACTCCATCCAACACAGCATTTCGTGGATTTGGTGGCCCAGAGTCAGTGCTTATTATGGATGATATACTGTTTCATATGGCTTGTTACCTAAATACAAGACCAGAACAAGTAAGTATCAGGATATTTTTTGATTAAGTCGTTCCCACATATTGACTCTTTTTGACTCACCAAAGGATATATAGGCCTTTGAAAACATGGTGGAAAATGAAGAAACTGCTTGTAGCAGGCAATTTCTTCAATTCCTACAATGTGTTCTACCAAAAAGACAAATAAATAAATAAATGTATTTCCCTTGAATTTTTCTTCTGCAACATCTTGCATTAGTCCCTTTGGTTAACATTTATAACAATTGATAACATATATACTAATTTCCTTTGGCTGAAACCTCAACTTAATAGAATTGATGTAATTACAAAACATAACGCAAAAGTGGTGAATATGTAAACATGGTGGTGTCTGCTCTATTATCTATTGACCAATTAGGTTTACCTTTCAGGAGGTAGTCATTATTTACATGAATAATGGCGTATGCAAGAAAAGATGAAATGATTTTCAATTGATAATTCAAACCATGTGGTATATTTAGATAATGACAACCACATTGTTTGCAGATGTGTCAAAAAAGGCAGAGGTCATATTAATCAATGACCTCTGGTTTGGAGAATAGGCCTGATGCGAATTTGACTGTAATTCTATGTCTCAAATTCCAGGAGGTTTTTCCACATCCCAGCTTTTATGAGGGAACTATCAATAAATTAAATTCTAACTTCAGATTATAGAAAGAAATTTCCTGCGGGAGGGTGATCTAACACCATATGGACAGGTTGTAGAGAATTGTACAGTGAAGGAAATGTGGGATAAATGTGCACAACAAAGTCAGTATCTACAGAGGCTTGAAGAGATCAACAACTACAACAGGTAATCAGTGCAAACAAACAATATGAAACCATTTCCCAAAAGGCAAAATTTTAGACAGGTCCAAATTCAAAGATAATGCAGATAATGATTTCATGATGGAGAAGAAGTATCTCAGTATGGAAACACATCTTCTATATTCTGCACACTAAATTATCCTATAACCCTCTCCCAAACGACAAAATTTTAGGGTGATCCACTTCAAAAACTGCCACAAATGACAAAATGGAAGTTATTAAAGATATAATTTGTGAAAAATATGGCATAGAAAATATTGAGACAAAAGGAGAAACTGCTGGTTATCAGCAGTTTCTTCTTTTGTCTCAATGTTTTCCCAAGCCTTTTCTATTAGGGACGTTAAAACCAGGTCTTGTTTGGGAAAGGGATAACAAGATCTTTCAAGGCAAAACAAATGTTAGGAAGCTGAAATTTGAATATCATATTTTAATATTTAGTCAAACTGTCATTTTTAGCGAGCCAGGACTTTATGTCCGGGGAGCTAATGTCACAGCCCTAGTGTCGGCGTCCCGTCCCGTCCCGTCTTCACTTGAAAAACTTTAACCTGGTCTATATCTCAGGCACTATTAGAGATACAGTCTTGATATTTCATACATGGATACATCTCGACAAGACCTTTCATCTGGGACCATGACCTTTGACCTAGTGACCTTGACCTTGGAGTTTGACCTACTTTTGAAAAACTTTAACCTGGCCTATATATCATGCACTATTATTGATAGAGCCTTGATATTTCACACATGGATACCTCCTGCCAAGACCTTTCATTTGGGACCATGACCCTTGACCTTGTGACCTTGACCTTGGAGTTTGACCTACTTTTAAAAAATTGGCTGATTTTGTGACAAGCTCCCGTATAGGCGAGCTACGTTGTCCGCGGACAACTCTTGTTCATGGCAGCCATCACGAAAACCATCCAAAATGGCGTGTGCATCCCAAGATGTTGACTGTTAACACCTTGAGCCATATTCAGGGGGTTCCAATGAATGATTCTATACCACTCCCACACTGCCCTTAGAGGGTGCATTGTGAGCCCTCGTGGTCCACTGACCAAGGTTAATGTGACAATTAAAAGACATGTTGCAAACTCCATGAGTTGTTGTGGTTATGGCATACCTAATACTACTGACTAGGAAATAGGGATGGGAACAAGGACCCCATTAATAGAGTACTCGATTGAATCAGCTAAAACGAGTTAAGTGTATCAAATACGAGAAATACCTGTCCCATGGACCTAAGAAGCTATGTTTGTACAATTATATTGATGAATCGTCTTTAACATAATGTCATAGGGGTGGTCAATTAGAAATAATAACAAACCCGCATATATCTGATGAAATATGTGAGAGTAATGTCTCGATAAGTCGGAAAATGGGTAAAAAACAGCTGTCCCACCTCGGGGGTGGTCCAGTTCATCACTTTTGTACGGAGAGTACATATATAATACATATACAGTATACCTAGTATCCCAACCAGTAGCTTTTCCAAATTGTTTTAGTGGTGAAATAAAGAAATTTAAGATAAATGCATTTTTCTGCAAACAATTATGCATTATGTCCCATGGTCTGGCGTGACTTACGTTATTTAGTTTTACACACATCCTAAAACGAAACCATGTTTTGAATACATGATATTAAATATCATTTATAAATAGTCAACAGCATGTGCAAACACATTGTATTACTCTTGAAAGTAGCAGTAGATTATAGTAAGTCACACTTTGCAATGAAGGAAGCTACCCCGCTCAAGGAGCAGTAAATGTGAATTACGTTAATGCTTTTTAAAATTTCACACAATCAACGCTTAAGTTAAATACATAGTTTGGCATGTACCTACACATGTGTAGATTACATAAACCAAGAAGAACATTTCTCTTCAGAATTATTACCTGTGGACTTTTATTGTATGTTCAAAATTGTGAATTACGTGTCTGTGAATTACGTTACGTCATTTTTCGTTCCATAAAATATTTTATTCATTAAATGTCGCAAAATTAGAAACACTCAAGTCATGTTTTAAATATTTATTAAATTCAAGAAGTCAATTGATAGTAAAACCGAAATATGTCAATGTGAAAAATCTAAGACCGAAACTATAGTGGGACATTTTTCGTTCGTAATTGTGCCACTTAACTCGTTTTAGCTGGAATGTCCGAGTATCGATTACCAATGTTAGTAATCGAGTAATCGGATAGAAAAATTAATATCAGCAGAAAAATGAAAAATCGTTTTTCCCAGAATATCGATCGCTCTTTTCCAACAGCGTAATTTGCAAAGGGTAGAGTAAGTAACACCTTGTTGTCTGCCGATTATCTAATCACTTGATAAATTGCAATCAAGTGCCAACAGCTATTGTTCTCGCTGTCATAGTACAATGTCATAAATTTTCGCACCTTCACTGCTCTTTACTCTAATTTCGGGCGGTGCGTTTTCATTGGGCGTCAGTAAAATTTACCTTTGAGTTGATTGGTCAATTCAATATTCAATCAACCAATTATTGGATTATTGTAAAGAATTCATTCTATTGTAATTTGTTACCCGAAGAAGAATCATCTCATTCCTGAGTACACCCAAATGAATTCCAGAAAGTCTAAATATGCCTCACGCTAAGATTATAGTGACCTGTGTATAAACATATATATCACAACATGTGTAAATATTACAGACGCATTGGAGGTAAATTAAAACTTTGCAGATTTTTTTTCTCATTATACCCCCGCAAACGAAGTTTGGAGGGGGTATACTGGAATCAGCCTGTCGGTCCAGTGGTTGGATGGTTGGATGGTTGGTTGGTTGGATGGTTGGTTGGTCTGTCTCCAAAACTTTGTCCGGACAACTCCTCCTACATTTGTTGACCGATTTAGTTCATACTTGGCACAAGTGTTCATTGTGACCTGTAGATGTGCAAGACACAAATTTCACGAAAATTGGACCGATACTTTTTGAGTTATGGCCCCTGATTTGACCAAAAAATGCTTGTCCGGATAACTCCTCCTACACTTGTGGACCGATTTAGTTCATGCTTGGCACAAGTGTTCATTGTGACCTGTAGATGTGCAAGACGCAAATTTCACAGAAATCGGACCAATACTTTTTGAGTTACGGCCCCTGATTTGACGCAAAAATGCTTGTCCGGCCAACTCCTCCTACAGTTACTGTCCGATTTGCTTCATACTTGGCACAGGTGTGCATTAGGACCTGTAGATGTGCAAGACGCACATTTCACGAAAATTGGACCGATACTTTTTGAGTTATGGCCCCTGATTTGACCAAAAAATGCTTGTCCGGATAACTCCTCCTACACTTGTGGACCGATTTAGTTCTTACTTTGCACATTGTCCATTGTGACCTGTAAATGTGCAAGACGTAAATTTCACGGAAATCGGACCAATACTTTTTGAGTTATGGCCCCTGATTTGACCCAAAAATGCTTGTCTGGCCAACTCCTCCTACAGTTACAGTCCGATTTGCTTCATACTTGGCACAGGTGTGCATTAGGACCTGTAGATTTGAAAGACACAAATTTCACGAAAATCGGACTTATACTTTTTGAGTTATTGCCCCTGATTTGACCAAAAAATGCTTGTCTGGATAACTCCTCCTACACTTGTGGACCGATTTAGTTCATACTAGGCACATGTGTTCATTGTCACCTGTAGATGTGCAAGACGCAAATTTCACGGAAATCCGACCAATACTTTCTGAGTTATGGCCCCTGATTGGACCAAATTTCAAGAAAATCGGATTGACAATTTCTGAGTATGGCTCCTGATTCAACAAAAGCGCTTGTCCGAACAAAGGTGGTGGCGGGGGTATTTTCATCACCTTCAGTGATAGATTTCTAGTTCTTTATGAGTTAAACGGAAATATTTAGACACTTTCTGTAATTCTCATCACAAATCAAACAAATGTCCGTTTTATTTAAATAATGTACTGGTCAAATATCATTTAAAGAGTCTTTTTGACCGAAGATATGCTGCATAAATCGCACATGAACATGTTGGAAAACACCGATACTATATCCAAAAGATGACGTTTTTATTGGAGTACTCAAGTACCAGACTTGTCGAAAAAACAGAAATCTTTGTCAGACATTTGGTCTGACAGTACCGAATAATCTGTCAGACTGAATAAAATTTTGTCAGACAGAACTCTCATTCACTATCTTGACTGATCAAAAGGAGTGTCAGACATTTGGACTGACAGTAGCAAAAAAATTATCAGACAAAGGGAAATTTTATCAGATATGTCTGATGGTTCTCGCCATGTCTGAAGTACTGGATCGGAAGGGTGGCCGAGTACTCGATTAGTAAAACTGATACTCGTACCATCCCTACTAAGGAAAGCCTTAAAACATATAGGCAAAAGAAAAATGCTTGTGACTAGCATTTTTATGCCCCCTTTCGAAGAAAAAGGGGGTATACTGTTTTGCAAGTGTCGGTAGGTCGGTCCGTCGGTCTGTCCGTAGACCAAATCTTGTCCGGAGCATAACTCGAAAAGTATTAAAGGTAGAATCATGAAACTTTACAGGTGGATAGATCTCATTATGGAGAGGTGCAGTGCACAAAAACTGTAACTCTGCCGATCAAATTTTTTGAGTTATTGCCCTTTGTTGATTTTATAACTTGATTCTTGTCCGGAGCATAACTCAAAAAGTATGTAAGGTAGAATCATGAAACTTTACAGGTGGATAGATCTCATTGTGGAGAGGTGCAGTGCACAAGAACCGTAACTCTGCCGATCAAATTTTTGGAGTTATTGCCCTTTGTTGATTTTATAATTGATTCTTGTCCGGAGCATAACTCAAAAAGTATGTAAGGTAGAATCATGAAACTTTACAGGTGGATAGATCTCATTGTGGAGAGGTGCAGTGCACAAGAACCGTAACTCTGCCGATCAAATTTTTGGAGTTATTGCCCTTTGTCGATTTTCAACCTTGATTCTTGTCCGGGGCATAACTCAAAAAGAATGTTAGGTAGAATCATGAAACTTTACAGGTGGATAGATCTCATTATGGAGAGGTGCAGTGCACAAGAACTGTAACTCTGCTGATCATATTTTTGGAGTTATTGCCCTTTGTTGATTTTCAAACTTGATTCTTGTCCGGAGAATAACTCAAAAACTATGTAAGGTAGAATCATGAAACTTTACAGGTTAATAGCTCTTATTATGGAGAGGTGCAGTGCACAAGAACTGTAACTCTGCTGATCATATTTCTGGAGTTATTGCCCTTTGTTGATTTTAAAATTTTATTCTTGTCCGGAGCACAACTCAAAAAGTATGTAAGGTAGAATCATGAAACTTTACATGTGGATAGATCTCATTATGGAGAGGTGCAGTGCACAAGAACCGTAACTCTGGCGATCAAAATTTTGGAGTTATTGCCCTTTGTTGATTTTATAACTTGATTCTTGTCTGGAGCACAACTCTAAAAGTATGTAAGGTAGAATCATGAAACTTTACAGGTGGATAGATTTCATCATGGAGAGGTGCGGTGCACAGGAACCATAACCTTGCCGATGAAATTCTTGGAGTTATTGCTCTTTGTTGAATTTACACTTAATTCTTAAAATTGCCTATATCTCATGTCTTTTTACACATACAGGCTTGGTATCTCACACATAGATACTTCCTATCAACATCGTTCACATTTGACCATGACCTTGGACATTGTGACCTTGGCCTTGGAGTTTGACCTACTTTAAAAAAAATTAAACCGGGCATATATCTCATGACCTATTACACATACAGCCTTGATATTTAACACATGGACACCTCCTACCAAGACCTTTCACAATTGACCATGACCTTGGACCTTGTGACCTTGACCTTGGAGTTTGACCTACTTTAAAAAAATTAAACCGGGCATATATCTCATGACCTATTACACATACAGCCTTGATATTTCACACATGGACACCTCCTACCAAGACCTTTCACAATTGACCATGACCTTGGACCTTGTGACCTTGACCCTGGAGTTTGGCCTACTTTTTAAAAACTTTAACCTGGCCGATATATCATGTCCTTTTACACATACAGCCTTGATATTTGACACATGGAAACCACCAACCAAGACCTTTCACATATGACTATGACCTTGGACCTTGTGACCCTGACCTTGGACTTTGACCTACTTCTATGATACATTAACCTGGCCTATATTTCATGTCATTTTACACATACAGCCTTGATATTTGACACATGGACACCTACGACCAAGACCTTTCACATTTGACCATGACCTTTGACCTTGTGACCTTGACCTTGGTGTTTGACCTACTTCTATAATACATTAACCTGGCCTATATTTCATGTCATTTTACACATACAGCCTTGATATTTCACACGTGGTCACTTCCAACCAAGACATTTCCATTTTGACCATGACCTTGGACCTTGGAGTTTGACCTACTTTTGAAATAATTATACTATGCCTATATCTCCTGTCCTGTTACCTATACAGTCTCTATATTTTATTCACATGGACACCTACTACCAAGACCTTTCACATTTGACCATGACCTTTACCTGTGTGACCTTGACCTTTGATTTTTACATACTTTTAGAAATCTTTAACCTAGCCTTTATCTTATATCTTATTACACCTACAGCCTTGATATTTCACACATAGACACCTCCTACCAAGACCTTTCACATTTGACCATGACCTTGAATATTGCAACCTTGACCTTGGAGTTTGACCTACTTTAAAAAAGCAAACTTAAACCAGGCATATATCATATCATGTCCTTTTACACCTACAGCCTTGATATTTCATACATGGACACCTCCAACCAAGACCTTTCACATTTGACCATGACCTTGACCTTGGCATTTGGCCTACTTTTAAAATTTTTAACTTGGCCTATGTTTCATTTTACTTTTATGTATACAGCCTTGATATTTCACACATAGACACCTCCTACCAAGACCTTTCATATTTGACCATGACCTTGGACCTTGTTAACTTGACCTTGGACTTTGACCTATATCAAATGTACGCCCTTGAGGGGGCATATATGTTTTACAAACATCTCTTGTTTTCCTTTTGCCTCAATATTGACTCAGGTAGAATGTCCACAAAGAACAATTTGTATCAACTTAAATTTTGTCTTGCATCAACTTTTTAAGCGTACCACCCTAACATTTTGCTGTTTGAGAATGGGTTAATTTACTTGTTTATTGATTCATCTTTATAGAGAAAACAGATGGAAGAAAAGAGGAATAGCACTGACAGCTATCAAGTTTGGGATTGGATTTATAGCTCTCTTCTGCTACAGAGTAAGCTTTGATTTAATAAGGATAGATTTAAGATAGTCAACCCTTAATGCATCTTGCAAGCCAAGGGTGAAATCTATGATGTAACATTATGTTTTTGTATTCACGCTTGGCAGATTTAGTCTGATTTTCTTGGTGTCCTGTTAAGCGTTTTAAAGTCATAATAGCTGTCAAAAAACCTGCCAATTTGCAAAAAAAAAGGTTTACAGTATAAAAGTATGAGCAAAAAGATGCAGAAACACTGTATTTCAAGCGAGTAACCATGCGCTGTTTACCCACAATAAGCGCATGTATATTGACATTCTAACTTTCCATGGTGCTCAAAAGTTTGTTGGGTGTTTACAATTGTGTCTATATATAGATTTATGTATTACATATTTCGGGTACCTGCAAAAGCCGTAAATATTCGTTTATAGTCGGGCGATCATGTGATACGAAGGTATCTAATAAAAGTGACATGTCACGCTAAAAGGGAATTTACGGGAAGTTCATAAAACACAATTTCGAGAAACGACTCATACTAAGCAGACGTAAACTAGATGTTGCATTTAGAAAATGAACACATAGTAAGATAGAGAAATTATTGGTGGCCCAGAAAATTACCTACGAGTTATGAGTCTTGAATCTTGTCAGTCTGCGCAGTCCGCACAGGCTGGATATTGTCTATACTTTTATACTTTGCAGAAGGTTCCTCTTTAGTGCGACGGGTAAAAAATTTGAACATTCCGATTTTCACGGGATTTCTGCACATGCCTGGTTACAAATAAATGTTCAACTCTTTCCCTAAATGACAAAAAATAAAATTCTTCTCAATTAAAATCGTTTGAAGACTGCATAACCAATGACATTGGAAATGTGAATTATTTACGATATCACATAGAAAATATTTAGGTAATAGGAGAGACTGCTAACAATTAGCATTCCTTCCTTTGTCTCAATGTTTCCTGTGTTTTTGCAAAAAGGAATCAAAAGCAGGTCTTGTATGGGAAAGGGTTAACCAACTGAAGTTATTTTAATGGTCTATTACGACCAAATGAAAGGATTTTTGGTTTTCTCACAAATCGTTTGAAAATGGGTTTCAGTATAATGTTTAGACGGTCATTTCACAATTGAAAGTGTTTACGCGTTGAACACTGCAGTCAAGATATCGGATATTTTTGATTGCAATAAAATGTCATGATCGCACGCGTGATTTGTTTATTTATATGATGACATATTACAACTTCTCTTTTATAAGGTAATATGTTTTCATAGATCCTCATGGATGCCTAATGCCCCACGAGATACATGTTTTAGTGGGCGGGCGTTGAGCTTCACATGCCTCTCTGTGCAGTATACCGTTGCATGCATATGACTAAACTCATATATCAACATAGGTCAAACATGTGTACGTTCCATGCGGTCTTTGTTTACCCTGTTATTATTGCTTGTGTTCAAATGAAATTCCTTTTTTTCTCAATAACTTCTATATTGAATTCCATCATTTTGAACAGATCTTGATCAGCATATTTAATATTTTTCGAGTTTAAATGGGTAATATATGTGCAATTGGCATAAATGACGACGGTGATCAACAAATGCTGTAACATGTATTGTTTTTGATCTCCAATGACGTCTCATGTTGACATCTATCAAGAACAATCACTCTAGTTGGTTTTTAGCTCACCTGAGCACGAATGTGCTCATGGTGAGCTATTGTGATACCGCTGTGTCCGGCGTCCGTCGTCCGGCGTCCGGTGTCCGTCGTCCGTCGTCCGGCGTCCGTCAAACTTTGCCTTGTGTGCACTCTAGAGACCACATTTTTTGCCCAATCAACCTGAAATTTGCTCAGAATGATTGTCTTGATGAAATCTCGGACAAGTTCAAAATTGGGTCATCTGGGGTCAAAAACTAGGTCACGGGGTCAAATCTTAGAAAAACCTTGTGTGCACTCTAGAGGCCACATTTTTTGCCCAATCAACCTGATATTTGCTCAGAATGATTGTCTTGATGAAATCTCGGACAAGTTCGAAATTGGGTCATCTGGGGTCAAAAAGTAGGTCACGGGGTCAAATATTAGAAAAACCTTGTGTGCACTCTAGACGCCACATTTTTTGCCCAATTAACCTGAAATTTTCTCAGAATGATTGTCTTGATGAAATCTCGAACAAGTTAGAAATTGGGTCATCTGGGGTCAAAAACTAGGTCACAGGGTCAAATCTTAGAAAAACCTTGTGTGCACTCTAGAGGCCACATTTTTTGCCCAATCAACCTGAAATTTGCTCAAAATGGTTGTCTTGATACTAGTAAAATCTCGGACAAGTGTGAAATTGGGTCATCTGGGGTCAAAAACTAGGTCATAGGGTCAAATCTTAGAAAAACCTTGTGTGCACTCTAGAGGCCACATTTTTTGCCCAATCAACCTGAAAATTGCTCAGAATGATTGTCTTGATGAAATCTCGAACAAATTAGAAATTGGGTCATCTTGGGTTAAAAACTAGGTCACAGGGTCAAATCTTAGAAAAACCTTGTGTGCACTCTAGAGGCCACATTTTTTGCCCAATCAACCTGAAAATTTGTCAGAATGATTGTCTTGATGAAATCTACGATAAGTTCGAAATTGGGTCATCTAGGGTCAAAAACTAGGTCACAGGGTAAAATTTTAGAAAAACCATGTGTGCACTCTAGAGGCCACATTTTTTGCCCAATCAACCTGAAAATTGGTCTGAAATGGTGACTTCATGAAATCTCGGACAAGTTAGAAATTGGGTCATCTGGGGTCAGAAACTAGGTCACGGGGTCAAATTTTAGAAAAACCTTGTGTGCACTCTAGAGGCCACATTTTTTGTCCAAATGTACTCATTTTTGCTCAGGAAGTGTGTTTTGATGATTTCTCAGACAAGTTTGAAATTGGGTTATCTGGGGTCAAAAACTAGGTCACGGGGTCAAATCTTAGAAAAACCTTGTGTGCACTCTAGAGGCCACATTTTTTGCCCAATCAACCTGAAAATTGCTCAGAATGATTGTCTTGATGAAATCTCGGACAAGTTAGAAATTGGGTCATCTTGGGTTAAAAACTAGGTCACAGGGTCAAATTTTAGAAAAACCTTGTGTGCACTCTAGAGGCCACATTTTTTGCCCAATCAACCTGAAAATTTGTCAGAATGATTGTCTTGATGAAATCTATGATAAGTTCGAAATTGGGTCATCTAGGGTCAAAAACTAGGTCACGGGGTGAAATTTTTGAAAAACCATGTGTGCACTCTAGAGGCCACATTTTTTGCCCAATCAACCTGAAAATTGGTCTGAAATGGTGACTTGATGAAATCTCGGACAAGTGTGAAATTGGGTCATCTGGGGTCAAAAACTAGGTCACGGGGTCAAATTTTAGAAAAACCTTGTGTGCACTCTAGAGGCCACATTTTTTGTCCAAATGTACTCATTTTTGCTCAGGAAGTGTGTTTTGATGATTTCTCGGACAAGTTTGAAATTTGGTCATCTGGGGTCAAAAACTAGGTCACGGGGTCAAATCTTAGAAAAACCTTGTGTGCAGTCTAGAGGCCATATTTTTTGTCCAAATGTACTCATTTTTGCTCAGGAAGTGTGTTTTTATGATTTCTCTGACAAGATTAAAATTGGGTCATTTGGGGTCAAAAACTAGGTCACGGGGTCAAATCTTAGGAAAACCTTGTGTGCACTCTAGTCTCAGGTGAGCGCTTCAGGGCCAATGGCCCTCTTGTTTAAATAGGTCAGTTGTCTACATGTTCTTTCTAATTAAACTGGAGAGTAAATTACAAACAGGAATCGTGAAAAATGTTGTTTTTACCTACTTTTCACGCTATAAAAATTAAGATATAGGTCGTAATTGACCTTTAACAGTCATGCCTCACTCTTTCCCAAACGGCAATAAGTTTGATATTCTATTTTGAAAGTTTTAAACACGACAATTTATGCATGTTAAGATAGGATTTGTTGAACTAAATAAAACTGAGAAAATGTCTAAGCAACTGGGGGAATTGCTTGTTATCAAGATTTTCTCCATTTACCTCAATGTGTTCTCAATCCCTTCTAATGATGACATCAAAACAAGGTTTTAATTGGGAAAGGGTCAGATTCTGCTTGACATGTCATGCTAAAAGCATGCTTCTATGAAGTCAACAGAAGACCATATTTCGAGAGACAGGTCACATTTAGCAAGCGCCAAAGATATCCGTATTTTGATAATAATATATAGTGTGATAGGAAAAACATGTAAATCCAGAGTATCAACAGTTCTGATCCTGATCAGTCTGTGCTTTCCTTGCAAACTGTTTAGGGGTGCTACCCACTTCCCAAAAGGTACCTTTAAAGAGACATCTCACATTTTTAAATTTTTACTGTTTATTCTCTGACGTCATTCCACTCCATTTAAAAATAGATTCCGTAGACGCTCACTTATAACCGCTCAGGATTCGGATAATTCCGACTCGCCCTTGACATTGTAAACATGACATACTGACATACATTTCCAGAAAGGGAAAATGTACCAATGTACCATTCTTTCACTGGTTTTATGCAGTTGGAATAGGCTTTGTTCATATCATCAGATAATAAGAACTCGGTAACAGAAAAACTTCAATCTTTACAGCTATTATGACTTTAATTGGTTCCAGCCAGATGGACACAAAGTTGAGCGATTTTTTGTCAGAACATCACTTCAAAAGACAGCTTTCTTTCAATTTTTAGCTTGACTTTTCGAAGAAAATGAGAGCTTATACTGTCACCCGGGCATCGGCGTTGGCGTCGGTGTTGCAACAAAGGTTAAAGTTTTTTCAAACATCAATGACTTCCATACTATCAAAGGGATTCAACCCAAACTTGGAATACTTATTCACCATCACACCCTCTACCTTACTACTAGGACCCATGACCCTGGCTCCACTATATTTGGAGTTATGCCCCCTTTATACTAAGCAACTTAGAAAGTCGAGCGCGCTGTCTTCGGACAGCTCTTGTTATTCGAGGACCTTTCAAGGACCAAAAAAGCAGCTGTTTTAGGTAGTCCGTATGGAGTAGAATGCGAAAGACAAGGCGCGTAAATGAAATCATCAATAATGGATGAAATAACATCAAAAGCATTTAGAATGAGACGTTTGATTGGTTGTTACTCCATAACAACCAGCAGGACAACGGCTATGCGGCGTATTGAGATTTCAAGAAAATTAGACTAAATCTGCAAAGGGTGAATACAAACGTAATAGTGGGTTCTTGTGTTATAGAGTAAGGTTTGATGTAATACAGGTTCATGATTGTCTTTCCTTCCATCCGCCTGTCCATCTGTCTGTCCGTCCATGTGCAAAATACTTATATGGAGCATATATCTGGAAGTAATTTAGCATTAACAGCTATCAAGTTTGGGATTGGATTTATAGCTCTCTACTGTTATAGAGTAAGGTTTGATGTAATACAGGTACATGTCTGTCTGTCTGTCCATGTGCAAAATACTTATATAGAGCATATCTCTGAAAGTAATTTAGCATTAACAGCTGTCAAGTTTGGGATATGATTAATAGCTCTCTTCCATTTTACATTAAGCTTTGATTTGATACAGATACATGTACATACCTGTTTTAAGGTAATCCACCTCTAATGAGATTCATGCGACTTCGGAATTTTAGGTGAAAAGTCATTAACTTTCATTAGGTTTTTGACCTATTCTGTATTTAACCCATTCTCACATATTTCCACAGTTTTTGATGCGCCTTCAAGCAAATGGCTTCTGTAAACTTAGTGGACTGAATATTTTCATACAAATTAGCCCAAAATATAAAATTTCAGACTGTTTAAATTATTGTCTGTATTACCTTTCAATTTTGCTGAGTCTAAAATTTTGCCCTCTGATAATGAAAAAATATTATCAATCATAGCCTTATTGCAATAACCACAGCATACATCAGACCACAGACCTGGTTATCGTCGGTGCTATGACAAAATGGCGTAATAGAAATTTTGCTCGAAAACCATTTTTTTCAGGAGAGCCAAAAACGTTTTTGCCGTTTTAAAAAATGTTAAAAAATATGCCGGCAAAATTGCGTAACTCACTATTACTCTCATGTAAATTTGTCTACGTATAACGCATTTTTGTCAGCTAAATCGAGTTACGCAATTTTGTCACATGATAATTGAAAGGGTTCTAATATGTGTAGAAAAACGCCGTTTTGACAGGATATGCGCTCCTACATACTTAGTAGAAAGCATTCATAAAAAAAAATTTGACAAAATGGCGTAACTAATTTGTTACGCCATTTTGTCATTGCACCGACGTTATGTGGTCCAAGATAGGAAAATAATTGGAAACATTGTGTCTACAGAAAATTCTCATAACTATCTAAAACTGTCTTCTTTTGTCTCAATATTTTCTGTTCTATATTGTACAAATGTTCTATCGTTAATCAACATCCAGTTTGTTTTCAGCAGGATTTGTCAAAATAGAACGGTCCAAATTTTTGCCAGTGAGAAAAGGTCAATCCATTCCTACATACATGTATTGATGTTTCTTTACACCCCATGTGATAGGGGCTTTGGGAATCATTGTGGAAAATGAAGAAATTGCTTATCACAAGTGATTTCTTCATTTTCCATAATGTTTTCCAAACAATATTTTGTACTAAAACAGTTTAGATTCAGAATAGTTTGATATTGTTCTCTGCATCATCTTTGAATTTGGACAAGTTTAAAAAAATCTGTCTGGAAATGGGCTAACTGTGAACTTTTTTAGGGTACATCTATGGTTAACATTTACAAAGATGGTTCTGTCTTGTTGACTCATGGAGGGATAGAAATGGGACAGGGGCTTAATACTAAACTAATACAGGTAACAATATTTTAGCTTTGAAAATTGAATCAGCAAGCAATCATTGATTTTGTGAACAAACTTAACGTACAGCTTTAGCTATTATGTGGAAGTATCTTGATTGCGCCTGAAATTCAGTTAAATGATATACATAGTTTCTTGTAGACTTCTTTTATTTCAATTTTCCATTTTTGTACACCCCCAGGGTCATTTTATGTTATGGCCCCGGTCGTCTGTCCGTCTGTCTGTCCGTCCCTCCGTCTGTCTGTCCGTCTGTTAGCAATTTCTTGTGTGCGCAACTCCTACAGTTTTGATCGGAATTTGACCTAACTTGCCACAATGATTCTCCATGGTGTCTAGTTGTGCACACCGCATTCAGAAATCAGATAACTCTTTTCGTTCTTGAATTATCTGCCCTTGAATTGAAAAAAATGGCCAATTTTACTGACAAGCCCCTTTCAGGCGTATATGCGCCGCTCTGCGAAGCTCTTGTCATATATCACAAGAATATACTACCAGTACAGACATATTGTGTTTTCAGCTCCCTAATCACATAGTCTCAAAGTGAGGTGTTGTGATTGATCAATGTCTGGCGTTTGTCTTTCTGTCTGTCTATCTGTCTATTCGTCTGTCAGCAATTACAAAGAAGTGTTCTCCTCTTAAAGTAGGGAACAGAATTCAACCATTTCATAGATATGATCCTTGACTCATCTTTTCTCAAATTATATGAATCTTTGTCAAAATGTGGTAAAAAATTAGGTCACTAGGTCAAATCTTGTTTTGCTCTAGTCTAGGGGTCATAGTGTTTATTCAGTCATTGTTAACACCTTTAGGGTCGTATTATGTTATGGCCGCAGTCATCCGTCCGGCTGTCCGTCCATTAGCAGTTTCTTGTGTGCACAACTCCTCCTACAGTTTTGATAAAAATTTGATCAAACTTGCGACAATGAGTCTCCATGGTGTGTAGTTGTGCTCACCACTTACGGAATTCTAATAACTCTTTTTGTTCTTGAATTATTGGCCCTTGAATTAAAAAAATGCCCATTTTCTTGTGTGCGCAACTCCTCCTACAGTTTTTATCAGAATTTTATCAAACTTGCCACAATGAATCTCCATGGTGCCTAGTTGTGCACACTTGTTACGGAATTCAGATAACTATTTTCGTTCTTGAATTATCTGCCCTTGAATTTAAGGAAAAATGTCCATTATCTCAAAAATGCCCATTTTCTCCTGTGGGCAACTCATATAGTTTCAACCAGAATTTAATCAAAGTAGCCACAATGAATCTTTATGGTGTCTGGCTGTGCAAGCAAAATTTTGAAAACATTTTATGTAGAATTATCTGCCCTTGAATTGAAAAAAAAATGGCCAATTTTACTGACAAGCCACTCTCTGGTGTATATGAGCCACTCTGCGAAGCTCTTGTTAAAATACTTCAGAATCTTTTTCTTAATGATGTCTTGATGATTAGAGTGGGAACAAATTATGTACAGCACTTTTGAGCATTAATATCTTGTTCAAATTTTTCCCTTTTCTTTGGATGTTCATATTTTGGATTAATCATTGTCATAATTGGGTGTTTTTTTATCTTCATTCATCTAAGAATCCTCTGAGTTTCAAACTTTTGCATGTTGTATGTCTCAATGCCCTCTCATCATGGCCTTCTTGGTTTTTTCCAGGTAGCTTCCAGAGAATTATCTATACCTGCATGTAAGATCTACACAACTGAAGCATCAACCAACACCATATCTGATCCTGTATTTACAGCTGGATCTATGGGGACAGATTTATATGCTCCTGCAGTACAGGTATGTAACCTAGGACAACAGATAAGAGGAGGTGGAGACATTCCATTTGTTAGCTCGCCCGGGACAATACTTTCGGAAGAGCTATTGTCATACCCCCGGATGTCGGCGTTGTCTTCAACGCCTGCAAAAACTTTAGCCTGGCCCATATCTCATGTCCTATTAGAGATACACCCTTCATATTTCACCTGTTGGTACCTCTAACCAAGACCTTTCATTTTAGACCATGAAATTTGACCTTGTGACCTTGACCTTGGAGTTTGACCTACTTTTTAGCTCACCTGAGCACGAATGTGCTCATGGTGAGCTATTGTGATACCGCTGTGTCCGGCGTCGGTCGTGTGTCGTCCGTCGTCAGTCGTCCATCGTCCGTCGTCCGTCAAACTTTGCCTTGTGTGCACTCTAGAGGCCACATTTTTTGCCCAATCAATCTGAAATTTGCTCAGAATGATTGTCTTGATGAAATCTCGGACAAGTTCGAAATTGGGTCATCTGGGGTCAAAAACTAGGTCACGGGGTCAAATCTTAGAAAAACCTTGTGTGCACTCTAGAAGCCACATTTTTTGCCAAATCAACCTGGAATTTGCTCAGAATGATTGTCTTGATGAAATCTCTGACAAGTTCGAAATTGGGTCATCTGGGGTCAAAAACTAGGTCACGGGGTCAAATCTTAGTAAAACCTTGTGTGCACTCTAGAGGCCACATTTTTTGCCCAATCAACCTGAAATTTGATCAGAATTATTGTCTTGATAAAATCTCAGACAAGTTCGAAATTGGGTCATCTGGGGTCAAAAACTAGGTCACGGGGTCAAATCTTAGAAAAACCTTGTGTGCACTCTAGAGGTCACATTTTTTGCCCAATCAACCTGAAATTTGATCAGAATGATTGTCTTGATGAAATCTTGGACAAATTCGAAATTGGGTCATCTTGGGTCAAAAACTAGGTCACGGGGTCAAATCTTAGTAAAACCATGTGTGCACTCTAGAGGCCACATTTTTTGTCCAATCAACCTGAAAATTGATCAGAATGATTGTCTTGATGAAATCTCGGATAAGTTTGAAATTGGGTCATCTGGGGTCAAAAACTAGGTCACAGGGTCAAATCTTAGAAATACCTTGTGTGCACTCTAGAGGCCATATTTTTTGCCCAATCAACTTGAAATTTGCTCAGAATAATTGTCTTGGTAAAATCTTGGACAAGTGCGAAATTTGGTTGTCTGGGGTCAAAAACTAGGTCACGGGGTAAAAACTTAGAAAAACCTTGTGTGCACTCTAGAGGCCACTTTTTTTGCCTGATGAACCTGAAAATTTATCAGAATGATTGTCTTGATCAAATCTTAGACAAGTTTGAAATTGGATCCTCTTGGGTCAAAAACTAGGTCACAAGGTCAAATCTTAGAAAAACCTTGTGTGCACTCTAGAGGTCACATTTTTTGCCCAATCAACCTGAAATTTGCTCAGAATGATTGTCTTGATCAAATCTTGGACAAGTTTATAATTGAGTCATCTTGGGTCAAAAACTAGGTCACGGGGTCAAATCTTAGAAAAACCTTGTGTGCACTCTAGAGGCCACATTTTTTGCCCAATCAATCTGAAAATTGATCAGAATGATTGTCTTGATTAAATCTTAGACAAGTGTATAATAGAGTCATGTTGGGTCAAAAACTAGGTCACGGGGTCAAATCTTAGAAAAACCTTGTGTGCACTCTACAGGCCACATTTTTTGCCCAATCAACCTGAAAATTGATCAGAATGATTGTCTTGATGAAATCTTCGACAAGTTTATAATTAAGTCATCTTGGGTCAAAAACTAGGTCACGGGGTCAAATCTTAGAAAAACCTTGTGTGCACTCTAGAGGCCACATTTTTTGCCCAATTAACCTGAAAATTGATCAGAATGATTGTCCTGATCAATTCTCGGACAAGATCGGAATTGGGTCATCTGGGGTCATAAACTAGGTCATGAGGTCAAATCTTTGTAAAACCTTGTGTGCACTCTAGAGGCCACATTTTGCCCAATCAACATGAAAATTGATCAGAATGATTGTCTTGATCAATTCTAGGTCACGAGGTCAAATCTTAGTTAAACCTTGTGTGCATCCTAGAGGTCACATTTTTAGCTCACCTGAGCACGATAGTGCTCATGGTGAGGTATTGTGATACCGCTGTGTCCGTCGTCAGTCGTCCGTCGTGCGTCGTGCGTCAACCTTTGGCTTGTGTGCACTCTAGAGGCCACATTTTTTGCCCAATCAACCTGAAATTTGCTCAGAATGATTGTCTTGATGAATTCTCGGACAAGTTTGAAATTGGGTCATCTGGGGTCAAAAACTAGGTCACGGGGTCAAATCTTAGAAAAACCTTGTGTGCACTCTAGAGGCCACATTTTTTGCCCAATCAACCTGAAATTTGCTCAGAATGATTGTTTTGATAAAATCTCGGACAGGTTTGAAATTGGGTCATTTAGGGTAAAAAACTAGGTCACGGGGTCAAATCTTAGAAAAACCTTGTGTGCACTCTAGAGGCCACATTTTTTGCCCAATCAACCTGAAAATTGATCAGAATGATTGTCTTGATCAAATCTCGGACAAGTTTTAAATTGGGTCATCTGGGGTCAAAAACTAGGTCACAGGGTCAAATCTTAGGAAAACCTTGTGTGCACTCTAGAGGCCACATTTTTTGCCCAATCAACCTGAAAATTGATCGGAATGATTATCTTGATGAAATCTCGGACAAGTTTGAAATTGGGTCATCTGGGGTCAAAAACTAGGTCACGGGGTCAAATGTTAGAAAAACCATGTGTGTACTCTAGAGGTCACATTTTTTGCCCAATCAACCTGAAATTTGCTCAGAATGATTGTCTTGATAAAATCTCGGACAAGTTTGAAATTGGGTCATCTGGGGTCAGAAACTAGGTCACGGGGTCAAATCTTAGAAAAACCTTATGTGCACTCTAGAGGCCACATTTTTTGCCCAATCAACCTGAAAATTGATCAGAATGATTGTCGTGATAAAATCTCGGTTAAGTTTGAAATTGGGTCATCTTGGGTCAAAAACTAGGTCACGGGGTCAAATCTTAGAAAAACCTTGTGTGCACTCTAGAGACCACATTTTTTGCCCAATCAACCTGAAATTAGCTCAGAATGATTGTCTTGATAAAATCTCGGACAAGTTTGAAATTGGGTCATCTGGGGTCGAAAACTAGGTCACGGGGTCAAATGTTAGAAAATCCTTGTGTGCACTCTAGAGGCCACATTTTTTGCCCAATCAACCGGAAATTTGCTCAAAATGATTAACTTGATGAAATCTCGTACAAGTTTGAAATTGGGTCATCTGGGGTCAAAAACTAGGTCACGGGGTCAAATCTTAGGAAAACCTTGTGTGCCCTCTAGAGGCCACATTTTTTGCCCAATCAACCTGAAATTTGCTCAGAATGATTGTCTTGATGAAATATCGGACAAGTTTGAAATTGCTTCATCTGGGGTCAAAAACTAGGTCACGGGGTCAAATGTTAGAAAAAAAACTTATGTGCACTCTAGAGGCCACATTTTTTGCCCAATCAACCTGAAAATTGATTAGAATGATTATCTGGATAAAATCTCGGTTAAGTTTGAAATTGGGTCATCTGGGGTCAAAAACTAGGTCACGGGGTCAAATCTTAGGAAAACCTTGTGTGCCCTCTAGAGGCCACATTTTTTGCCCAATCAACCTGAAATTTGCTCAGAACAATTGTCTTGATGAAATATCATACAAGTTTGAAATTGGGTCATCTGGGGTCAAAAACTAGGTCATGAGGTCAAATGTTAGAAAAACCTTGTGTGCACTCTAAAGGCCACATTCTTTGCCAAATAAACTTGAAATTGGCTCAGAATGATTGTCCTGGTGAAATCTTATACAAGTTTTAAATTGGGTCATCTGGGGTCATAAACTAGGTCACAGGTTCAAACCTGGTTTGTACTCCTAGAAGCCCATTTTTTGCCCAATCAACCTGAAATTAGCTCAGAATGATTGTCTTGATAAAATCTCGGACAAGTTTGAAATTGGGTCATCTGGGGTCGAAAACTAGGTCACGGGGTCAAATGTTAGAAAATCCTTGTGTGCACTCTAGAGGCCACATTTTTTGCCCAATCAACCGGAAATTTGCTCAAAATGATTAACTTGATGAAATCTCGTACAAGTTTGAAATTGGGTCATCTGGGGTCAAAAACTAGGTCACGGGGTCAAATCTTAGGAAAACCTTGTGTGCCCTCTAGAGGCCACATTTTTTGCCCAATCAACCTGAAATTTGCTCAGAATGATTGTCTTGATCAAATATCGGACAAGTTTGAAATTGCTTCATCTGGGGTCAAAAACTAGGTCACGGGGTCAAATGTTAGAAAAAAAACTTATGTGCACTCTAGAGGCCACATTTTTTGCCCAATCAACCTGAAAATTGATTAGAATGATTATCTGGATAAAATCTCGGTTAAGTTTGAAATTGGGTCATCTGGGGTCAAAAACTAGGTCACGGGGTCAAATCTTAGGAAAACCTTGTGTGCCCTCTAGAGGCCACATTTTTTGCCCAATCAACCTGAAATTTGCTCAGAACAATTGTCTTGATGAAATATCATACAAGTTTGAAATTGGGTCATCTGGGGTCAAAAACTAGGTCATGAGGTCAAATGTTAGAAAAACCTTGTGTGCACTCTAAAGGCCACATTCTTTGCCAAATAAACTTGAAATTGGCTCAGAATGATTGTCCTAGTGAAATCTTGGACAAGTTTTAAATTGGGTCATCTTGGGTCATAAACTAGGTCACAGGTTCAAACCTGGTTTGTACTCCTAGAAGCCCATTTTTTGCCCAATCAACCTGAAATTAGCTCATAATAATTGTCTTGATGAAATGTACAAAAAGTTTGAAATTGGGTCATCTGGGGTCAAAAACTAGGTCACTAGGTCAAATTTAAGAAAAAACCTTATTTGCACTCTAGAGGCCACATTTTATGCCCAATCAGCTTAGTCAGAATAATTATCTTGATAAAATCTCGGACAATTTCAAAATTTGGTCATCTGGGCTCCTAAGTTAGGTCATGGGGTCCAGTCTTGGGGATTTTTTTTGCCCAATCAAGCTGAAAATTTGTCAGAATGATTATCTTAAACAGGCCACAAATCTCAGTAAAATGTGATCATTTTGGAGACTCAGACACACCATATACAGAAAGCTATTATGTCAGGCAGGCCCGTAGGAACAGGGGGGCTAGGGGGGCTAAACCCTTCTAAAGTTGGCCAAAAATGCCAATTTTTCTTAATTTTACACTTAAAATTTTGGGGAAATCCCAATTAGCCCCCACCCCCCCCCCCCCCCCACCCCCCCCCCCCCAATATTTAGGATAGAGTCTATAGCCCCCCAATATGAAATTGCTTTCTATGGGCCTGTCAGGTGAGCGCTTCAGGGCCAATGGCCCTCTTGTTTACTGTTTTTTACAAATTTTAAACTGGCATTTATCTTATGCCCTATTACAGATACAGCATTGATATTATACCTAAGGATACCTCTAACCAAGACCTTTCATTTGGGATCATGACCTTTGACTATGTGATATTGTCCTTGGAGTTTGACCTACTTTTAAAAAAACTTTAACTTGACCAAAAAAAACTTTAACCTAGCCTATATTTTATATGCGACACCTCCGACCAACACCGTTCACATTTGACCATGACCTTGGATCTTGTCACCTTGACTTTGGGGTTTGATCTACTTTTAAATAATTTTAACGTGGCCTATATATCCTGTCCTTTTACACATACAGCCTTGATATTTCAGCTCCTACCAACACAGTTTATTTTTTACTATGACCTTGGTGTTTGACCTACTTTTCAAAACCTTTAACTTGGCCGTTATCTTACACACATTGATATCTGTTGCCAAGGATTTTTATTTTGGGCCATGACCTTTTACCTTGACCTAGGAAATGACATTTCTTTGTGACAAGCTCTCGGTAGGGTGAGCTTTATTGTCTGTGGACTATTCTTGTTCATTCTCCCCTTATCGAAAGATCTGGGACATATTGTTTTACTCATGTTTGTCTGTCTGGTAATCTGTCCATCTGTCTGTTCATCTGTCTCTCCGAAAACTTAACATTGGTCATTTCAGGGCCATTGGTGTTTCACAAACACATCTTTTTTTATTAGCTCCACTGGCAGAAGGCCAGAGGGGCTTATGTCATGGCCCTGTGTCCTCCGTGCGTCCATGCTTGCGTCCGTGCGTGTGTAAACAATTTTCAAACATCTTCTTCTCCAAAACTACTGGACCAATTTCAACCAAACTTCACATGAATCATCCTTGCATAATTTTTGATGAATATTTAGTGAAATATTTCAATTTGAAAAGCCATCACCCTTTCATCTTTAGCTCTGTATTCTAGGTCAATCTGTGTCCTGTATTCTGTCTGTCTGTTCATTTCAGTATTTATCTAGAGCATGTTCATTTGGAATACATCTTTATGCCCCAACTGTCTTTCCAGAAGAAATTTTTAGTTTTGAACTTTCGTATTCAAATTTCGAATCAAAATTGTGTATTTTGAAATTTATCTCACCGATATAATTTTAGGATGCTTGCAGAACACTGAAGACCAGACTTGAGCCTATAGAGAAAGAATTTCCTCAACTGACTTGGGAAGAAAAGGTGAGCCATTAAACAAACCCTTTCCGGAATGGCAAAAATTTAGGTTGGTTCAATTTGAAAGCTCATGCAGACGACAAAATAGATTTTTATAGAAATTTATATAAAATATACCCAAGAAAATATTGAAACTGAAGGAGAAAATGCTGACAATCAGCATTTTCTTCTTTTGGCTAAATTTTTGTCTAAGCCTTTTTATTTGAGATGTCAAAACCAGGTCTAGTATTGGAAAGGATAAATTTTACAAATTTAGGCTGATGTCACAAATTCTGTGTTTAGTTGTGAAATTTCCATCAGCAAAAATAATTATTTTGTGTTTTTGAGAAAATGCATTTATCCATTACCACACAATGACTCTTTTTGACTCCCTACAAGATAATGGCTTTGGAAAACATTGTGGAAAATGAAGAAATTGCTTGTGACAAGCAATTTCTTCATTTCCCACAATGTTTTCTACCCCAAAAGACCATAAAAATTTAATTTGGTTCACTTTAAATTGTCGTCTGCAGCGTCTTTGAATTTGGACAAATTTAAAATTTTGCTGTTTGGTAATGGGTTAAATGCATTACCTGATAGCACAATTTTTGACTGCTACAATCTGAAAGGTGTTTGCAGATGATTATGTCAAGTTGATAAAGTTTTGAAAATCATGGATTTTCGGGTTAGAAAACATAGTGGAAAATGAAGAAATTGCTTGTCTTTTCCACATTGTTTTCCCAATTCTTTTCTTGTGAGAGACTCAAAAGGTGTCTTTATGCAGTAATGGGTTGATATGCTCTAGATTATGAGACAATTGTTCTAGTATTTCTAGTATTTTAATATTTTTGCCAGATATTTTAGCTTAGTTGATCTTTTTCGACAGTTTTTAGCAATATATTTTCCATTTTAGATTGAGAAAGCATTTTTCCAGAGAATCAAGCTGCAGGCACTTGGATTTTCAAGGTAAATAGTTAGATTAGACCCATAACAAGATACATTCTGATTCGAATTTATGACCATTGACCTTACACATGCTGACCTTAGCTTTAGAGTTTGACCTGCTATTTAAAGACTTTAATCGAGTCATTTTATGGCCCAGCAACGAAATATACGGGCACTTGGTTTTACTTGTGTCTGTCTGTCCATCTGTCCGTTCATTGATATTATATACAAGGATACATCAAAACCTTTCAATTATGGCCTTTGATCTCGTAAGCATAACCTTGGAATCTTACATACTTTTTAAAATCTCTAGCCTGGTCTGTATGTTATATATTAGAGATAAACCTGTGATAATTTAACACATGGATACTATCTGAAAAACCTTTTCATTTGGGACAATGAACTTTGTCGTTATGACATTTACTTTGGAGTTTACATACTTATCAAAAACTCTAGCATATCCTTCATTTCGTGTACTGTTAGAGATAGCTCCTGCCAAGACATTTCATTGGGACCATGACTTTGATCTTGGAGTCTGACCTTTTCTTTGAAAAAAAGCTGCCATTAGGGCAAGCTACATTGTCCACGGACAACTCTTATTGAAATGCTATGTTCAATTGCTTGCTATTAAAAATTGTGTTATCCAATTTACATTTCTGTAATGGTAATTGTTCTTTTCTACATTTTTTACAGGAAAAACAAGGACCTAGATGCATCAGGCAATATTAAAACCAGCAACACATTTGATCATTTCACATTTGGAGTAGCCTGTACTGAGGTAGAGATAGATGTGCTGACAGGTGAAAACCAGGTGAGTTTGGCTGGTTGGCAACACTTCCGGTTTGTCTATATGCTTGGCTACCAGTCCAATGATAGTAAATTTCTCTACATCCATGATATCGATTGCATTTCCTAAGAAAAGAAAAATGTCGCAAAAAAGGTTCATATGTGACAGTAAGCAACATTATTATACCCCCCACCTACGAAGCAGAGGGGGGTATATTGGTTTCACCATGTCTGTCTGTCTGTCCGTCCGTAGACTATTTCGTTTCCGTGCTCTAACTCAACAACCGTTTGACCTAGGATCATAAAACTTTACACAGTTGTTGCTAATGACCCAAGGAGGTGCCCTATTGTTTTTGGGTCACCAAGGTCAAAGGTCAAGGTCACAATCGGACTTTGTTTAAAATCCGTTTCCATTCTCTAAGTCAAGAACCGGTTGACCTAGGATCATGAAACTTTACACAGATGTTGCCCATGACCCAAGGAGGTGCCCTATTGTTTTTTGGGTCACCAATGTCAAAGTTCAAGGTCACAATCAAACTTTGTTTAAAATCCGTTTCCGTGCTCTAAGTCAAGAAACGGTTGACCTAGGATCATGAAACTTTACACAGTTGTTGCCCATGACCCAAGGAGGTGCCCTATTGTTTTTGGGTCACCAAGGTCAAAGGTCAAGGTCACAATCGGACTTTGTTTAAAATCCGTTTCCGTGCTCTAAGTCAAGAACTAGTCGACCTAGGATCATGAAACTTTACACAGATGTTGCCCATGACCCAAGGATATGCCCTATTGTTTTTGGGTCACCAAGGTCAAAGGTCAAGGTCACAATCAGACTTTGTTTAAAATCCGTTTCCGTGCTCTAAGTCAAGAACCGGTTGACCTAGGATCATGAAACTTTACACAGATGTTGCCCATGACCCAAGGAGGTGCCCTATTATTTTTGGGTCACCAAGGTCAAAGGTCAAGGTCACAATCAGACTTTGTTTAAAATCCGTTTCCGTGCTCTAAGTCAAGAACCAGTTGACCTAGGATCATGAAACTTTACACAGATGTTGCCCATGACCCAAGGAGGTGCCCTATTGTTTTTGGGTCACCAAGGTCAAAGGTCAAGGTCACAATCGGACTTTGTTTAAAATCCGTTTCCGTGCCCTAAGTCAAGAACCGGTAGACCTATAGCACTTTTTCAGTGACAAGGCGCTAGTGGGGGGTATTTGTCCGCTTTGCGACAGTTCTAGTTTAGATTAAAATGTGAATTGACCAATTAGAAATGTGTGTATGAAAATATTACCTATGCATGAGATACACCATCTTGCAAAATACCAATGGTTTGTGGCTTGTTGTTGTATAGATATCCGATACATTTGTGTTTTTATGTCTGACAAGTCAACCCATAAACACATAAAGTGTTAATTAAGCATTTAATTAAGCATGGGATCCATGTATGAAATGCATGAGGCATATTTTGATTTTCCTTAGTTACCCTGAGATTGCCATTACGCAAAAAGATGTTGTTGAAGAAATTAAGTCTTGGCTTAAAAACAATATTAATTTCTGATTATTTTTTACAGAGAAAAGATTTTTCACATATAAAACAAAAGTGTCATGGTCACAATATATGCCGCTCCAGAGACTAAATTTTGAGGGGGCATAACTCAGGCAAAAATCAATGAACCATAAACTCCTTCCTTCATGGATATCTTACAATTGAGGTGATAACATTGACCAAGTTTCAAAAAGATCCAGCCAGAAACTTAGGAGGAGTTGCATTGACAAGAAAAGTGGACGGACGGATAGACAGAGGGAGAAGATGATGCCAATATATGTCCGCCTCCGGCAGCGTATAAAATTGGAGAAATTATCAGTTTGGTTGAATTATTTATGTCTCAAGATCATATTATAAATAAGTGAGCAATATAGGGCTGACCGTCTTGGTCTTCTTGTTTGTATTTACAAGTGAAGATCTACAATATCTTGCAATTAGGTTATTTCATGTAAGACCCACAGCACACAACATCCTCCGGAAGTCGTCCTTGAAGTCTTAAAACGCTGCGCAAACATTTAGTATTTGTTATTTTTAGTAACAATACTCTCAATCCCAAAGCGTTTTGGTAACAATACTCTCGAACCCAAAGCGTTTTAATGTTGAATGCACATGCTCTTTATCACTGTATATTGAATGCAAGTGCATTGTCTCCACATATTTAGGGAGCCTAGTTTTGATAATGTCGATTTGTGACTAATTTTAGTTACAATTTTCATGAATACAATGTTGATTTCCCATAAACCCTTTTTTTTGCCTCCGGAAGTGTGTTCTGCGGGTACAGACTAAAACATAAGTGAAAGGACCTAATTGATATCTTTACAGGTGTTACAAGTAGACATAATGTTTGATGTGGGTAAAAGTTTGAATCCTGCCATCGATATTGGACAAATAGAGGGAGGATTTATCCAGGTAAGAACCTCTCCCAAATGACACATATCTAGGGTGGTCAAATTTGAAAGCAGCTATTGATGATAACACTGATGTTAATTAGGAAAGGATTTGTTTACAATAATATCTAGAAAATATTGAGGCAAAAGTAGAAAATGCTGATTATTAGCATTTTCTTCTTTCGCCACATTGTTTTCTCAAGCCTGTTCTGTTAGAGATGTCAAAACCAGATCTTGTTCCGGAAAGGTTTAAGGTATCATCAGAAGTTTTTATGTCAGTTACTGTACAAAGCACTTAAATGTTTTTGCTATCTTTTTCACCCCATCATTGTAATATTAGGCAACCCTTCGACTACAAGATGTTTCTGTTAACAAACATACATTTTCTGACATACACTCATGGGACATAATTATTGGCCACCCACCTATTTTTCATTGAAAAATTAAGTAATTTTCTTGACTAGAACTATCACAGAACATTTATTCTTTCACTGGGCAGAAAAATATAGATATGACTCAAAAGTATAAACATTACTGGATAAAGTCTGCTTGAAATTTCTTTTGGAATGTCTGAAAGACACGGTTGCTAGGCAACATAAGAAAATCGGTGACAATTTCTGCCAATCATCCTTAAACCAGTTGCCATGGCAACAGATAGTGACTTTTTTGATAACTAAGTAAATGAAAATATGCACAACATACTAGATATAAAAGTGACAAATTCCTCATGAGATTGGATGGCTACTTACAAAGTACTACAATTTTATTTGACCAAGTTACCACAGAAAAATATAACGCTCCATTCAATCCTATGTTAATTTTGCATTTTTGGTATTTTTGCAACAAAAATAATACAATGTATTTCAAACCTTTGTTTCTCAAAGGAAACTTTATGGATATTGAAGCAAACATAAAAGTTAAATAGTTTACCTATTGTAGATCGATTTTTCATGAAATCATGTCTTTAGTAAAACTTATGTTACCATGGCAACAATGTTATGGAGATTGGTCAGAAATTTTCACCAATTTTCTTAAGTTGCCTAGCAACCATGTCTCTGAACCATTTGAGAAAAGTTTTTACACAGAGTTTGTCCGCAATTGGTTATACTTTTAAATAATATCAAATATTGGTTGGTGTGTGATTAAATGAGGATTTAACATCAGTTTTAGTCTAAAATTATGCATAAAATTTATGCAAAAATCAGCAGGGTGGCGAATAATTATGTCCCTTTACTGTATGTGACATGTCACACTAAAAAGCCCCTTCTGTGAAGTCCATAAAAGCATGCATGAGAAACAGATCAGAGTCATCAGAGGTCCACCAGATGTCACATTTGGAAAATGAATGTACATCTATTATACAGAGCAATCTATAAGAGGGAGTCAGATGACAAAGTAAATTTGTAATAATTTTCTAAACTGAACACACAAGTTTGTACTTTGAAAATCGCCAGATTCGACATACGAGGTTTTGCATTTACACCGACGATATGAGACATGTCACACTAAAAGGCACCTTCTGAAAAGTCTGTAAAAGCATACTTGAAAAACAGATCAGACTCATCAGAGGTTCACCAGGGCCCCCGGATGTCACATTTGGAAAATTAACATACTTGGATACCACGGTGGATAATCACGTGATACAATATTTTCAGAAAATCTTCAATGATTTTGTAAATACTGGCCCGATTCGAATTTGATTTGAAGCAGAGAATGTGGACAGTCGTCAATCATTAGATGGATGTGGTTGATTTTTAAAAAAGCAACTGATAAAAAAGTTATGGAAGATAAACCAAAGGTTTTGTTTTATCTTCAATAACTTTTTTATCAGTTGATTTTTCAAAAATCCAACACATCCAGCTTACTGTAAACCAGGATAAGTTCGCGTTAAGAAATGTTTGCGTTTTCATGCACTCGGGCTTGTTCGCGGCGTTTTAAGTTCGCGGTTCAATGCTGTCCGCGAATCGCGCGAAACAAAACACGTTATGGGGAATTAAAAAATTGATATGTTGAATAATATGGGGATTCGGATAATCAGATAATTACAAATTGAATTATGACTGTATTTACGGTATTTTAGTCGCATTTGACAGTATGTTCGAAGTAAGTTTTAATCGACCCATTGTTCTATTTCACACTTTATAGTATACTGGATAACAGTTTGTAACACAATGCATAGAATTTGAGCGTTACATTAACTTCACACCTATTTACCTATTTTGACTTTATTTGTACTCTAAAATCTACAAATATTGGTCAATCAAGACAAAATTTTGACAGAATGATGGTGACTATAAGATCTTGCCTGGGTGTAATTTTCAGCTTGGTTTTAATTTTACAGCATGAGTTAATTGTGCCCTTGAAATTGACAAAATTGCCATTTTCGGCTCTATTTTGACTTTGTTTTCACTCTAGCAACTACAAATATTGACCAATCAAGACAAACTTAGGACAGAATGTTGGTGACCATAAGATCTTGCCTTGGTATAATTTTCAGTTTGATCTGAACTTTACATCATGAGTTATGTGCCCTTGAAATTGACAAAATTGCCATTTTCGGCTCTATTTTGACTTTGTTTTCAGTCTAGCAACTACAAATATTGACCAATCAAGACAAACTTAGGACAGAATGTTGGTGACCATAAGATCTTGCCTTGGTATAATTTTCAGTTTAATCTGAACTTTACATCATGAGTTATGTGCCCTTGAAATTGACAAAATTGCTATTTTCGGCTCTATTTTGACTTTGTTTTCAGTCTAGCAACTACAAATATTGACTAAACAAGACAAAACTTGTATAGAATGTAGGTTATCATAAGATCTTGCCTTGGCTTAATTTTCAGCTTGATCTGAATTTTAAATCATGAGTTATGTGCCCTTGAAATTGACAAAATTGCCATTTTCGGCTCTATTTTGACTTTGTTTTCACTCTAGCAACTACAAATATTGATCAATCAAGACAAAACTAAGATAGAATATTTGAGACTATAAGATCTTGCCTTGGTATAATTTTCAGCTTGGTCTGAATTTTATAACATGAGTTATGTGCCCTTGAAATTGACAAAACTGCCATTTTCGGCTTTATTTTCTCTTTGACAACCAGTTTACACTCATTCTACGGTAAATGGGACAATAGCTGTCGCCGGTATTCAAACCCTCACCAACAAGAAAATAAAGAGAGTGATCGAATTTACTATTATTATACCTCACGTGACTTTCTATTCAATAATAATAAACTATATATTTCGTACTATTAACCGCTCGGGAGATCCGAGAGGGTGACATTACGTAATGTCACCCGGTTGACATTATGTAATGTCTACCGCTGCATGTTCTATAAATAGTAATACACTCTTTTATGACGTCATTAATGACGTCATGTGATATCTAAGAGAAATTATGTTGAATCATAGTAAATTTTTATATGGCTTAATCAAAAGAAATTGTTACGTGACCTGTCACGCAAAAAGGTACTTTCTGGGAAAATATGAAAAGATCCTAGAGTCAGTCAGCTTGGACTGCACTATAAGCTAAGCTGATCATGATCAAAGCTTTCCACTCTAAGCTAGGTTTTTTTTTTTTTTTTTTTTTCTTTTTTTTCCTATCTAAGATCTACTAGATCTAGATTTTAATTGCTTTGTTCGGTATAATAAAATGAATATCACATGCCTCTCAGGGTAAAAGTACATATCGTCTACCCTCGACCAGGTTATGTTGACCTCGGCTAACGCCTCGGTCAACATTACCGGTCTCGGGTAGACAATATGTTCTATTACCCTGAGAGGCATGTGATATTTATATAATGTCTTCTTCACTGCAAAACACCATATAAATCTTTTTAGCGAAGATTTGACGACAAATACTAGTTTTGAATAGCTTACATAACTTACCAAATCTGCCAGGGGTTGCAAAAAACCCATGTCGCCGATACAGCTGAACTTACAACTAATTGAGATATTTTTAATAGTTTGGCGGAAATTATCAATCAAAAAAGTTTATCATGGAGTCTGACTTCACTTTCAAATAGAAATATTGTCAAATATCATATACTTACCTATTTTTGAAAAATATTGAGTATTCTGGCTATGTCGCCGAAAGTGAAGTAATGTACGAGTCATTTTTAAAATTCATTTTTTTTTTATTTGAATATCGCGAAAAGTAGAATATAAATGTTGTAATTCTTTGTAGAAATATATAGGTAAGTGTTCAAACACACAAAAACATATCAAATAGAGCGAAATTCTTTCACCACCACGCCGAAATAGATTTTTCCTAACATATATTTTGAAAAGTAAAGAACGAGTCATTGAGTAAATTGTGTCTCTGAATTAACAATCGTCATTGACATTCGTACCTTCTTCTGATTATGACAGAGGATATGCTATCCATTTCCGTGGTTATCGAATTCATGACCTCCAATTGGGTATTATTTGGTAAAATCTAACGAATGTCTTTCTTTGAGTAATGTACGGGACGTAAAGAACGAGACAAACGAATTCAAATTATCATTCTAGAAGATTTTCCTTGTCGATAAAATAAGTTTTTTCCGCTCATTTCATTCATTTGCTCAATATGGCCGGATTTTGTCACGAGTTTATTATGGCGGGCATTGTTTGAAACATTTTTGTTGACGGTCGAAATCTGTAACTACAGGTAAGTTCTTAAAAGTTTCGTAGAATCAGATTTAGTTGTTTTATCATAGAAGTATCTGACACCATATGTTCGCTAATACATGTAGTAAAATATCCAGGCAAGTTATGTAGTCACTTTCTACACACACTGCGTGTGTATGAATAAACATTGTCGTCCCGTTCTTTACTAGTCTTGTCCCGTTCTTTACTATAAATCTTGCATTTTTTTCCAAGTGAATAAAAGTATTTTTTGTTATAGAAAATTGTTTTAACAGTTTGAATTTACAGGTCCATTTATTTTCAAACACATTTGTACGGTTTTACTTGATAATTCAAAAAACATGAGAGTAAATATGCATGTATCAACGACCAGTGTGTTATATTTCTTGAAAATCAAATAATCCAAAAATGTTTGCTTAAATATCTTTGAGATTGTTTGCACACCGCATATGTAATGTTTCTCTAATAACACTATCATTCTCTGAATGAAATATGTTAAAACACAGTGTGTAAGTGTATAACAACTTATGCAGTTTTGTGTTTATCTAGTGTCCCGTTCTTTACTAGCTGTTTGTCCCGTTCTTTATTCTTTTATTTTTGACTTTAAAAAGCCTAAACCTGTGTTTTATTATACCCCCCAAATTCAATTTGGGGGGTATATAGGAGTCAGCTTGTCTGTTGGTCTGTCTGTTGGTCTGTCTGTTGGTCTGTCTGTTGGTCTGTTGGTCCGTCTGTTGGTTTTTTCTTTAAACATCTTCTCCTCCTCAACCACTGGGCCAATTCTTACCAAACTTGGCAGGAATGTTCCTTGGGTGACCCTTTTCAAAACTTGTTGGTGAAATTTTGATTCGTCAAAAATTGTGGGCGTGGCAGGGCGGGGCTTATCAGACTTTGAGAAATCATGTGAAAAATCTTTAAAAATCAATTATCTGGCCAATTTGAACCAAACTTGGCAGAAATGACCCTTGAGTGATTATATTCAATGTATGCTCATGATTTTTTCATTCGCCAAAAAATGTGGGCGTGGCAGGGTGGGGCTTATCCGACTTCCAGAAATCGTTAGATAATTCTTCAAAAATCTTCTCCTCCTCAACCACTGGGCCAATTCTAACAAAACTTGGCAGGAATGTTCCTTTAGAGACCCTTTTCAAAACTTGTTCGTGAAATTTTGATTCGTCAAAAATTGTGGGCGTGGCAGGGTGGGGCTTATCGGACTTCGAGAAATCGTTAGATAATTCTTCAAAAATCTTCTCCTCCTTAACCTTTGGGCCAATTCTTACTAAACTTGGCAGGAATGTTCCTTTAGTGACCCTTTTCAAAACTTGTTCGTGAATTTTTGATATGTCAAAAATTGTGGGCGTGGCAGGGCGGGGCTTATCAGACTTTGGGAAATCATGTGAAAAATCTTTAAAAATCAATTATCTGGCCAATTTGAACCAAACTTGGCAGAAATGACCCTTGAGTGATTATATTCAATGTATGCTCATGATTTTTTCATTCGCCAAAAAATGTGGGCGTGGCAGGGCGGGGCTTATCCGACTTCGAGAAATCGTTAGATAATTCTTCAAAAATCTTCTCCTCCTCAACCACTGGGCCAATTCTAACAAAACTTGGCAGGAATGTTCCTTTAGAGACCCTTTTCAAAACTTGTTCGTGAAATTTTGATTCGTCAAAAATTGTGGGCGTGGCAGGGCGGGGCTTATCGGACTTCGAGAAATCGTTAGATAATTCTTCAAAAATCTTCTCCTCCTTAACCTTTGGGCCAATTCTTACTAAACTTGGCAGGAATGTTCCTTTAGTGACCCTTTTCAAAACTTGTTCGTGAATTTTTGATTTGTCAAAAATTGTGGGCGTGGCAGGGCGGGGCTTGTCGGACTTTGGGAAATCATGTGAAAAATCTTTAAAAATCAATTATTTGGCCAATTTGAACCAAACTTGACAGGACTGACCCTTGGGTGATTGTATCCAATGTATGCTCATGATTTTTTCATTTGCCCAAAAATGTGGGCGTGGCACTGCATCACGCGTGCAGGGTGGGGCTTATCTGACTTTGAGAAATTGTTAGATAATTCTTCAAAAAAATTCTTCTCCTTAACCACTGTGACAATTCTTACTTATCAGACTTAACAAAATCATGAGAGAAAATTCTTTTTAAATCAATTGTACAGTAAATTTGAACCTAAACAGGAATGTAGGCCTACCTTTATTGACTGTCTTCAATACATGGTTGTAAATTTTTGGTTTATTGAAAAATATCAGCATGGCAGGGCTGGGCTTGGGGATTGTTAAATGAGCTATGTCCGTTTGTTGAAAATTGGTATTTTTTGCAACATTTACACATGTTGTTTGGTCTGTTGATTTTTTGTTAGCTCTATTTTTCCAATTGAACAGCTCCCAGTTCAAATGAAATCAACTTCTCAAAATGCACAAAAACTGCGCTTTTGGGGGGTATGATCACTTTCAGTGATATTCTAGTTTTATATACACTTATCAGTCATACAAATTTCAATTTCAGGATGGCAAAAACGAAGGCGGAACGCATGCGGGCTTATAGGGAAAAGAAGAAACGAGAACTTGGTGAAGCAGAATGGCTGCGACGGGAGCGGAATCGGACAAAAGCCTATAAGGTCCCAATGGAAATGTTAGATGAGGATAAACAGCTGGTGGTGCGGGAGCAGAACCGTAAGGGTCAGAAACGGTTTAGGCAGAAGAAGAAACAACGTGATAGAGTGAATGATTCTGACACTGAAAGAGCAGAGACAAGTACCAGTATGCAGACAAAGGAGAATGAGGTTACGAGTACTTCTGATACATTGACTGTTAAAATGCCATCATTCTCAAGCGTAGCGAAAGGGAAAAAGCGTGTATCACGAGCACTGTCAAGAGCGAAACGTAGAATCGAGACTCTTGAAGACAAAAATGAGGAATTGACAAAAAAGCTGAGAAATGCTCAGAAAAGGCTACAAAGATACGATAACAAGAAGCAGACTATGAATAAGAGTACAAATACCCCAAAGAGCAAAACAGATAAACTCCTCCGAGAATCAGGAATTGATCCACAGAACGCACCTGAAATAAGAAAGAAGCTGATTTTTGCTGAGTGTTTGAGCGAGGAAGTAAGGGCTGCAAAAGAAGATCCTGAAAACAAAAGTGAACGGTGCAAAGTTGTCCACAGAGTAGCCGCAGGGAAAGTCATGAAGAAATACCGCATGATGACAACACTGTACAGACAAACAAAGTTAAGTAGGAAAAGCTGTGACAGGTCAAAGTCCATTCAAGTTTCCAAGAAGACTCGGCTAAAGACAATTAAAAAGAGAATAGAAGGTAAAGTTATAGAGTTCCTAGAGAGGGAAGATAACTCGAGAGTAATGCCAGGAAAAGCAGATGCGGTAAAAGAAAGGAGCTCCACCACAAAAATCCAGAAAAGGGTACTAAATGATTTCATGTACAATCTCCATCAAAAGTTCTTGGCAGAATCAGATGTTCAGATTTCCAGAGCCACTTTCTACAATATCAGGCCAAAATACATATCTCCAGTTAATTTTGCTTCGCGCAGCGTGTGTCTTTGTTCCAAACACCAAAATTTCAGTTTCCTATTGAGAAGTATGAAGACCCAAAACCTAACAAATTGTCAAAACCCTGACAAGTTTGTTGACCAGTTTCATGATCGACCTGAAATGCTTAGAGAAATGCTAGAGAAAACACCAGATGAAAATGTTAGGTTTCAACAGTGGAAACGTGTTAAACAAAAGAATGGCAAAGAACGTCAGCGTGTTGTTGAAGTCGAGCTCAGTCGAAAAGAGTTCATCGAAAAAGTTATGAAAGAGTTTGATGATTTCAAGGGACATGTTCAAAGGGTCAAAAATCAGTATGTTGCCATTAGGGATATGAAGACCAAGTTACCAAAGAATCAGGTTCTGGTCCAGATGGATTTTAGTGAGAACTACACATGTAATACTCTAGAGGAAATCCAATCAGCCTATTGGAACAGTTGTATGGTGACTTTACATCCAACGGTGGTGTATGAAAACACAGATTCCGGAATGAAACATACCAGCTATGTATTTATATCAGAAGTGTTAAATCACAATGCTACAATGGTCATATCTATAATTGATAAGCTTATAGCACTTGTAAAGAGATCTACTCCCGATGTAGAATGTGTGCATTTCTGGACTCAGATTCTCCTTCGTCGCAATATAGGAACAAGACAATTTTTGATCTCGTGAGCAGGTTCAGAGAACGATATGGAATCAATGCTTCGTGGCATTACTTTGAAGCCGGACATGGGAAAGGTCCCTGCGACGGTGTCGGGGGTACAACTAAAAGGAATGCCGATAACGCGGTTAAGCAAGGTAAAGTGATGATCCAGGATGCCCATGATTTTTATGCCTGGGCCTCGTCGAATGAAGGGGGTATAAAATATGAGCTTATAAGTGAAGAGACATACAATGTCACGAAGGCAGAGGTGGAAGAGAGAAATACAAAGATTAAACCTCTGAAAGGATCAATGGTGTTACATGCTGTTGTAGGTTTAGGCGATGGGCAGCTTCTGACACGTGCGACAAGTTGTGCTTGTGACAATTGTTTTGTATACAGCTTTAATGCGGAGTCGACCTGCAGATGGAACAAAGCACAGATAGAAGAACGGGTTGTTGATCCAGTTACTTGTGAAAAAGGCACATTTGAAGAAAGTGCATCTGACGTAGAACCTCAGGTTGCTGATGAGAGGGTTGTGGACATTAGAGATATCGAAGAAGGATCGTTTGTGGTAGCACAGTATGATGGGAAGAACTACATAGGACAAGTTGTCGAAATATGCCCTGACAAATCATACTTCATTAATTTTATGGTTGATTCTGGGAAGCAAAGGGGTTGTTTTAAGTGGCCAGCAAGAGAAGATACGATACTGAGAGAGTTAGAAGATATCATTCAAGTGATCGAAGAACCAGTTACAACAACAAAAACTGGACGACTATTTTCAGTTCCAGATGACGTTCTGAAAGTAATCTATGGTGACTAGTGCATTAGATAGGGCATCTCATGTTAAAGATGATTAGGCTAATGACTACAAAGATCAAAAGGTTCAGATAAAGTACATACATTGTGAGAATACTTCACACGAGTTTTCAGACAATAGTTTGTTCAGTAAAAGTTAGTTGATGATAAAAAATTGAAAAGCAGACAAACAAACAATTTGAGTGGTCATAGGAACGGTTACTTCGGTTAGATAATAGTTACTGTTAGTTCGAGTTATTTATCGTTCTTTAATCACTTTAATTGCGTGACTTAACTCTCTGAATTCTTACATATCACAATTTAGCTGCAGATGTAAAATGGTTGTTGATAAAGTTAGGTTATTTGTGTAATTGATACCAAAAATATTGAGGCATAAAGGAAAATGCTGATTTTCAGCATTTTCGTCTTTTGCATCAATGTTTTCAAGACAGAGGAACTTAAAAACCCGGTATTATTTAGGAAACAGTTACATCAATAAGCGCAATGTAATTTTAGTGATAGTCAGTCATTGAATGTGATTGTTTTCATGAATATTTGTCAAGTAAAGTACGGGACATTTTGTCGTAATGAACGGGACATTTTCTTTGTATTGTTAGTTTGTCAATATACAGTTTAGTCTCAAAATAAAATTCGTTAAACACCAATTTAAAGTGCTGGAAAGTCTTATTTGCGTTTGTGAAATGCATTGAATGGTCGTGTCAGCCCATATCTTGAAAATACATCTTCGATTTCACAATTTCCAGATTTCAATGGTTTATATCTTTTAACATCGAATATTCTGTTGTATTTGGGAATTGTTTTCTTGTATTTATAAAGTGTTTTGATAAAAACAATAAGGTTTTATTGGCATAGTAAGATCAATACGTAATTTTTTAATATAATAAGTATCGCGTAATTAACGGGACAAATTGGTGTAATGAAGGGACATTTTCAAAAAACACTTTAACAATAACTGGTGTGTCCCAATTTCTCATATTTTACAAAGTGTAATCTAGTACATCTAGTAGTAGTTGCTATTGCTATAAATATCAATAAATTGCGCATTACGGTGTTTTTTAAGTATTGTAAAGACAATATATGTTGCATTTTTCATTTTTTTCAGGAAAAAACTTCAACTTTCAACGTTCATATTTTTCAAAATTTGGTTAACACAAGTATATGGGCATGATTTTCTTACTTGTATATGTCCTCTAAACTAAAAGAAGTTGTTTGAAGATTATATTGATGTGGCTGGTATTTCATTATAAGCACAAACTTGAAATAAAGGTAAACATTTTATTCGAAATAAAAAACATGGGTCCATAGACTTTAAAAATACAATTTCTCGAAAACTATTGATACCCAACTGAAAAAAAATTCAGACATTATCTGTCAAACATATGTTAAACGAAAAATGATCGAAAATAATATATATAACAAAGTTCAAAAATTGATATTTTTTTTTCGCTATTGTCCCAGTTAACGTAGAATGAGTGTTTAATATTTACTAATCAATACAGAACTTTCACAGAATCTTACAGACCATACCATCCTATTTGCTTGTAATTTTCAGCTTGGTCATGCATTTGCTTGTTTGCACAGCCTGAACCTTTGAAATTGCATTCAACAAGACAAACAATCAGGCCTGTGGAGCGCTTCCAGACCGCCAGGGCTGTCTAGTTATGCATAAATTTAGTCAAAATTGTATATTAATAGGAGAACGAATCCCCCCTAATTGTAATTCTAACCCCCCTTTCAGAAATCCTGGATCCGCCACTGAAACCGAATTCAAATTGGTCAAGTATTAAAAAAGATATTGAAGATTATCGAAAATTCTGAGTCACATGATTATACACCGTGGATACAGAGCAACAAATTAGATGGGGTGAAAACATTCTAAATTTACTGGACATGGCGCAGCTTGTAGCGTATCAGACTACCACTCATGAGGTCTTCGGTTCGATTCCTCATTGCAGCAATTATCCTTTCAGACAAAACTTTCTCCCACCAATGGTTTAACCCTTTCCCAAACAGCAAGATTTTAGGGTGATCCACTTCAAAAACGGCTACAAATGACAAAATGATTGTTATTAAATATAGGATTTGTGTAAAATATGGCATAGAAAATATTGAGACAAAACAAGAAACTGCTGGTTATCAGCAGTTTCTTCTTTTGTTTCAATGTTTTCCGAAGCCTTTTCTACTAGGGATGTCAAAACCAGGTCTTGTTTGGGAAAGGGTAAATATCGTTAGCCTATGTGGGCGAGCAGCTGGAGGCTCGGTTAGGATGTTATGGTAGTATTGGTATTAGAATCATCAGGAATCCATGGTTAGGTGCTCCAGCTGTCATAGCAGTTGAAAACAGCATTAAACCCCTATAAATCAAATCAAATCTAAATTGTTACTTGAAATCCAGTATGTCTTGGGTAAACATTTAACCCTTTCCCGAACGGAAAAGTTTTAGTATGTTCCAGTTTTAGAGGTGTTGCAGACAATAAAATGAGTGCTATTTGGTAAAACGAATGTGTACATCACAGCATGGAAAATATTGAGGCAAAAGGAGAAATTGCTGATCATCAGCAATTTCTTCTTTTGCCTCAATATTTTCCCAAGCCTTGTCAATCAGGGACGTTTAAACCAGGTCTTTTTGGGAAAGGGTTAAATTGTCTTGTTGATTATTTGTAACTTTGATAAAGTTTTATTTTTGTATATAGGGTATGGGAATGGTGACCACAGAGAGTATAGACATAGATCAGACTTGTACAATAACTAACCAGTATGTTTTATGTAACTTTAAGTTTTATTTTTGTATATAGGGTATGGGAATGGTGACCACAGAGATTATAGACATAGATCAGACAGGAAGAATAACAAGCTATAGTCCACTCAGTTATAAAATACCCAATGTTAGATCAATACCCAGAAAGTTTAATGTGACTTTGTTAAAGAACCATGAGTATATAACAACAGCATACTCAGCAAAGGTAGGTCAGAACTGAAATCAAGTAATGTGATAACTAGATCTAGTATTTTTAAAATTGTTTAATCCTTATATGAGTTCAAAAATTCAATAAGATTTTTATTTGTTATCCAATAAACTCTTTGAATTTTTACAAAATAAAATTTGTCATGGCACTAATGTTTATACAATACATATTTGGTACATAGCTTAACATGGAACACTCCTATTTAAACTGTAATGTGATTTTGCAATTCAATTTCATGAATTATCGATTTGTGAATGGTAGGCCTACCCATATTTTGTGAAGGTACCCATGGGCAATTGTCAGATTGGTACTGGGGTACGAACTTTTTATAATGTACTCATTCAACCCTACTTAACCCATCACTGCACAGTGACGCCTTTTTACTCATTCACAAGATAAGCTTGGAAAAACTTTGTGGGAAATGAAGAAATTGCTTGGGACAAGCAATTTCTTCATTATCTACAATGTTTTTTAAGCCAAAGTTCGAAATTTCACCAACTTGAAAAAGTTGTCTGCAACATTTTTGAAATTGGAACAGTCCAAATTTTGGCATTTTTAGCTCCACTGGCCGAAAGGCCAGCGGGCTATTGTCATGGCGCTGAGTCCGTCGTGCATGCGTCCGTGCGTCTGTCCGTCCGTAAACTTTTCCTTTAAAAATCTTCTTCTCAAAAACTACCTTATGGATTTCAACCAAACTTCACAGGAATGATCCTTGGGTGACCCTCTCTCAGATTCCTTCAAAGAATTCTGATTGAAGTAGAAAGTCTAGAGTTATCTGCCCTTGAATGTCAAAAATGGCCTTTTTGACTCTATTTTCACTCTAGCAACTACAAATATTGACCAATTAAGACAAAACTTGGACAGAATGATGGTGACTATACGATCTTGCATGGGTATAATTTTCAGCCTGATCTGAATTTTACATCATGAGTTATGTGCCAAATGCCTTGAAATTGACAAAATTGCCATTTTCTGCTTTATTTTGACTTTTTTTTTCACTTCAGCAACTACAAATATTAACCAATCAACATAAAACTTGGACAGAATGATGGTGATTATAAGATCTTGCTTTGGTGTAATTTTCAGCTAGATCTGAATCTTACATCATGAGTTATGTGCCCTTGAAATTGACAAAGTTGCCATTTTCGGCTCTATTTTGACTTTGTTTTCACTCTTGAAACTACAAATATTGACTAATCAAGACAAAACTTGTACAGAATGTTGGTGACTATAAGATCTTGCCTTGATATAATTTTCAGCTTGATCTGAATTTTACATTATGAGTTATGTGCCCTTGAAATTGACAAAATTGCCATTTTCGGCTTTATTTTCACTTTTACAACCATTGGTATTAATTAATCAATACAATAACTTTCACAGAGTTTAACTGACCATAAGATCTTACTTGCTTGAAATTTTCAGCTTGCTTGTTAGTGCAGCCTGAACCTTTGAAATTGCATTCAACAAGACAAACAATCAGGCCTGTGGAGCTCTTCCAGACCGCCAGGGCGGTCTAGTTTAATTGATTAATGGCAAATTTTGACCAATTTGAGCAATTATAATTTATATATGGGTAACTTTTCTTTCCAGGGTATAGGAGAGCCCCCATTTATGCTGGCTAATTCTGTTTTACAAGCTATCAAGATGGCTGTCATGGCTGCCAGGCTAGATGTAGGGCTGACAGGCTATTTTAGACTGGATAGTCCAGCGACTGTAGAAAAAGTACAACAAGCTTGTGGCGACCAAATAAAGAAAACTACATAATCCTTTAAAGAGACATACCATTCAAATTTTATACTCTAGAAAAGTATGTTTTGGTGGGAAGATAGGTTATTTTAATTTGTTTTAATGTTGCTGACAAGCCAGAAAAATGCTTTTTAAAGTTGAGACAGAAAAGAGATATTTGATTATTTAGACTTATCTCACTGGTGGACTGGTTACCGCTTGGTACCAGTTGAATTGTACGAGGGATGATCCAAAAGTAATGTCACAAACGTTGTTTTCGGTGGTTTTATGAACGTATCCTCATGCAACTTTACATGCCGAAAGATTAACACTCGTTTAATACATGCACAAATTTTCATAAAGTTTCGTGTACTATTACAAAAATAAACTACATTTTTACATAGCGCATCGGTGTCCAGCGCCGCACAACACACAACTTCGTTGACGTCAGTCTACTCCTCAAAATATCGCACTCTGTGTTTAATTAATGCAACATTCGTGGCGTTCAGCTCACTTCATAAATGCATTTGCAAACAGCTCGTTCAGCAATTCTTTGAATACATTCCTCTAATCAATTTGTTCTCAGTTGTTTAAGGTTGACATAATAAATTCTTCTTCAATTCAGCTTAAGGTGCAGAAATAGCGCAAAGTAACACGGACGTTGGCGTTATTCCCCATCTCCACATGTCTTCCAACTTGTTTTGATCTTCAAACGACTCATATTCATTCCCAAAAATGCTTGCACTAACGGTAGACAAGACTCTTATGAAATATCCGTTCTTTTAGAATAAATTTATAGTTTCTGTTGCTTCAATCGGCTATTTTCCAAGCCTTTAGCAAATGTTCAGAGTTGCACGTAGTGGACTTTTATCCGATTCTGCCATTAATCCGAATGCGAGTGATGAATTCAATGACACTTATTTTGGCATTTCAACACACCGATTTTATTGAAACGTTCTAAAATTGCTTAGAAATATCATGACGTCGCTGCATTTAAATATCAGCTTAATTGTCTTGATTTTTCTTTTATATAATGATAGAACATAAAGCAATAATGGTCTTCAAACGAAAAGTCTGGGTCATGCGGCGCACATGCACGACATGGATCTTTTTTGTCATTTTATTTTCTAGGATATATAAACAATATTCAAATAATTCAGAAAATCATGTTTCCAATAGGATAAGCTTGAATGATAAGTCTTTATTTGTACAAGAATATGTCAAATAACCAAATTATAGACACTTTGACATTACTTTTGGATCATCCCTCATAGTTTACCACGTTTGATGTAATTTAAGAGAAAAAAGTATTCCTCGTAATTGGTGCAATACTTTGACTTGAAAATTACAGAATTTTCATGAGAAAATAATTATGCTCTTTCATATTAGATGAAAGTAAAAATTATGATAGAAGATTTATGGAATGTCTCTTTAACCCTTTTCTAAACAGCCAGAATTATGACTGGTTTAATTTGAAATATGCTGCAGACAACAAATGGATGTTGACGAAAGTTGGATTTGGATTGAGACAACCATAGAAAATGCTGATCATCAGCATTTTATTCTTTTGCCTCAATGTTTTCCCATGTCTTTTTAGCTTACCTGAGCACTCTAGAATCTACAATTATTAATTAATCATGACAAAACTTGGACAAAATGTTGGGGACCATAAGATCTTTAATGAGTTTGATCTGATCTGATCAGAAAGTCAAGAGTTAAGTGCCCTTGAATTTGTCAAAATTGCCATTTTCGGCTGTTTTCAACCTTGTTTACACTCTAGAATCTACAATTAAAGACCAATCAAGACAAAACTTGGTCACAATGTTGGGGATCATAAGATCTCGAATGAGTGTGATTTTCTAGTCTAGAGTTACGTGCCCTTGAACTTTGCAAAATTTCCATTTTTGGCTGTTTTCGACCTTGTTTACACTCTAGAATCTACAATTATTAATCAATCAAGACAAAACTTGGACACAATGTTGGGGACCAAAAGATCTCAGATTACTTCAGTCTGATTTGACCAGAAAGACAAGAGTTATGTGCCCTTGAATTTGATAAAATTGCCATTTTTGGCTGTTTTCGGCCTTGTTTACACTCTAGAATCTACAATTATTAATTAATCAATAAAGACAAAACTTGGACACAATGTTGGAGACCATAAGATCTTGGATGAGTTAGATTTTCAGTGTGATCTGAGCAGAAAAACGAGAGTTATGTGCCCTTGAATTTGATAAAATTGCCCTTTTTGGCTGTTTTCGACCTTGTTTACTCTCTAGAATCTACAATTATTGATCAATGAAGACAAAACTTGGACACAATGTTGGAAAATCTGATGAGTTTGATTTTCACAACCTTATTGACCATAAGTTCATATTCAGTCTTTAAGTCATAAATATTAATTGAATTGAACAAAAGTGTTGCTCATATCATTTAGGTTCAGGTGAGCGATATAGGACCATCATGGTCCTCTTTTTTTGTTAGGGATGTCAAAATCAGGTCTTGTATGGGAAAGGTTAACTTATGACACATTTCTATACTGTGTTGCTTTAATATGTTCAGTGCTATATTGTAAACAAATCCTTTCATTACCAACACCCATTTATCAGCAGCAACTTTCAAATTGGAATAGTCTCTTCTGTGTGGGAAAGGTTTAAATTCAAGACAGGCAACAAAATCAATGTTCCAGCATAGAGTCAGGAGAAAAGCGGAAAGTGCTGCTTATCAGTGTTTTTCCATTTTTCTCTCATGGCTTTCCAAAGTTACCGTAATTATTCTAATAAACGCCCATATTCTAATTATCGCCCATCCCTCAAGTCTCAGCTGAAAATATGCATATTTCAAGCACAATTTCAGTGGAAAAGGGTGATTCTAATAAATGCCCATCCCCCGATTCTGGATTGAAATAATGTATTCATAAACAAAGATTGCTTCTAAAAGCAATGTCAAAGAGAGGATTTCCTGTACCCCAATCTGTTTACTTTGAAGGAATTTTGTCCAAAAATTGTATTTTACAATCCATGTAACAAAACTCTGCCAACTTTTACTTGAATTGACTTTTGATTTGAAAGTTTTTACTTACAAAATTAGATTTTTAACCTCTAATAAATGCCCACTTCCAACTTTTCTATCATGCTCTTTTCTAATAAATGCTCGGGTGTTTATTAGAATAATTACGGTACATTGAAAACATAGGGTATGAGTATCATTTATAATAAGAAAGAGTGTAATCTGTGCTTAAAAAATACTTAATTTACCATTATGTTTTGATAAGCTGCCATTGCTATTATAAAATCATGTAACTACTGCTTGAATCAACCTGTAGTTATGATATTTTATAACAACACCCACGGAACTACCATTGTTTGTTGGAAATAACGTCATGATACCCTGAATAAAATTGTTCCCTATTGAAAGAGAATATGGGAAGAGGGCCCAAATAAAGAATTAAAGCCTTTCCCAAACAACATTTTTTTAAAGTGCTTAAATTTCAATTCTATTGCAGACGGCAAAATGGTTGTTGACAAGAATAGAATTTGTCTACAATACAACTTGGAAAATATTGAGGCACAATTAGAAAATGCCGGTCATCACAATTTTCTTCCTTTGCCTTAATACTTTCACAGGCCTTCAATAGGGACATCAAAACCAGGTCTTGTTTGAGAAAAAAAGGGTTAATCTGACTTCATTGGCTGTTTTGGACTGGTATACATGTGCTAAGCTGTATCATTTATTTGGCACATTTTTCTAGATGTAAGTCAAAACTTGGATGCGACTTGTTGCATTTAACCCATTCCCAATTGGCAATATGTTGGGGTCCTCCAATTCAAAATCTGCTTAAGACGACTAATAGATCTAGATGTTGATAAAGATTTGTGCAAAATGTGGCACAGAAAATATTGAGACAAAAGGAGAAAATGCTAACGTTTTCCGAAGCATTTTCTATTAGGGACGTCAAAACCAGGTCTTGTTTGGGAAAGGGTTAAAGGGGCCTTCTGTGAAGTGTGGAAGATCGATCTTAGTCATAGTGCCTGGATTACACAGATTGAATTTTGTCAAACTTTTCATGTATGTTTATGTATCTAGATTGTTTTTCCATTACTGTTCATTTTTCAAATGTGACATCTAGTTAAAGTGTGTTTTGTTTGATGCTTCTCTCGAAATTTGGTTTTATTTACACATGGATGGGTTACATTATAAACTTTTAGTCATTTACAGACGTTTACACAGATCTATGCGTTACATTGAATTATATTTAGAACTTTTAGGGATAATTTTCAGGGATCTTTTAATAAATTTTTATTCTAGAAATGATTATTAGCATTTTATGTTCATTTTAATTCTAGATTAATACTTCCCTGAAAAAGACCTTGTTTTGATGCCCTTTGTAGAAAGAGGCCTGAGAAAGCATTGAGGCAAAAGAAGAAAATGCTGACTATCAACATTTTCTCTTTTTGCCTCAATATTTTCTGTGCTTTAATGTACTCAAATCATATTTTTATTCACATGTATAAAGTTGTTTGCAGCAGCTTTCCAACTGGAACACCCTAAAATGCTTTGTTTAGAAAGAGTTGAAATAAAGCTGTTATTGCTAGGGATCAAGTTGCAAAGTGTTTTCATCTGAGAAAACGTTTCTCAAATAATTCATGTTTATGACATGTAAAAATCTAATGAACTTTTGAAAGCATTTGGTTTATAATCCTTACCAAAACAAGACCTTGTTTTGACATGTCTATTTGAAAAGGCTTGGGAAAACATTGAGACAAAAGAAGAAAATGCTGATTATCAGCATTTTCCTCTTCTGCCTCAATATTTTCTGTGTTATGATATGCACAGATTCTATCTGTACCGACATTCATTTTGTCGTCTTTATCAGTTTTCAAATTGGAACCGTCAAAGTTTTTGCTGTTTTGGAAAGGGTTAAAGAAGAAAATGCATATAACAAAGGAGTTTGTGATGAGGTTCATAAGGTATCCAAGGCCTTCTTTATGCAGTTGCATGTAAGCTACTATCAGCTTCTAAGGGCCGTTTGTCGTGATCATATCCAACCTTTTCTCCTTTCTTTCTAATGCTCTAGACTTTATGATGAAAATTCTATGATGAAACATATGCCTCGTACTAGATCTACTCAAAAAGCAAATAAATTTAGATCTAGTAGATCTAAGAAGGCCCATGGGAAAAGGAAGGGCTAGGGGCTAAGCTCTTTCCCAAAGTTGGCCAAAAATGTCGAATTTTCCTTATTTTACACTGAAGAATTTTGGGAAAAACAAATTTAGCCCCCCCCCCCCCATATTAGACACTGGTCCGGACAGGGGCTTTATCTGCCCCAATATGAAATTGCCTCCTACTGGCATGCTAAGTAACGAACTTTTGTCTTTGTTTTCTACACATCCTTTTGATTTGAATTAGATCTACATCTAATCAAAGGATAATGTTGTTCCGAAAAGCAGTGGTGGATCCAGAGGGGGTTTAAAAATGAAGCCCCTATGTTGCCTTATTATTTTATTTTCAGGTCAAAATAATTTTATATTTGACAAAGGAACACCCCACTTGTATGCTGGAATTAACCCTTTCCCAAACAAGACCTGGTTTTGACGTCCCTAATAGAAAAGGCTTGGGAAAACATTGAAACAAAAGAAGAAACTGCTGATAACCAGCAGTTTCTCCTTTGGTCTCAATATTTTCTATGTCATAGTTTACACAAATTCTTTCTCGAATAGATCTACCTTCCATTTTGTAATTTGTGGCAATTTTTGAATTTGGACTAGTCTAAAATTTTGCCATTTGGTAATGGGTTAACAGAAATGCAGGTTCCGTCGCCGCAGATTGTGCTGACGTAGGCTAGGCCCTAGCCTATATAGGCCTATAGACTGATCTAGCCCACGAATTAAATTTTTATTAGAATCTAACCCTTTCCTAAACGACAAAATGTTATGGTGGCCCTAGATCTATTTAAAAGCTTCTGTAGACAACGCAATTGATATTAAATAAATAGGAAAGGGATGTGTGCACAATATAGATCTAGGCTAGCTCAGAAAATATTGAGACAAAATGAGAAACTGCTGGTTATCAGCAGTTTCTCCATTTGCCCCAATGTTTTCCCAAACACATTTTATTAGGGACATCAAACCCCAGGTCTTGTTAGAAAAAGGGTTAACACTGAGTTCCTGTATCCAGATCACTCTTAGTCTACACACATTAAAATTATCGTCTGCACGTGTAGACCTACGCACGTCGAGGGCAAAAATATACTTTTCCAGCTAAGATACAGTAGCTTCCCTTGATACTAAAAATGCGGGAAAATTTCTTGTCTAATTTAATTTAGGTTGAAGATGCATTTGATGATGTTTATCGCGCTAGATCATAAGATACATCCCGACTAGTTTCAACAAAAAGTTAAACAGAATCTACGAAACTGCCAGAACTAGATCTCTGATTTTAGGCGTCTATGATTGGGAAAATCCCTTCACTGAAAATATTTCCAAAAATAGAAACTAGATTATACTAAAAATAGAATCGCGTTTGTTTCTAAAAATAGAAGCACGTTTTTTTTAAACCTGGAAATAGGTTTACAACGTTATCTAACATCTTTTTCAATGTCTTTTGTTAGCTTTAATTGATTTCAAATCACGCATTATATATATCCATTGAATTGAAGATTTTAAAAATACAGGTTATTCGCTGCATAGAACAACCCAATTCAAAGGTCATATTCTCACCCGCTTTGTCAGCCCAGCAGTGATAGCCGTGATCGTATAGTGGTTAGTACTTCGCGTTGTGGCCGCGACAACCCAGGTTCGAATCCTGGTCACGGCAGTGATCGTCGCTGTCTCGGCACAGCTGGGCTTAGATTTTTAGCCAGTTCTATGGACAAATAAGCTACGTAGATCGAATACACACGAACTCTTGACACATTACCACACAATGACTCTTTTTGACTCCCAACAATATAATGGCTTTGAAAAAACATTGTGGAAAATAAAGAAATTGCTTGTGACAAGCAATTTCATTTCCCACAATTTTTTTCTACCCAGTAAGATCAAAATTAATAACGCGAAATTTCATTCAATTCATATTGTCTGTAGCATCTTTAAATTTGGACAAGTCCAAAATTTTGTCGTTCGGTAATGGGTTAATAAATTCTTTTCTTATGACATCCTTAGAAGAAGTTGTCTGTTTGAAAGACATTGCTGCTGATCAGCGATTTCTACGTATTTCCGCTATATATTTTCATCGGTAAACCAACTCGCTATATATATTCCGCTTTAGGTTAGGTGGAAGTATTACATTTTCCCGGCATCTGTCAGATTTTGTCCACTGAACGTCCGCACTATAAACAAGGATCAAGGTGAGTTCTGATTGGTCAATAATGTAATAATATAGAATTATTTTTCTTTATTTATAAAATTTGATATTTTGACAAACAATTGCAGTAATTTTTTTAAGAATTTAGAATATTTTGGCACTTCAAGAGTTATTTTTAGACATGGGTGTATATTGAGGAAAGGCCAGTCCAAATGGTTGCCCGAAGAGGGTCATGTCAAAAAGGGGCCAAAAAGTCTGTGATAAAAGGGATCATGTCATATCAAATGTGCTTGTTTTGGATGTATGAAGGATTGTTCTTGAATTTGAGGTAAGCCATAACATTTTTGCGGACTCATGGGCTGAGCTATAAGCCAAAACGTTATAATGGTCGGCTATGGGAAACGTAATACTTCCATCTAACCTTTAGATTAGCCCACTACCAAACAATAAAACTTTAAAGTGACATTTCACATTTATCTTTTCATATTTCAATTTTATTTTTATCTAAAAGAGCATATTTTCTTATGAAAATTCTGAAAATTTCAAGTCAAAATATTGTACCGTTTACGAGAAAAATATATTTTTGTGCTAAAATTAAACAAATTGTTGTGGACAACAGTTCAGATTTAAATGGGATTTGTCATTTCTGTCTCAACTTTAAAGACGTATTTTTCGCTTATAAATAACAAATTCAGAAATCTGATAACATTTCTACGCATTAGAATAACCAATCTTTGCATAAAGACACACTTCAAAAAATGAAATCGGAATGTAATGTCCCTTTAAGCGTCCAAATTGAGAAAAGTGAATGATAAAGCACATGAAGTAGCCTATTTAGGCAAACGTAGAAAATGTTGATTATCAGCTTAACCCTTTCCCAAACGCCAAATCTTCAAAATTTCCATTTCAAAAGCTGCTGTAGACTACATGGACCTTATTTAAGATAGAATTTGTGTACAATTTAGCATGAAAAATATTGAGACAAAATGAGAAACTGCTGGTTATCAGCAGTTTCTTCTTTTGTCTCAATGTGTTCCAAACCATTTCTATAAGGGACGTCAAAAGCAGGTCTTGTTTAGGAAAGGATTAAAATGTATTTTTTGTCGAAAACATCGTTAATTGGTTTAGGACAGGAATACGGATTGGAGAAGTGCCTATACACTTAAAGACACTTCTAACGCAACACTTACCTTTTTGGTAATAACTTGAAATTTGATGAACCATTTTTCATCAAATTTTCAACATACTTAATTCATTCACAATTGCATAAGATCTAAAATTTTCATAAAGAAACATTGAGTAGAAATGATTGCATTTGCAGTTCATATAATATGACTAGAAAACAAAAAGTCGCAAAAAACTGTGCGAGCTGATAACGTAAATTCATGTTATTCATGTAACAGCAGTAAAATTTATGACATTCTACTAACATTCTGTGTGTCCGTCATGGACCTAAATGGCACAAAAACACCCCCTCCTCATTGATAAAGCATAATTGATCACGAATCTTTGCGGGATCATTCTTACCTCGTCCCATTTAAGTTCCTGTTCAAGTTGTTGAAAATTTCTTGGAGTAAAGGGGCAAAAAACTAAAGTCTGGTAACAAATTCAATGATTTTGTGCAATGCTGACACATACAACACATTAATTCTTAAACAAAATATTTGCAACTGAATTCTAGTATTGCTTCGCACATGAAAGCGTGTTATCAAATCTTATGTAGCAGTAGTACATGTATGAGATATGAGCATGATTTGGTGACGCTGCTTTGATGCTATTGAATTCTGCATTTGCCTGGGATTTTGTGACTTTTCATTTTTGAGTCTTAGTGAAAAACCTAAATGTTTTTTATGTTCGGATCAGTCGATTTTTATGAAATTTACTGAAAACATGTAAACGTAGTTGATTTATATTTACTGAAAATTCCATAGAAAATACTGCATTATTTATTTGATTATGATAAAAAAATGTAAGTGTTGCGCTGGAAGTGTCTTTAAGTGTATATGCGTGTTATCACCTTGATTTTTACAAACCCCGGATTAGATGAATTATATAACACTCCAAATTTTGAATGAGTGAAAGTATTTAATAAAGTGGTGAAAGGTCGAATATAAGCCTTATTCTCCATTATTGCAGTGAAATGATTTCGCGATTTTTAATCAGGTATTGGACATACAAGCGATATTATGTCATACTTTTCATTTAGATGAACTGGAACCCGGAACGACGAAAAAGTCTTGCAAATTAAATTTGAATGATGCAGCCGAACGAAAACAAAATTAAAATTGCTAGATTTATCTAAATTTGTGTTTATCACGACAAAGAAAATATAGAGGAAAACGTAGAAAGATACCAGCATGTCGTCGATTTTCAACAAAAACCTCGTAACTGCAGCTTGTTTTAAGCTGCAGTTACGAGGTTTTTGCTTGAAAAGCAACAATGTTCTTCTATTGCATTGACGCTTCCCAAGTTTTATTAACGTTTAAGGACGTTTTAAATCAGGGCTTGTACAGGAAAGAGTTAATCAGTCGCTGAACTATAACAATGTTAGACAAATGAATTTACGAGCACATTGTTTTAGTTTACTCTTTCTTTGTTTTGAATACAAACAAATATTTCAAAACACTTTTTCAATAAGAGTTTTAAAACATATACATTTCAAGATAGTTTGATCAATTCAGACACAGGCCTATGCATAACTTTGATTTCCATGACGAGTAATGTTGCAACTTTGGACTCTAGAATAAAATACGTGTACATCCGCAGAAAAAGGTAAGTATTAGAACAGGATTTTATCCTTTCTCAATCATTTAAACGGGTCGGGTGCAGAATTTAAATTTTGCAGTCTGTTTCTGTTCCGGTTAGAATTCAATTCATAGACATAATTATTCTGTTTTCTTTTTTATCATCTTAGTTTAAGCGAAGGAATGTGATTTTTGTACATTTAAACACTTGACATTTCACAATTATTTTTACATAAATTTTACTTTTATTCTATCCGAAAGAGCATCTTTTCTTATGAAAATTTTTAAAATTTCAAGTCAAAATATTGAACCATTTACGAGAAATATATATATATATTATTTTTGTGCTAAAATTAAACAAATTGTTGTGGACAACAGTTCAGATTTATATAAAATTGGTCATTTCTGTCTCAACTTTAAAGGCGTTTTTTGCTTATAAATAACAACTTTAAAAAACAAGAGGACCATGATGGTCCTATATCGCTCACCTGAACCAAGATGATATGAGCCACAGTTTTGTTCAGTTTTGTGACTTTAAGACTGAAAACAAACTTATGGTCAACAACATTGTGTCCAAATTTTGTCTCGGTTTGTCGCTATTTGTGGTTGTTAGAGCAAAAACAGTCGAAAACAGCAAATTTGTCAATTTGAAGGGCTCGGCAAATTCAGCAAATTCTACTATGATTAAGCTGAAATTCAAACTGGTGCAAGATAGTATGTTCAGCAACATTGTGTCCAAAATTCGTCTTGATTGGACAACAATTGTAGATGCTAAAGTGTAAACAAGGTCCGAAACAATCGAAAACATCAATTTTGTCAAATTCAAGGGTGTATAACTCATGAACTTTTGATCTGATCATTCTGAAAATCAGCTCATACATGATATTTTAGTCCGTAACATTGTGACCAAGTTTTGTCTTGATTGGTCAATAATTGTAAGATGCTATAGTGTAAACAAAGTAAAAAACAGTCGAAAACGGCAATTTTGTCAAATTCAAGGGCGTATAACTCTTAACTTTATGATCCGATCAATCTGAAAATCAAACTCATACAAGATCTTATGGTGCCTAACATTGCCTCAAAGGTTTGTCTAGATTGGTCAATAATTGTAGATGCTAGAGTGTAAACAAAGTCAAAAACAGTCAAAAACGGCAATTTTGTCAAATTCAAGGGCGTATAACTCATGACTTTATGATCCGATCAATCTAAAAATCAATCTAATACAAGATCTTATGGTCCCTAATATCATCTCAAAGTTTTGTCTTGATTGGTCAATATTTGTAGATGCTAGAGTGTAAACAAAGTCGAAAACAGTCGAAAATGGCAATTTTTGTTAATTTCAAGGGCATATTACTCAAGACCTTCTCGGCCAATCAGACTGAAAATTGAACTCATTCTAGATCTTATGGTCACCAACATTGTGTCAAAGTTTTGTCTTGATTGGTCAATATTTGTAGATGCGAGAGTGTAAACAAAGTCGAAAACGGTCGAAAATGGCAATTTTGTCAATTTCAAGGGCACATAACTCAAGACCTTCTAGTACGATCAGACTGAAAATTGAACTCATTTGAGATGTTATAGTCAACAACATTGTGTCAAAGTTTTGTCTTGATTGATCAATAATTGTAGGTACTAGAGTGTAAACAATGTCAAAACTAGCTATTTTTCGCATTCAAGGGCAGATAACTCCGGACTTTCTGGTTCGATCTGACCCATAATCGAACTCATCCAAGATCTTATGGTCATACATGTTTTGACCAGGTTTGGTAAAGATTGGCTTATATTTGTAGATGCTAGAGTGTAAACACGAAATTGTGGACGGACGGACAGACGGACAGACAGACAGACGGACGACGGACAAAAAGTGACCACAATAGCTCACCTTGAGCACTTCGTGCTCAGGTGAGCTAAAAACCTGATATTGTCCATCCAAATTAACTCGGGACAACTTAATTTTCGTGTGCAAAGTCCGTTTGTTGAGTGCCTTAACAAAACATTGCCGAAGTGGGGTCATTACATATACAGATGTCCCGGGTTAATCTTGCTGGACAATAGCATTTTCTACACATTAGAATAAACAATCTTTGCACCAAGACATACTTTTAAAAACATGAAATAAATGTGAAATGTCACTTTAAGGGAGATGCGTGTATAAGTGAACGATCTAAACCCATTAAAATTGAAATTCAAAAAAGTTGTGCGAATCACTTTTGGATTCGACAACAATAATTGCTGCAAATGAAAAAGCGTAAGTAGACATGTTAAATCAGTTCTTTTTTTTTGTCATTTAGCGCATCCTCGTTCGGGTTGATTCCTATGAAGTGGACACTTCCTAAATAAACCATACATCAAAACTAATTGGAATAAGTCTGGGTATACGTAGTTTTTGGAAAGGGGATAGGATTAATAGCGTGGTTCTCTAGTCCATCTAAGTATTTTTCTCGCGATATTGTGGTGCACTGCGCAGTTACGTAAGCTCGGGCTGGTCCCACAACGTAAATGTGTAAAGAACAGCAGCGAACCATCGAATAATTTATAAGTATTTTGAACTATATTTACTGATAGAACTCGAACCATTGCAGGTGTTTGAGAAGTAAAAAAGACACACAATCGTGTATTTCATAAGGCAGGCGATGAACTAACCTGAGAATGTCGACCAATCAAAACCAAGATTCCACAGCTGACGCACGCGTGCACGCGGTACACGTGATACAATCACCCAGAAATGACGTCATTCTCCAGAAATATAGTCTAGAACTGATAGGAGTCGTCGATGAAATGAGGTAGGGTTATAAAAATACCAAAATAACTAATTTTGTGGTCATTATATCCAAACCTCACTAGGACCTGTGTCTATATTTAGACTGAAATGAGCCTTCTCTAAAAGCTAAGTAACGAGTGTCTTTTCCACGTACACGTTATTTAAATCGGTTGATCTTTCGAATAATCTTATTCTTTTTTCAACTAATATGAAAAATGACCATACATGTTATCTAAATGGGTTCTTCCATACTGTCTGTTAATCCTTTCCTAAACGGCAAAATCCCAGGGTAATCCAAATCAAAAGTTGCTGCAGATGACAGAAAAGATGTTGATAAAGGTAATATTTGTGTATGATATAGCACAGAAAATATTGAGGCAAAAGGAGAAACTGCTGGTTCAGCAGTTTCTTCTTTTGTCTAAATGTTTTCCCAAGCATTTTCTATTTAGGACGTCAAAACCAGGTCTTGTTTGTGAAAGGGTTAAATACCGGAACTAACAAAAGGGAATGCACACAATGTGCATAAAATGACACTCCTACTGAAAGCGCTCATTCTTTTCTCAAAATAAAAAAAACCCAGTTTTCACATACCTAAAAAGACTACGAGAACCATCGAGGCAAAAGAACGAATGACATGCTTATGATTTATGACCAACACTTTTTTTTATTTTCGACTCGATTTTGTCTGTAAAATATATTGAACATAGATAATAAACAACAGCATTTGTTTTGTCATATCTGCAACAGAAGATCCTTGGACCAGTCTTAACTTTTATAATTTGGGAAATGTTAAATTGATGTCGTCAAAACTAGCGTTTGATTTGAGAAAATTAAAGCGTTGTTTCACTTTTTTTTCTGAATAGAAAGCGGCGTGACGTCCTTCACAAACAAATCCTGAACGACGAAAAAGAGAAAGAAAAACTTCAGCAAGATATCCGCCATCTTACCGGCCGACTGGTCCGGATCAACGAGACGCTTTGTGATAAAGTCGTGGCCAGAAACGCGCTTGATGAAACAATCATGCAGACGAACGACGCATTCGAGAAACTCGTCACGACGTCAGAAAATTTGACGTCATTTATGAAGAAAGTGACGTCGACTATAAGACCGATCCTGATCGCCGCCGATGAGAAAGTGAAGGAAGAAGAATCGCAGAAAGACGAAAAGAAAAAGAAAAGTAGGAAACATGACGGACAGAAACGATAGGGAAAGCTTTGTGATAGATCTACTTAAGGCAGTCTACAACCCTAATGCGATTCATGCGACGTCGGAATTATTCGGGCGACGTCGTAAACATTCGGCGGTGGAATGTTCCACAGCCGAATGTTTACGGACGTCCCACGAATAGCCGATAAGTTTACGAAAGTTTTTTAACCCATTACCACTCAACAAAATTTTGGACTGTTCCAACTTGAAAGATGTTGCAGACAACAATTTTAAGTTGATGAAATTTAAGATACATTTCCATTTTGGGTTAGAAAACATTGTGGGAAATGAAGAAATTGCGTGTAACAAGCAATTTCTTCATTTTCCACAATGTTTTCCAAAACCCTTTCTTATGAAGGAGTCAAGGGGCGTCACTGTGCAGAAATGGGTTAAACAACGTCGCGCGAAAACTTCCGACGTCATGTGAACCTTGTTAGCGGTGGTCTACCTTAATTCTAGGATTACATGTGTTTATGAGCTAGGTTATGAAACAAGAGCTGTCACTGTAAGATGACAATACCCCCGACACCGCTTTGATTTTAAATTATGGCCAATCTATGTTCAAGGTCATCCAGGGGTCAAGGTCACCAAAGTATGTGCCTACAGAAAGGTAATATACCAAGGAATGTTGTGGTAAAGTATGAAGCGAATATGTTAAGTAATAAGGAAGTTATGGCCAATGTTAAAGTTTTTGGACGGAATGACGGACGGACAGACAGACGGACGGACGGACAAGTCAAATTTATGATGCCTCCCTATCGGGAGCATAAAAAGGACTAATCATAAATGTATGGTATTTTAGGCGTCTTTCTACAGATAAGCCTGTGCCCAAGTGTAATCGTATAAAATCTGATTAAAATCCTATCGCTGGTGGAGAGTCAAAACCTCGTTACTACAGCTTGAATAAGCTGGAGTTTCGAGGTTTTGACTCCCCGCCGACACTATGCTGCCGCTCAAGTAACTTTAGAAAACTAAGATATGGTTTTAACCCATAATCACGCACCAGTTGATGCTTTTTGACGCCCCACGAATTAGTCTAAATTTAGGCTTTTTAAAAATGTGGAAAATGAAGAAATTGCTTGACATAAGCAATTTCTTCGTTTTCCACAATGTTTTCTATCCCAAAAATTAATTTTGCCATCTAATCTGCACCATCTCAATTTGGACCAGTCTACAATATTGCTCTTTCTGTTTGATGAAGAGAAGATGGGAAAATGCCAAGAATAATCTGGATGTGTGGGATTTAAAAAAATCAACTGATAAAAGTTATTAAAGATCAACCAAAATTTTGGCTGATCTTCAATAACTTTTTTATATGGTTATTTTTCAAAAGTCCACCACATCTATCTAATGCCTTTCTCTGCTAAAAAACCGAATTCAAATCGGTCCAGTAGTAACAAAATTATTGACGATTTTCTGAAATTCTTGTATCACATGATTATCCACCGTGTACACGCTGACTCATGAATATGTATATATGGGTTCATGTTGCTCTCAAATGCAGTAAGAGCCCATTTTCCAGATCTTAAATGAGATGATCAATTTCTTTTAACCCATTACCAGACACTGACTCTTTTTGACACCCCTGAAGATTAAGGTTTTGGAAAAGATTGTGGAAAATGAAGAAAATGAAGAAATTGCTTGTGACAAGCAATTTCCTCATTTCCCATAATGTTTTCTATCCAGAAGACCAAAAAATGTAAAATTCCATTCACTTGAAATTGTTGTCTGGGACATCTTTGAACCCTTCAACGTTGGAGAGTATCCCTTTGAAGTTGAGCATGTACTCATGAGAATGTACTCAAGTTTTTTCGAGAAACCGGGGCCTGGTCTAGATTCATGTTAGTCTCAAATTCAACAAGGGACCTTTCTCCAAATCCGGGCTTGATTTGCAAGAATGTTAACCCTTTCCTAAACGGCAATTTTTAGGGAAATCCACTTCAAAAACTGCCACAAATGACAAAATAGATGTTATAGAAGATAGGATTTTTCGTGAAATATGGTATAGAAAATATTGAGACAAAAGGAGAAACTGCTGGTTAAACATTTTGTTTCAATGTTTTCCCAATCCTTTCCCATTAGGGACGTAAAAACCAGGTCTTGTTTGGGAAAGGGTTTTAAATCTTCAAAGCAACAGTATCTAACTATTAAAATGTGTATATTTCTAAAAGTTTATTCTTTTTCTCTGGAAAAGTTTAATTTTTGCACAAAGAAAAATAGCCACAATGACATGAGCGTGTGACAGAAAATTACACAACATAATAGATCTACTCGCTACTCTCTATCCCTCGGTCACCATAAAGTTCTATGTTTAACTAAGAAAAAATGTTTAAGTCGATGGTTAACCCATTACCAGATGACAAAATTTAGAGTGGTCCAAATTTTAGACAACAATTCAATTTGAATGCAATTTAAAATCATTTGGTCTTTCATGTTAAAAAAACATTGTGGGAAATGAAGAAAGTGCTTGTCACTTTCAATTTCTTCATGTTCCACAATGTTTTCAAAGGTCTTTATCTTTTAGAGAGTACATGACTGTGTTTAATGGGTTAAGCCTTTCACAAACAGCAGAAATGGACTGGTTCTATTTGAAAGCTACTACAGACAACAAAAGGGGTGATTTTTGTACAATAAAGTATAGAAAATACCGGGTACGGTATTACACATTTTCTTCTTTTGTCTCAATGTTTTCCTTAGCTCTTTCTATTAGGGAAGAAAATACAGACCTTATTTGGGAAAGTGTTAATCAATGACCTCTGCATAGATGTAAGCCACCAGTGACATTGACATAAGAATATGACCTTGATCTTTGTATACCGGGTAATATAACTGCATCTTCATGAAATTGGAATATCTGGACTGGCTCAAAAAAGACGTTACATATTATTTGTCTTCATTTATCGAAGCAAAATTATTCATAAGCAATAACAAAAGACTTATGGTTAATGTTTGATTTAATGAAACAATGTATACAAGGATGAGTATTTTGAAACAAAGCCTGTAACTCTATAAAACTAACATTAGTAAATATAAACCTTTGGTAACAAAATAGATCTACATATAATATTTGAAATGTAAAAACTTACAAAATACAAGATGTGTTTGAGAAACACAAATGCCTCCAAACTATACATTTGGAGAAAAGGCCAATGTAAGTTTTCAACTGATTGACAGACAGACAGACAGATGTTCCAACATTTTGGGATTAAGTGGTGTTTCCTTCAATCTTTCTATTGAAAATGTTGACACAAAAGGGCATAGATCTAGTACAAGAGATTTTATTCTTAATTTGATATAAATTATGGACGGATTGAAGGATATAAACACCATGAGTTTGTGCTACCTATCCTTCGATACGTTGGCATAAAAATGAGTCGGGGTCTAGAAAAGCCTCTCCTAATAACTTTTGACTCCAAAACGGTTCAAAATCAGCCTGTGTATGAATATACAGTCTGATCAGGAACCAAGTTGTTTATCGATAGTGTCTTATAGCACAGCACAGACAAACTTAGGGTATGCAAGTTGGATAAATACAGTCGACTCTCGTTGTGTCGAAGGGACCGTCAAAATACTTTGACATATCCAGAGTTTGACACATCCGATTTTTTCTTTGTATCTATTACAACAATTTTTAACCGTTTTTGATGATCATCAAGTATGTTCATAATTGAAATATAGTAGAACTAGACAGTCCTGGCGGCCTGGAAGCGCTCCACAGGCCTGATTGTTTGTCTTGTTGAATGCAATTTCAAAGATTCAGGTTGCGCAAACAAGCAAATGCATGACCAAGCTGAAATCTACGAGCAAGTAAGATCATATGGTCAGTAAGATTTCTGTGGAAGTTATGTATTGATTAGTTAATACTAACGGTTGTAAAAGTGAAAATAAAGCCAAAAATGGCAATTTTGTCAATAACAAGAGCACATAACTCATATAAAATTCAGATCAAGCTGAAAATTATACAAAGGCAAGATCTTATAGTCACCAACATTCTGTTCAAGTTTCCTCTTGATTGACCAATATTTGTAGTTGCTAGAGTGAAAACAAAGTCAAAATAGAGTCGAAAATGGCAATTTGTCAATTTCAAGGGCACATAACTCATGATGTAAAATTCAGATCAAACTGAAAATTATGCCAAGGCAAGATCTTATGGTAACCATCATTCTGTACAAGTTTTGTCTTGATTGACCAGTATTTGTAGTTTCTAGAGTGAAAACAAAGTCAAAATAGAGTCGAAAATTACAATTTTGTCAATTTCAAGGGCACATAACTCATGATGTAAAATTCAGATCAAGCTGAAAATTACACCAAGGCAGGATCTTATGATCACCAACAATATGTACAAGTTTTGTCTTGATTGACCAATATTTGTAGTTGCTAGAGTGAAAACAAGGTCAAAATAGAGCCGAAAACGGCAATTTTGTCAATTTAAAGGGCACATAACTCATGATGTAAAATTCAGATCAAACTGAAAATTATACCAAGGCAAGATCTTATAGTCAACAACAATCTGTACAAGTTTTGTCTTGATTGACCAATATTTGTAGTTGCTAGAGTAAAATCAAGTCAAAATAGAGCCGAAAACGGCAATTTTGTCAATTTCAAGGGCACATAACTCATGATGTAAAATTCAGATCAAGCTGAAAATTATAACAAGGTAAGATCTTATAGTCACCAACATTCTGTTTCAGTTTTGTCTTGATTAATTACTATTTGAGGATTTTAGAGTAAAATTAAAGTCAAAACCAGCTATTTTTGACATTCAAGGGCAGATAACTCAGGTTATTCTGATTCAATCCAAATTCTTTGAAGGAATCTGAGAGAGGGTCACCCAAGGATCATTCTTGTGAAGTTTGATTGAAATCCATCTGGTAGTTTCTGAGAAGTAGATTTTTAAAGAAAAAGTTTACGGACGGACGGACGCACGGACGCACGGACGCACGACGGACACACCGCCATGACAATAGCCCGCTGGCCTGTCGGCCAGTGGAGCTAAAAAGGAAAGAAATTGCTCAACATGAGCAATTTCTTTCCTTTTCCTACTATTTATTTAAAAATAATTTTGTTTAATTTTTTGATGTCCATTGATGAGGATGGGACCAGACTTTCACTTCGACTTAAGCGGAAATTCGACTTATCCGATGTCGACACATCGAGTGTTGACCGTATAGACTGCATAGAATTGGAGGTGTTGACATTGCCTGTCTGTGGTCGACCTAATGATGAAACCCTTACTGCAGTATACATGTATTGTTGCTTTTCAACAAAAACCTCGTCATTGCAGTTTGTTTTCAGCTGCAGTTACCAGGTTTTTGTTGAAAAGCAACGATATGCTTTAATTTTCAAAGTTTAATATGCAACAATTCTTCATTAAATATAGTAGATATGTACCTGATTAAACAAAATAATCTGAGTATGCTAATCTAAGTAAAACAAGAGCTGTCACTGTAAGATGACAATGCCCCCGACACCGCTTTGATTTTAAATTATGGCCAATCTATGTTCAAGGTCAAGGTCATCCAGGGGTCAAGGTCACCAAAGTATGTGCCTACAGAAAGGTAATGTACCAAGGAATGTTGTGGTAAAGTATGAAGCAAATATGTTAAGTAATAAGGAAGTTATGGCCAATGTTAAAGTTTTTGGACAGAATGACGGACAGACAGACGGACAGACGGACAGACGGACGGACGGACGGACAAGTCAAATTTATGATGCCTCCCTATCGGAGGCATAAAAATAATTGAGATTTCCTATGCAAAAAGATCCAGGTTTCTATCATGAATAACTTTCCCCAACAAGACCTGGTTTTGACGTCTCGACATTTGAAGAGAAAGCAGATACTCAGCATTTCCTCCTTTTGTATTTAAAATTTAATATTCTTTAAGATAGATTATGTATACTCAAATTTAATCTTTTTCAGCATCCATTATATGTCGTCTACAGCATCATTCAAAATGTACCTGGGCCGAATTTTTTCCACTGGGAAATGGTTTATTCAAACCAGCAGTGATCAGCATATTGTCGGTGTAAATGCAAAACCTTGTATCTCGTTTTTGGAAAATTTTAAAGGGGACGGAAAATAGCGTAATAACTTCTCCCTAACTGAAAGGATTTACTTGAAATTTTGACACATTGTTCAAAAGTAATGTGTCATTAATACTGACCACTAAAAATATCTCAAAAACCTGCTCACAAGTTTGTACTTTGAAAATCGCAATAATCGACATACAAGGTTTTGCATTTACACCGACGAATTATATTATGAAGATCTAATACCTATTTTTATTGGGCAATACATTTGTATAGATCTATGATAATCTTTACATGTAAAAAATGCAAAAATTAAAATATATTTTTGCAATGCCGTATATGAATGCTGTTAATGGTTATTACATTTATCGGTGGTTGTCAAAGTTAAAGAATACTGAGGATTTACAAAATACTTCTGGATTAAAAAAGGTTTGTTCCAATAATGTGAATCGATATCTGATTAACCCATTACCAAACGACCAAATTTTAGACTTTTCCAATTTGAAAGGTGTTGCAGACGACAATTTAAAGTGAATGAAATTTAGTATATTTTTGGTCTTTTGTGGTAGAAAACATTGTGGGAAATGGAGAAATTGCTTGTCACAAAAGTGAATGAAATTTAGTATTTTTTGGTCTTCTGTGGTAGAAAACATTGTGGGAAATGGAGAAATTGCTTGTCACAAGCAATTTCTTCATTTTCCAAGATGTTTTCCAAAGTCATTATCTTGTGAGGAGTCAAAAGAAGTCACTGTGTGGTAATGGGTTAACAATTTGATTAATCTTTCACAAGGCCTTCTTTATCTGGTCCCCACAAGCTTGTTGTATTTTTTCTACCGTCGCCGGACTATCCAGTCTAAAATAGCCTGTTAGACCTACATCTAGCCTGGCAGCCATGACAGCCATCTTGATAGCTTGTAGAACTGACCCCGCCAACATATAGGGTGGCTCTCCTATACCCTGTAGAGAACAGTAAACCATATATTTCAAATGTTCAAATCTTTGCAAATTTATCATCAACCCATTAACAAACTAAGCTGTTCCAATTTGAAAGATGTTACCAATTTCAAGTTGGTGAATTTTTTTTTTTTTGTATTTTGGGTCTAGAAAACATAGTGCGTATAGAAGAAATTGTCAGTCACAAGCAATTTCTTCATTTTCTTCAAAAGAAACGGCTTTGAAAACCATTGAGACAAAAGAAGAAACTGCTGAAAACCAGCAGTTTCTCTTTTTGTTTCAATATTTTCTGTGCTATATTGTACAAAAATCCCTTCCTTTTTAACATCAATTTTGTCAACTACAGCAGCTTTTAAATAGGATCACCCAAAAAAATTTGTCGTTCCGGAAAGTGTTAAGACAAATTGAATGGACCATGAAAATAAAAAGAATTTTATTTCTGACTTACTTTTGCTGAGTATGCTGTTGTTACATAATCATGGTTCTTTAACAGAGTCACATTAAATCTTCTGGGTATTGATCTAACATTGGGTATTTTATAACTGAGTGGACTACAGCTTGTTATTCTTCCTGCCTGATCTATGTCTATACTCTCTGTGGTCACCATTCCCATACCCTATATACAAAAATAAAACTTAAAGTTACATAAAACATACTGGTTAGTTATTGTACCAGTCTGACTTATGTCTATACTCTCTGTGGTTACCATTCCCATACCCTATATATACAAAAATAAAACTTAAAGTTACATAAAACATACTGGTTAGTTATTGTACCAGTCTGATCTATGTTTATACTCTCTGTGGTCACCATTCCCATACCCTATATACAAAAATAAAACTTAAAGTTACATAAAACATACTGGTTAGTTATTGTACCAGTCTGACTTATGTCTATACTCTCTGTGGTCACCATTCCCATACCCTATATACAAAAATAAAACTTAAAGTTACATAACACACACTTGTCTGAAGTTATGTCATGCAATGCCCACATTTCCAATGATTTGAAAATTCACAAACCAATTTTGAAGACAGTTACTCAAGCAACGTTCTTGCCAGGTTAGGTCAAAATTGGCCGTATTAATGAATTTCAAAGAATTTTCTCATGATTGTTCTAAGTCTGATAAGCCCCACCTTGCCATGCTCACATTTTTGACAAATCAAAAAATTTTGAACAAGTTTCGAAAAAGGACACCTAACGACCATTCCTGAAAATTTTGGTCCAAATTATCCTCACTGTTAAGGAAGGGAAGATGCTTAAAGAAATTAAGAAAAAATAGACAAACAGACAGACAATAAGTGATCCCAATAGCTAACCTTGAGCACCCTCATTCTTTAGTGAGCTAAAAAAGGAAAAGTAAAAGTTGATTTAAAGCTAAAAACACTAAACTGCAGCATACCTGTACAAAAGCTCCCTCTATTTGTCCAATATCGATGGCTGGATTCAAACTTTTACCAACATCAAACATTATGTCTACTTGTAACACCTGGAAAATATATAGAGAATAGGTGGTTCATTTCTTGTATGGGTGATCCATTTTGTACAAGTATGAAGCAACATTCAAAATTGACCACCGAAAAAAATGTTGTTTGGGAAAGGGTTAACCAACCTGATTTTCTCCTTTCAATACATCAATCTCCTCCTCCATACATTCAACTCCATTACTTACTGTGTTCCACAAATTGATAAATATTAAGGCAATAATAGGATCCTGTAATAAAGGGGCTAAGAGCATAACTGAAATAGTTGAAAGTGCATGTTGTCGCTTTTCAACGCAAACTCTTATAACTGCAGCTTGTTGCAAGCTGCAGTTACAAGGTTTTTGTTGAAAAGCAGCAATACAGGATTATATACTGCTACAATACCTTAGCTGTAAGGACTCAAATTGCGATTTACACACCTGATTTTCACCTGTCAATACATCAATTTCAACCTCTGTGCAAGCGACACCATATGCGAAGTAATCAAATGTGTTACTCTCTTTAACATTACCATGCTCATCCAGATCTTTGTCTTTTCTACAACAACAAGAGATGTTTGTAAAACATATGCCCCCTCAAGGGCCTACATTTGATGCAGGTCAAAGTCCAAGGTCAAGTTAACAAGGTCCAAGGTCATGGTCACATATGAAAGGTCTTGGTAGGAGGAGTCTATGTGTGAAATATCAAAGCTGTATATTTAAAAGTAAAATGAAACATAGGCCAGGTTAAAGTTTTTACAAGTAGGCCAAATGTCAAGGTCATGGTCAAATGTGAAAGGTCTTGGTTGGAGGTGTCCATGTGTGAAATATCAAGGCTGAAGGTGTAAAAGGACATGATATATATGCCTGGTTTCAGTCTTTTTAAAAGTAGGTCAAACTCCAAGGTCAAGGTTGCAATATTCAAAGTCATGGTCAAATGTGAAAGGTCTTGGTAGGAGGTGTCTATGTGTGAAATATCAAGGCTGTAGGTGTAATAGGACATAAGATAAAGGCTATGTTAAAGATTTCTAAAAGTATGTAAAAATCAAAGGTCAATGACATACAGGCCAAGGTCATGGTCAAATGTGAAAGGTCTTGGTAGGGGGTGTCCATGTGTAAAATATTGAGACTGTATAGGTAACAGGACATGAGATATATGCCTAGTTTAAGTTTTTTTTTAAAGTAGGTCAAACTCCAAGGTCAAGGTCCAAGGTCATGGTCAAAAGTGAAATATCTTGGTTGGAAGTGACCATGTGTGAAATATCAAGGCTGTAAATGTAAAATGACATGAAATATAGGCCAGATTAATGTATTATTAAAGTAGGTTAAACACCAAGGTCAAGGTCACAAGGTCCAAGGTCATGGTCAAATGTGAAAGGTCTTGGTCTTAGGTGTCCATGTGTGAAATACCAAGGCTGTATGTGTAAAAGGACATGATATATCGGCTAGATTAAAGTTTTTTTAAAGTAGGTCAAAGTCCAAGGTCAAGGTCACAAGGTCCAAGGTCATGGTCAAATGTGAAAGGTCTTGGTAAGATGTGTCCATGTGTGAAATACCAAGGCTGTATGTGTAATAGCACATAAGATATAGGCCAAGTTTAATTTATCTAAAAGTAGGTCAAACTCCAAGGTCAAGGCCACATGGTCCAAGGTCATAGTCGTATGTGATAGGTCTTGGTCAGAGGTTTCCATGTGTCAAATATCAAGGCTGTATGTGTAAAAGGACATGATATATCAGTCAGGTTAAAGTTTTTCAAAAGTAGGTCAAACTCCAAGGTCAAAGTCACAGAGTCCAAAGTCATGGTCAATTATGAAAGGTCTTGGTAAGATGTGTCCATGTGTGAAATATCAAGGCTGTATTTGTAAAAGGTCATGAGATATTTGCCGGGTTTAATTTTTTCAAAATTGGTCAAACGTCAAGGTCACAAGGTCCAAGGTCATGGTTAAATCTGAACGATGTTGATAGGAGGTATCTATGTGTGAGATACCAAGGCTGTATGTGTAAAAGGACATGAGATATAGGCAAGGTTAAGAATTAAGTGTAAAAATCAACAAAGGGCAATAACTCCAAGAATTTGATTGGCAGAGTTACGGTTCTTGTACACTGCACCTCTCCATAATAAAATCTATTCACCTGTAAAGTTTCATGATTCTACCTTACATATTTTTTGAGTTGTGCTCCGGACAAGAATCAAGTTATAAACTCATTAAAGGGCAATAACTCAAAAAATTTGATCAGCAGAGTTACGGTTCTTGTGCACTGCACCTCTCCATAATGAGATCTATCCACCTATTAAGTTTCATGATTCTACCTTACATACTTTTTGAGTTATGCTCCGGACAATAATCAAGTTTGAAAATCAACAAAGGGCAATAACTCAAAAAAATTGATCAGCAGAGTTACAGTTCTTGTGCACTGCACCTCTCCATAATGAGATCTATCCACATATAAAGTTTCATGATTCTACCTTACATACTTTTCGAGTTATGCTCCGGACAAGGTTTGGTCTACAGACAGACCGACCGACCTACCGACCGACACTTGTAAAACAATTTATACCCCCATTTTCTTCAAAAGGGGGCATAATTATTTTACATGATAAACACAAAACCAGTTTCATAAATATGTGCATATCGTTAATAGAATGAAAAATTATTGAACACTGTAACTACAACAGTACTGTTCCGTATTGACCTCCTACTGTCAATATACAATATGAGAGCTAGCTGGTCAGTGAAAAAGGGCATTACTTAAAGGGCAGATAAGTCATTACAAGCTAAAAAGATGTATTAAAGCAAGTAGTCTAGGGGCCCGTCCCGCAAAATGAATTTTTATTGGACCAATCGTCCAGAAAAAATCTGTTGGTACCAGGTGATTGTTAGTTCAATGGGACGTTAGAATAGGGTGGATGCCATAATCAAAAGTGGTGCAAATTTTTTTTACAAGCACTTTTCTTACCCCACCCATTTGAAATTAAGGTTAAATAGTAGTCGTCAGAAATTGTTTTTATACTACCATTTTTATCTAATTGATAAATTATTTTTATGGAAAGAAATCACATTTGAATAGTCTTCGTGATTGTAATTTTCTTATACCAAAAATCATCTTGAATTCTAAGAAATCTACAATTGTCCTTACCCCACCCACCAGTTTAAGCTATGTCTACCCCCTTTTACTTCATGATGTCGTTTAAAAGCCAAAAACTCATAGATCTGCTTAAAACTGTGAAAATGCATTTCCAAGTACCCGGAAATGTTTTTAAACTTTTAACATGACATGTCATTTGATAAAAACATGTTTAATCCATGTCCGCAAGTTGATATATTTTTTGAAAATTTGAAGTTTTCTGTCGGAAATGGCTGATTGCTTATTTATTGGCAGATAATTCATATAAGTCACAATTTTGCACCCAAATCTTCGAAAAAAACTGATAGAAGTAATGTAGAAGGAGACAATTTAGAATATGTTAATGAATTCTACTGTCCATTTTGTCCGTCCGATCGTCTGTACGTCTTTCATCGCCCAGACTTTGTGTGCTTAAAACGTAATCAATATTTACCTGTAACTTTCGAATTTCGCGTTTTCAAATGACATTTAACGCAAGTCCTTGAAAAAGAGTTTTGATTATCAGATATTTTTAATAGATAACATGAGGACCATGATGGTCCTAAATCGCTCACCTGAACCAAGATAATATGAGCCCAAGTTTTATTCAAATCAATTAATAGTTGTGACTGCAAAACTGAACACTCATAAACAGCAGTTTTGTCAAGTTCAAGGGAAAGCAATTAAAATTGTTGGATCATGATCAGGCTGAAAACTGAACCATATCTTGTGGTCACTTACATTTTGTCCACGTTTTGTATCGACCGATCAACATGTGTGTCTTTTGCAATGAAAACAAAGTCAAAAATGGTAATTTTGTCAAAATTAAAGGCATATAACTCAGGATGTCAGATTCACATTAAAACTATAAAATATATCTCACAGTCACAGACTGAGATTTGTCTAGCTTGGTCAATGTTTGTGGTAGCTAGGGTGGCAACAGGGTCGAAAAAGTCAATTTTACAGAATTCAAGAGCAAATAACTCTAGACTTTCTATCCTGACTAAATAACTGAATGCCAAACTAATCCAAAATCTCGTTGTCGTTATCTTGCTGTCCAAGTTTTGTCTTGATTGTTCACTATGTGTGGTTTTTAGAGTAAAAACAACGTCGGAAACATTCTACCCATCAAATATCGTCTTGATTTGTCAATCTATCTGGTTATTTGACTGAAAATAAAGTCAAAATGGAAATGTTGTCCAATTCAACGGAAGATAACTTAAAAACTTCTGGTCCAATTATGTCGAAATTTGTATTCATCTTATAAGAATGGTCACCAACATTATGTTTTAGTTTTTTGTCTCGACTGTCCAAAATCTGTGGTTGTTAGAGTAAAACCAAAGTAAAAAACATCAGTTTTTATCAAATTCAAGGGCACAAAAACACAGCTTTCTGATCCTGCCGGACTGAAATTAAAATCATTCTATATCTTATGGTCACCAAGATTTTGTCCAAGTTTCATTTGGATTGGTCATTAAGTGTAGATGCTAGAGTATAAACCAAGTTGAAAATAGTCTATAACAGCAATTTTGTAAAATTCAAGGGCATATTTCATGACTTCCAGTCCCGATCATTCTGAAAATTATACTCGTCCTAGATCCTATGGTCACCAACATTGCATAAAAGTTTCATTTGGATTAATTAATAATTGTAAATGCTAGAGTGTAAACCAAGTCAAAATATTCGAAAACGGCAATTTTGTAAAATTCAAGGGCATATAACTCATAACTTAATGTCCCGATCATTCTGAAAATTGTATTCAATCGAGATATCATAGTCCCAATCCTTATGTATAAGTTTCATTTGGATTGGTCAATTATTATACATGCTAGAGTGTAAACGGAGTGGAAAATAGTCGAAAATGGCAATTTTGTAAAATTCAAGGGCATATAACTCATGGCTTTATGTCCCGATCATTCTGAAAATTGTACTCAATCGAGATATTATAGTCCCAATCCTTATGTACGAGTTTCATTTGGATTGGTCAATAATTATACACTCTAGAGTGTCAACGGAGTTGAAAATAGTTGAAAATGGCTATCTTGTAAAATTCAAGGGCATATAACTCATGACTTTATGTCCCTATCATTCTGAAAATTGTACTCAGTCGCGATCTCATGGTCAACAATATTATGACCAAGTTTCAAATTGATTGGTCTCTAGTTGTAGATACTAAAGTGTAAACAAAGTCGTAAATAGTCGTTAAACGGCAATTTTGTAAAATTCAAGGGCAAGTAACTCATGAATTTATGTCCCGATCATTCTGAAAATTGTACTCATCTGAGATCTTATGGTTCCAATTGTTATGCATAAATTTTTTTTGGATTGATCAATACTTGAAGATTCTCGAGTGCAAATCAAGTCGAAAATAGTCGAAAATGGCAAATCTGTTGAATTCAAGGGCATATAACTCGCGATGTTCTATTCTGATCATTCTGAGAATTACACACCACAGAGATCTTATAGTCAGCAACATAATGTCCAGATTTCAACTTGATTGGTCAATATTTATATAAATGCTAGAGTGTAAACAAAGTCAAAAACAGTCAAAAACGGCAATTTTGTCAAATTCAAGGGCAAATAACTCATAATTTTCTTCTCCGATCAGGCCGAAAATCACACTCATTAGAGATCTTATAGTCCTCATCATTATGCAGAAGTTTAATTTTCATTGGCCAATATTTGTGGATGCTAGATGGTAAACAAAGTCTAAAATAGCTATTTTTGATGTTCAAGGGCAGATAACTCAGACCTTTCTGGTCCGATCTGGCCAATAATCAATCTAATTGAAGAACCTATTATCATACTTGATCTGCTTTAGTTTAATGAATATTGGTTTACTTTTGCGAGAACTAGATTGTAAACATGTTTTGTCTTTAAACCTTTCTTTGAACATGCCCTTATTGGTGGCAAGAGTTGTCTGCCCCCAGAAAACTAGATGCCGAAGGGCAACATGTCGAGCCCGCTCATTTTGAAGAAAGAAGACCATACCTATGTCTACAGCTGTCATTACAATGGCGTTGTAAAAGTGGGGACAAAATAAGTTGGAATGATGGGGATCATGGTGAGACAGTTTATTGTTCACAAAATATTACATGTCTATGTATTTATAACGAGATACCAGAATGGATTAATTTGAGTATACATATGTGACCCGTCACGCTAAAAGGGACCTTATGCTAAGTCCATAAAACCAAATTCCGAGAAATATACCAGACCAAGCAGAAGTCCATCCGATGTCGTATTTGGAAAACGAAAATATTGTAAGGTAGAGAAAACATTCTAGATTCAGAAAATACTTAAACGTGAAAAGTTTCGACCCTAGTCAGGCTGCGCGGACTGCGCAGACGGACTAGGTTCGATACTTTTCACAAATCCGATAAGGTCCCTTTTAGCGCGACGGGTCACATATAAGGAAAATAAGCCATGCCCCCTGGCACCCATTTTTTGTACGGATCGGAATAATTTGAACATTCTGAGAAGTACGAAAATTAGCTGCACGTAGCTGTACGTGGCCATGTTTTTTACGGATTGAGATAATTTGAACAATCTTGGTAGAGGGCCATCCAAAGAATATTTGTGCCAAATTAAGGAATGGCCCGGACAAGCAAAAATCAACTCATTTTTTACATTTGACCTCAAAGTTTGACCTTGACCTTTCATCTTGGAATCTGGTTCTTGCACGCGACACTCCATCTTACTGAGCTTGACATTTGTGCCAAGTTATTTCTGAATCCCTCCATCCATGGTGAAGTTATGGCCCGGACAAGCAAAAATCATCTCATTTTTGACATTTGACCTCCAAGTTTGACCTTGACCTTTGAGCTTGGAATCTGGTTTTTGCACGCGACACTCCGCCTTACTGAGCTTGACATTTGTGCCAAGTTATTTCTGAATCCCTCCATCCATGGTGAAGTTATGGCCCGGACAAGCAAAAACCATCTCATTTTTGACATTTGACCTCCAAGTTTGACCTTGACCTTTGAGCTTGGAATCTGGTTCTTGCACGCGACACTCTGCCTTACTGAGCTTGACATTTGTGCCAAGTTATTTCTGAATCCCTCCATCCATGGTGAAGTTATGGCCCGGACAAGCAAAAATCATCTCATTTTTGACATTTGACCTCCAAGTTTGACCTTGACCTTTGAGCTTGGAATCTGGTTCTTGCACGCGACACTCTGCCTTACTGAGCTTGACATTTGTGCCAAGTTATTTCTGAATCCCTCCATCCATGGTGAAGTTATGGCCCGGACAAGCAAAAATCTTCTCATTTTTGACATTTGACCTCCAAGTTTGACCTTGACCTTTGAGCTTGGAATCTGGTTCTTGCACGCGACACTCCGCCTTACTGAGCTTGACATTTGTGCCAAGTTATTTCTGAATCCCTCCATCCATGGTGAAGTTATGGCCCGGACAAGCAAAAATCTTCTCATTTTTGACATTTGACCTCCAAGTTTGACCTTGACCTTTGAGCTTGGAATCTGGTTCTTGCACGCGACACTCCGCCTTACTGAGCTTGACATTTGTGCCAAGTTATTTCTGAATCCCTCCATCCATGGTGAAGTTATGGCCCGGACAAGCTCCATCCGGACGCACGCACTAACGCACGCACGCACTAACGCACGCACGCACTAACGCACGCACGCACTAACGCACATACACCGAACCGCCATTGTGACAACTATGTCGAGCTCACCGCAAGCGGGCTCGACAAAAATCACACCGACATTTGTTGCAAAAGTCATCCTGGAACGAAACCTAATTGACTTCAAAATATCCCTATGGTGTCTAAACTGTTCTATCATCAACGTTTAAAAAGATAATAAAGTTTGAAAAAAAATTTCTTAATTATTTCAGAGTGATTTTTCTATTTTGGTGAATGAACATTCATTAGGGCAATTACGGTAAATGTGCTTTAAAAACCGACTATTATATTACTAATTATTTTTTGGCATACATAATATTTCAATAAAAACATAAAGTTATTGAGGAAAAAAGTAACAGAAAAATCTTTGACGACAATTTCGATTCATGGTCAACTAAAAAACTGTTTATTTCATTTTTTGGTGGGTAGAGTTATCTGCCCCTGGAAAAAATCTGCACCACTTTCAGTTCTGGCATCCACCATAAAATAAAGCCCCACTGGTTACCCTAACTCACTGTACTATAACCAGATGGTCGTGCTATTATCCTTACGACCACGGGGTTGAGGGTGGGGTGTCGATTTGGTCCGGAGAAGGATCAATATAAACAAAAGACTTTTCCCATTTTTCCAAATCTATTATCCGTCCATCCTCATTGTACAATATTCCAGCAATCTGTAATTAACAAGTAAAAGTCATAAGACACAATCTACAAACAATCGTGGGTAAAAGAGTATTTACAATTTATCACAGCAGACGATATTTACAACTAACCAATTTTAGGAATTGAAAGCATCCTTACACCATCTTCACCATCTTATCTCATCTATCTCTCATTCTAGCTGTTAAATCAAATCTCCGATAGCCAAAGAATTGTAAAATTCAAAGATCAATCAAATATGATTAAACAACCTTTCTGAATGAAATCAAAGAGCGGAATGCCCGGACAAAGAAAACACGTGATAATTGTGCGCCAAAACTAATCCTCAAAACTGACCAATAAGACGCGGCATTACAAAATGGGTTTTGTGAAACCAGACCGGGTTACACACTCCCCCTCTGTCAGAAATGACGTCCCGTCATTGTCTCAATGTCTCTGTCTACGGTCATGTGTCAGTCCGTGCCTAACACTATCACTAAACTACGTTCTTATCTATCTACTGTTATTCTAAAATATCCAAATTATTTAAAAACAACATCATTGCAGCATAACCATCTGAAATGAAAATTGGTTCATTAATATTTCAAAATTATCTGTTCTTGAATGTCTTCAACTGGAAAGACAAATTCAAAATTATTTTCTACATAAATCCTTCCTGAAACACAAGAAAAATATTAGTAACAGAACCAATATAAAATCATTTCCCCCTACACATCATTTCCTGAAACTCAAGAAAAAACATTACTTAGAAAACTTCTGTAACTATTCAATGACCATCACATCTACAAATTCTATGAACAATTTGCAATACTCCTCCCCTCTTTAGTGATGCGTCCTCGCAGTTTCTGATCTACAACTTCAAACTTCGCAGCAACAACCTACGAAAAAAAATGAAAAATGGATAAAACAGGATCTGCAAAAATAAAACTATAAAATACATGAAAAACATTACTTATTCATTATAGCGGCAATCAATCTGTGCGCTGTATCCGAATCCACATTGTTGATTATATCGGATCTCATCAGCTCTCCGAGTGCGTGTAATCGACTGTCAAACGGTCATGGACTCATCGACTTCGTTACATATTCTCCGTATCTGTCCGGTGGTTTCTTTGTCCTTGATGACCGTCTGGGAGCTGGTGTCGGCACTGTTGGTAAAGTTTTCTCTGTGGTTTCTTCCTCTTTACCTTCCATCTCCGTCATCAGTTCTGGTATTTCTGTCTCTTCATGACCTTCCTTCGATCCCTGCGTTTCTGTTACACTTGCTTCTTCCACTGGATGGTCTGCATCCACGCCACCTATTGCAATCTCTTCTTCATCTTCTTTCTCTTCAGCTTCATCTACCTCCTGGACCTCTTCTTCAAGACTTTCTTCTTGAATCTCTTCTGGCACCTCTGCCAATTCTTCCTGGGCACCGACAACAGACGACTTATGGGCGTCCCCATACAAATGTGTTTCCAGAACACTATCATCGTCATCCTCATCAGTCTCCTCTCTCATGACATCATAAACTCTCTTTCCATCCTCTTCCTTCCCATCATGTGTAGCTACATTATCTACTGCTTCCTTTCCTTCTTGAGCTCTATCTAGCTCTTCGTCATCATCACCATCTTCAATCTTCACCAGAAGATTTCTGTGCAATGTTTTCTCGATTCCTGAATCTTCTGACCTGATCTTATAAACAGGGATTTCTGGTCTTGGTTGGTCAACTATTAGATAAATCTCACGCTCAAATCTGTCGGCAATTTTGTGCTTTCCATCAAAAGACACGATTTTGACTAGAACTCTGTCTCCAATGGAAATCTTCACACCTCTTGCTCTCTTATCATAATATCTCTTCTGCTTATCTTTTGCTTTCCCTACATGCTTCTCTACAACCTTTCTTGCTGTCTCAAGTCTATCTCTAAGGTCCTCTACATACTCTTTCGTACTCCTGCTGATTGTTTCATCTGAGATAGCAGCATACTGTAAATCTATTGGTAACTTCGGCTTTCTTCCAAACATCAGTTCGTACGGGCTGAATTTTGTGGACTCATGACGGGTGCTGTTGTAGAAGTAAACCAATGAATGGACATACTTCTTCCAATCTTCCTTCTGTGATGGCTCTAGAGTACCCAACATGTTCAGAAGCGTCCTGTTGAACCGTTCTGGACCAGCGTTCCCTTGGGGATGATACGGCGTTGTATGAGTCTTCTTTGTGTTCATTAGGTGGCACAACTCCTTGATGATGTCACTTTCAAAGTTTGCGCCTTGATCCGAATGAAGACATGTCAGGATCCCCAAGTTGACAACAAAATTGTTGAAGAACGCTTCGGCAGTAGTCTTCGCAGTTTGATTGCTTGTGGGTATGGCCATCGCATACTTTGTGAAGTGGTCCGTGATCACTAGAATGTTAGATATGCCATCGGAGTCTTTCTGGACTATTGGTCCAAAGAAAACCACTTTCTAGGCCTCTTTTTGGGGTTGGCCCCTAGACTAAAGATTAATGCAAATTTTTGCAAATGGATAGATAGGCAGACAGACAGACAGACAGACTGACAACCAGGGTGGTAACATAGTAATGCTGTGTATATGAAAAAACTTATAACGGCACAAATGGAAAATCAAACTAGGAGATCAAAACAATCAACTTAGTTGACCATGCACATTTTTATGAAGCATCTTAAAGTAGTTTAAAATGCACATCTTTATAATATATATCTGCTAATCTGATAATGAAGATCTACAGGTACTAGGTTTTTGAATATTTCTTTCACACACCAAAAGTGTAAGGAAAATCTTCACGACCTACCTCGAAAATCCAAGAGCTTGTAACTTAACCCTCTGAAAAAATGCTTTCTCAATCTACAAAAGTAAAGCAATTTACCATTACTAAATCTATATAACTTTTTCCATACATGAAACTTTAAAGAGCGTAACATTTCCATTTCATTTTTTCAAAGTATGTCTTGATGTCTAGATTGGTTATTTTAAAACACATAAATGCTATCACTTTTTTAGAAGTTGTTGCTGATTACTGAAAATCATAGCTTTAAAGTTGAGACGGAAATGACAAAATCCATAGACATCTGAACTGCTGTATACATCAATTTGTTCAATTTTAACACAAAAGTATATATTTCTTGTAAACGGGACAATACTTTGGCTTGAAATTTTCAAAATTTTCATAAGAAAATATGTTCTTTCAGATAAAAATAACAGTAAAAATTACAAAAAAAAAAATATCTGTGAAATGGCACTTTAATAACTCCAGAACCTGAAATAAATATTTTTTTATCATTTGAAAGATAACAAAATGTTACTGATCATGCTGAAAAGGACCTTCAACGAAGTGTGAAAAGTATTGTCCCAAGTCTCTAAAATTGGCAGTTTGGTTGTCACAAAATTCTAAAAAATCAACAGGACAAGTGTTGAAAATACAACAAAACCTCCATCTTACCTTTTGTTCCCAAGACAGTTCAGGAAATTCTCTCTCTATAGGCTCAAGTCTGTCCTTCAATGTTCTACAAGCATCCTGTAATATACAACAAAAATCTTAACCCTTTCCCAAAGGACAAAGGACAAATTGGACTCTTCCAATTAGAAAGCTGCATCAAAATGGGAGTTAATTAAGACGGGATTCATGCATAATGTAGCATAGAAAATATTGAGACATAAGGAGAAATTGCTGGTTATCAGCAGTTTCTTCTCTTGCCTCAGTACTTCTCCAAGCCTTTTCTATTAGGGATGTCAAAACCAGGTCTTGTTTGGGAAAGGGTTAACCACAGGTGTTACAACAAGAGTGCCACACTCACACTATATATGCTGTTTTTTGCATTGAATTTTAAGCCCCCTTTTTCTGTAACACAGTATAACAGGTTAAAACCCTGACAATATGTCAATGGTCAGAGTCTAGATATCCCTTTTAAAAAGTGTTTTTGGAAGCAATGCTTTTCATGCTATGATAAATATACTGTGCAAAAAATGTTTAGAACATTTTTAAACAAATTATTTTTTCAGTATCTGATTATTACATAAAAATTATTTTATGCTGTAAAGTTGTCCCGATTGACAGTCATCACACATACAGTGCGTGTGTGGAATGAACAGCCAGGATATTGGACAAAATCCAGATAAGCAAAAGTCATGTGCGTCACGTGTGCTGTGTCATCAATATTGTCTAGCTTGTTAAAAAAAACACGATTACACAAATCTTTTAGCAGAATCAATTTAACTGTTACAAATTATTTGAAATTGATAATTGGAAGGCGAAAAATAATGATGTTAGATCTTTGCATGCTCCAATGAGGCATGCCCGTTACAGGTGTCGCTTTGCCTTTAAATGGGCATACATCGACAATCAGATGCCTACAGTACAGAATTGATGCAAATTTGGTCGCAAATAATCCACATAAATCTTAAAAATCGCGTAAAACAATGTTTAAAGAGAATAGTTTCATTGTGACGTCCTGACGACGTAACAGATGATGTCCGTCTAGTAGGAAGTTAGCCCGACTCCTCTGTGACGTCACAGGCACTACAGCTGGTGACGAAACTGTCCGGGATAGGTCCTATACAGCTTGCACCAAAGACTGTCAACCTTACGCTAATGACGTTGATGCATCGACAGGCAATGCGTCAGTGGGTATGAACACATTGCTATTGAACCAGGAGACATTGGAGTGATATCCTATTTAGTGTTTACAGACGTATCACCTTGTACATTTCATTTGGGAGGCCAGGCTAGCGAAAGCTATGACGTCTGTAACGTCCTTGACTTTGAGCGTCCTCTGCAATATGAATGGGACAGAATTCCCCTATGTTCAGTCAGAAAGCCTGTCTGCAGCATTGAAAGTCGTTTTATGGCAATCAAAGCAACTGCTAGTGAATTTACCTGATATTGAAATTTGTCTGACTTTCGATGTCTGACCTCTATGACCTCTATGCACTTTAACTTAAGACATCAAGTTAACGTTTTAGAGTTTTGACACAAAACATTCAGGAAAGAAAAGCAAAATGAATGCACAATCAAAGTAAGATTTTGCTTTAGTTTTTAACTGGGAACCAACATTTCCCGAGTGTGCTAAACTTTTTTTGCACAGTATATATTCAACAAGAGGACCATGATGGTCCTATATCGCTCACCTGAACCAAAATGATATGAGCAACATTTTTGTTCAATTCAATTAATATTTATTACTTTAAGACTGAAAAAGAACTTATGATTAATAAGGTTGTGAAAATCTAACTCATCCGTGATCTAAATTATGGTGCCAAACATTGTATCCAAGTTTTGTCTTGATTGATAAATAATTGTAGATTCTAGAGTATAGACAAGGTCGAAAACAGCCAAAAACAGCAATCTTATCAAATTCAAGGGCACATAACACTCGACTTTCTGATCAGATAAGACTGAAAATCAAACTAATCCCAGATCTTATGGTCCCTAATATTGTGTCCAAGTTTTGTCTAGATTGATCCATAATTGTAGATTCCAGAGTGTAAACAAGGTCGAAAACAGCAATTTTGTCAAATTCAAAGGCACATAACTCTGGACATTCTCATCAGATCAGACTGAAACTGAAAATTGAACTTATTCGAGATCTTATAGTCTCCAACATTGTGTCCAAGATTTGTCTTGATTGGTCAATAATTATTGTAGATTCTAGTGTGTACACGAAGTCAAAAACAGTAAAAGACGGCAATTTTGTCAAATTCAAGGGCACATAACTCTTGACTTTCTGATAAGATCAGACTGAAAATCAAACTAATCCCAGATCTTATAGTCCAAAACATTGTGTCCAAGTTTTGTCTTGATTGATTAATAATTGTAAATTCAAGAGTGTAAACAAGGTTGAAAACAGCCGAAAATGGCAATTTTGTCAAATTCAAGGGCAAGTAACTCTTGACTTTCTGGTCAGATCAGACTGAAAATCTAACTAATCCGAGATCTTATGATCCAAAACATTGTGTCCAAGTTTTGTCTTGATTAATTAATTATTGTAGATTCTAGAGTGTAAACAAGGTTGAAAACAGCCGAAAATGGCAATTTTGTCTAATTCAAGGGCACATAACTCTTGACTTTCTGATCAGATCAGACTGAAAATCAACTCATCTGAGATCTTATAGTCCCCAACATTGTGTCCAAGTTTTGTCTTGATTGATTAACCCTTTCCCAAACGACAAAAGTTAAAGGTGATCCACTTTAAAAACTGCCACAAATGACAGAATGGATGTTTATAAAGATATGATTTGTGTATAATATGGCACTGAAAACATTGAGACAAAATGAGAAACAGCTGGTTATCAGCAGTTTCGTCTTTTGTTTCAATGTTTTCCCAAGCCTATTCTATTAGGGACATCAAAACCAGGTCTTGTTTGGGAAAGGATTAATAATTGTAGATTCTAGAGCACCCAGTATTTTAACCCATTACCAAACGGCAAAAATTTGGAATAGTCCAAAATTCAAAGAAGTTGCAGACGACAATATTAAGTGTATGAAATTTAAACTGTTTTGGCCTTTTTGGGTAGAAAATATTATGGGAAAAGAAGAAATTGCTTGTCACAAGCAATTTCTTCATTTCCCACAATGTTTTCCTATGGCATTATCTTGTGAGGAGACAAAAATAGTCATTGTGTGGTAATGGGTTAAGTGTCTCAAAAGCCATCAATTCTGATGAAAAGTGTTATGTAGTATAGAGAACACAGGTTTTGGAAAGTGGCACTAAAGGTAGAGACTGAGAGTGTAAATCTATTTATATCCTCTACCAAACAAGATAACTCTACTTATACCAAAGGGAAGTAGTGTCAAGTGTTACTTCCCTTAGATTAACACTAGCTTGAAAACAGCCAAAAGTGACAATTTTGTCCAATTCAAGGGCACATAACTCTCATGTTTCTGGTCAGATCAGACTGAAAATTGCCCTCATCCAAGATCTTAAGGTCTCCAACATTATATCCAAGTTTTGTCTTGATTGATCAATAATTGTAGATGCCAGAGTGTAAACAAACTTAAAAACAGCATTTTTTGACATTCAAGGGCAGATAACTCCGCACTTTCTGGTCCGATCAGGCCCATAATCGAACTTGTCCGAGAACTTATGATGCTACTTGTTTTGGCCAAGTTTGATCAAGATTGCCTAACTTTTGTGGATGCTAGAGAGTAAACACCCCAAATGTTGACGGACGGATGGACGGACGGACGGACGCCGGTCAAAAAGTGACCACAATAACTCACCTCGAGCACTTTGTGCTCAGGTGAGCTAATGATATGGAAACATTTATATGGCAGTCTGCAGCGCCTTTGACTTTTAACCAATTCAAACTTTTGGTGTTTGACATAGGATTAAATTAACTGTTGGCATAATTTGTTGTATCGAAATTGTGTTCACTTTTGATCCCAGTGCAGAGAAATAACTGATCAGGAGCTATGAAACAGCATTCTAAAATGACAATTACACTTGCCCATATTTTTCATTTTACAAGCATTTTCTTTTATTTTCACAATGCCTTCTTTTCCAACAGATTTAATTTTGCAGATACATTTACTTACATAGACAGCTGGAGCATATAGATCTGTCCCCATAGAACCAGCTGTAAAAGTAGGATCAGCAACTGTGTTTGTTCCAGCTTCACTTGTATAGATCTTGTCACAGGGGATACCTAACTCTCTAGATGCTACCTGAATATACAGTTATAAAATTCAATAGACATTCAATGTAATTGTAATTGTTTATTTAATTATATAATAGCCGGAGGATATTCTTTCAAACATGTACTACCCATAAGACTAGTACTCTTTAAGTTTAGATAAATGGCGAGTCTTTACTATGATCTTTATGGTCAATTTTGTCAACCTTCATATAAACAAGAACTGTCTCAGGACAGCCAAGCGCAACTATCAAGTAATGGCTAGTGAAAAAATCAGAAAAAATGTCTGAAAGGGGTGAAAATTGAAGTAAATTAAATGTCAGAGTAACTAATCTTTGCCCAGAGGGTGATATTATGGTCACAGAGGCATGAGCAAAGTTTGAAAGCAATACTTGTCCATAAGGGTAAACATTCCACTAAATTACAAGTTAGAGTAATTATCAGGGCTTCCACCAACTTTCAAATCTGGGGGTACAAACCATACTTTTACAGCATGATTGTACCCCCTGTAGTAGAGATAAGATGTCGCGCTCGATGTTGACATACAAACGAAAAAACGCCATACCGCTCCTTTTCAAACTACCACCAGAATGCATAGGATATATAAATTTTTGCGATATTTATATCTTCGGATTCGGCAATGATTTTTCTTGTGAATGCTACCGACGAAAACTATTTTTAACAAGAGATGTTTGTAAAACATATATGCCCCTCAAGGGCCTACATTTGATGTAGGTCAAAGTCCAAGGTCAAGTTAACAAGGTCCAAGGTCATGGTCAAATATGAAAGGTCTTGGTAGGAGGTGTCTATGTGTGAAATATTAAAGCTGTATATGTAAAAGTAAAATGAAACATAGGCCAGGTTAAAGTTTTTAAAAGTAGGCCAAATGCCAAGGTCAAGGTCAAATGTGAAAGGTCTTGGTTGGAGGTGTCCATGTGTGAAATATCAAGGCTGTAGGTGTAAAGGACATGATATTTATGCCTGGTTTCAGTCTTTTTAAAAGTAGGTCAAACTCCAAGGTCAAGGTTGCAATATTCAAGGTCATGGTCAAATGTGAAAGGTCTTGGTAGGAGGTGTCTATGTGTGAAATATCAAGGCTGTAGGTGTAATAGGACATAAGATAAAGGCTAGGTTAGATATTTCTAAAAGTAGGTCAAACTCCAAGGTCAAGGTCCAAGGTCATGGTCAAAGTGAAATATCTTGGTTGGAAGTGACCATGTGTGAAATATCAAGGCTGTATATGTAAAATGACATGAAATATAGGCCAGGTTAATGTATTATAAAAGTAGGTCAAACACCAAGGTCAAGGTCACAAGGTCCAAGGTCATGGTCAAATGTGAAAGGTCTTGGTCGTAGGTGTCCATGTGTCAAATATCAAGGCTGTATGTGTAAAAGGACATGATATATCGTCTAGGTTAAAGTTCTTTTTAAAGTAGGTCAAAGTCCAAGGTCAAGGTCACAAGGTCCAAGGTCATGGTCAAATGTGAAAGGTCTTGGTAAGATGTGTCCATGTGTGAAATACCAAGGCTGTATGTGTAATAGCACATAAGATATAGGCCCAGTTTATTTTTTTTAAAAGTAGGTCAAACTCCAAGGTCAAGGCCACATGGTCCAAGGTCATAGTCGTATGTGATAGGTCTAAGTCGGAGGTTTCCATGTGTCAAATATCAAGGCTGTATGTGTAAATGGACATGATATATCGGCCAGGTTAAAGTTTTTTTAAAAGTAGGTCAAACTCCAAGGTCAAGGTCACAAAGTCAAAGGTCATGGTCAATTGTGAAAGGTCTTGGTAAGATGTGTCCATGTGTGAAATATGAAGGCTGTATTTGTAAAAGGTCATGATATATATGCCGGGTTTAATTTTTTTTAAAGTAGGTCAAACTCCAAGGTCAAGGTCACAAGGTCCAAGGTCATGTTTAAATGTGAACGATGTTGATAGGAGGTATCTATGTGTGAGATATCAAGGCTGTATGTGTAAAAGGACACGAGATATAGGCAAGGTTAAGAATTAAATGTAAAAATCAACAAAGGGCAATAACTCCAAGAATTTGATTGGCAGAGTTACGGTTCTTGTGCACTGCACCTCTCCATAATGAAATCTATTCACCTGTAAAGTTTCATGATTCTACCTTACATATTTTTTGAGTTGTGCTCCGGACAAGAATCAAGTTATAAAATCAACAAAGGGCAATAACTCACAAAAGTTAATTGGCAGAGTTACGGTTCTTGTGCACTGCACCTCTCCATAATGAGATCTATCCATCTGTAAAGTTTCATGATTCTACCTTACATACTTTTTGAGTTATGCACCCGACAATAATCAAGTTTGAAAATCAACAAAGGGCAATAACCCAAAAAATATGATCAGCAGAGTTACGGTTCTTGTGCACTGCACCTCTCCATAATGAGATCTATCCACCTGATAAGTTTCATGATTCTACCTAACATAGTTTTTGAGTTATGCTCCGGACAAGAATCAAGTTATAAAATCAACAAAGGGCAATAACTCAAAAAAATTGATCAGCAGAGTTACAGTTCTTGTGCACTGCACCTCTCCATAATGAGATCTATCCACCTGTAAAGTTTCATGATTGTACCTTACATACTTTTTGAGTTATGCTCCGGACAAGAATCAAGTTATAAAATCAACAAAGGGCAATAACTCAAAAAATTTGATCGGCAGAGTTACGGTTCTTGTGCACTGCACCTCTCCATAATGAGATCTATCCACATATGAAGTTTCATGACTCTACCTTTAATACTTTTCGAGTTATGCTCCGGACAAGGTTTGGTCTACAGACAGACCGACCGACATACGGACCGACCGACCGACGGACCTTCCGACCGACCGACCTTTCGACTGACCGACCTTCCAACCGACTGACACTTGCAAAACAATATACCCCCATTTTCTTCGAAAGGGGGCATAAAAATTTAAAATAGATTTAATCTAATGCGAAACGTTCACGAACGTCATTAAATGATAAGGTCAGATGTAACAAAATTAACACAATCGTGAGTGAAAATGTGTCCGAAAATGACAAAAACAACGCTTTTCTCACCAAACTGTTTAAAGAATGACTTGAAGTCATCTCTTCTATAAGTCAAAACACGTTTTGACAGAAAAAAGACTCAAATGACTTAAATAATGTGTGATTAATTAGTATAGATAAAAAGGTAAGATTCTGATTTTTTATTTGGATGTATTTAATTAGTACAGCAAAACAGAAAACACTTCTTTTATTGTAGAAACTTTAATTGTTGAGTTCGAAGTACATTGTTTGTATAAGTTTTGAAAGATATGATTTTGTGTGGAGTTTCACGTTTTAAAATCTGTGAAAAATCTTACTTTTTAATTCTAGCGACAATGTCACACGCACCGAAAAACACACTAAATAGTTTAATGTGTACAAATGAAGAGATGTTAAAAATCGTATTAGCACATTTAGTAATATATAAAGACATCAAAATAAAAGTACACACTTATGTCAATAAGTAAATGTGCAATTTTGCGAAATTTGATTGTTTGTCGAGAAGAAAAACGTTCTTTTGTGAATCTAGCGAAAATGTCACACTGTCCGAAAACGTTGCGTCAACGTCACATACGATGGCTGAACAAAGAGTCCGTAGAAGTGCATCATTACTTTATTACCTTTCATTCGATTGCATTTATTTTTTCATGTATGCAATTTTATCATATTATTAACTCTCTGATAAAATGTCATAAGTCTCAATTCATGAAAACGATATTTTTTCTCTCATTAAAAGGGTTAAGGAACGCAACCCTGTAGCACGCCGTGAAATTATACTTGTAAATCTTCACAAAACGATTATTTTTCAAAACGTGCTCGAGCAAAACTTCTGATATTTTATTTACCTAAAGAAGGTCATCATATAAGATACTTAGTAAAATTTCAAGACTCAATATTGTAAAACAAGGGTATAGCTAGGGATATGGTACGACGTAACGACATGGAAAAGGAGTAAAACCGGCAGTTAGGGAAGTGGAGAAAATTGTTTGGAGTTTGTTTTTGATATTTTCTGTTCATATACCAACCCAAATGTAGTAATATATAGAAAGGTTAAAACATAATAAAATGTGAAAATGTCATGTCTTTTTTATACAAAATAAAAAGAGAATCTAAATAACAATCCAATGTGTGAACGCTCAAAAAGCATGAATAATCTGCGACGTTCGTCAACGACGTCGTATAAAAAAATCTGTTACTACATGAATATGAGAGAGAGCTTATTCAGATCATTTGAATTATTACATGAAAAATCAAGTTCTAAATCAATACGATCAGATTCACATGTGCTTTTAATGTATATATTTACTCGATACCTAGATTATGGCGGATGCGGAACACAAAGAGGCAAATATTGAAAAGAATCTTAATTTCGGATTCTTGCGAATGCGACATTTATTCTTCGTTATTCATTTATATTTTTATGATTGATATTAAGAGTATACATCAATTTTATTTTGTTCATATAATGACTGTTTTGAATTAATGCATTCTTATATTCTTAATACAATAATACGTCTTTCGGAGATTTTTGTAATCTAAAGAGAAAATAAGTTAAATGGCTCTTTTTTTTCTGACTAGATCTGGTACAAAGACATCAATATCTGTAGATTGAAGCTTAAAATATATACATGTAGCATGTGACACACCGAAACAGAATTAAAACCGGAGTGAAATCACAAGAAAAGTTGCTTTCCGCTCTTTCTTTGTATGTACTGTAGCGTCTTTGCAAAATAACGTCGGTTACGCAATTGTACGCCAACATTGAGCGCGACGTCATAAAGAAGGCTGCTTACAAAAACTGGGGGTACAAGATTCATTTTGGGGGTAAAAAAAAAAACCCATTTGGAGGTTTTTGGACACCCTGATTATGATTCTTTGCCTAGAGGCTGATATTATGGTCACAGAGGCATGTGTAAAGTTTCAGAGCAATAGCATTAGTATAAACAGAGATTCAAGAAACTTGCACATGGAAATTTAACCAAAGCATCATGCCGTCCCTGACGCCAATGCTTGTGTGCCTAGAATAGCCCCCCATATTTAGTCACGCTGAAAAAGCAATCACCTACTATACAGATAACCGCACAACCATGCCAGCTTGCTCGTTTTTGAGCTAGGTGACCTCTGAATCCCCTAACCACTGTGAGGGTCAGCGGGTCAGGTTAACACCATGTGGGCAATAAAATCCCGGCCACTTTAGATTAATAGTCCTGATAACAAAATGCAAATAAATCCACACGTTTCTTATCTAAGTTCTATAGCCCCATGTCCTTGTTAATTGTGTATTGAGTTAATTGAGTTACATTTACATCATTTTGTTCTTAAAGCCTTTGCTATATACCTAATACATTTATATAATTTTGCTCTTAAAGTTTTTTTGCGATATTGTTACAAAGCGTTTCTCGGGTGTTAATTTGGAAATTCTATAATACATATTATTTAAATTGTGTTTATTCATCAAAGACTTTTATGCAGACAAATAGAGGGGTAATTACGTTTGTTTATTAATTTCCTTTAACTCTTTCCCAAACGACAAAATTTTAGTATAATCTAATTTGAAAGCTGCTGCAGACGACAAAATGAATGTTGATAAAGATAAGATATGTGTATGATATAGTACAGAAAATGTTGAGGCAAAAGGAGAAAATGCTGGTAATCAGCAGTTTCTTCTTTTGTTTCAATGTTTTCTCAAACCTTTTCTATTAGAGACGCCAAAACCATGTCTTGTTTGGGAAAGGGTTAAACAGGCTGCACTTCAACCCTTTTCCAAACAAGTACAGGTTTAGACGTCTAATAGATAAAGCTTGGGAACATAATGAGGCAAAAGAAGAAAATCATGATAATCAGCATTTCCTCCTTTTGCCTCGATATATCTTCTGTGCTTTCTCTTCATTTCCCACAACGTTTTCCATCCAAACAGACCTAAATATTGAAAACTCCTTTCACTTGAAATGTCGTCTGCAGAATCTTTCAATTTGGACCGCCCTAGAATGTTGTCGTTTGGCAATGGGTTAATTACACAAATCGATAGTTAACCCTTTCCCAAACCACAAAATTTTAGGGTGATCCAATTTGAAAGCTGCTGCAGACAACAAAATGAATGTTGATAAAGATAAGATTTGTGTATGATACAGCTCGGAAAATATTGATACAAAAGGAGAAACTGCTGGTTATCAGCAGTTTCTTCTTTTGTTTCAATGTTTTCTCAAGCCTTTTCTATTAGGGGCGTCAAAACCAGGTCTTGTTTGGGAAAGGGTTAAAAGGTGAAATAGCCTTTATCAGAAAGGCCTTCAATTATCGCTTGTATTTTGTTTGGTTTATTGGGGTTTTACGCCGTTTTCAACTGCATATTCCAAATATCGTTGCTAACCATTGACAGTTAGTCATTTAACTTTTCCAAAACAAAATTCTTGACTAGTCAAAATCCGTAGCGAGACAACATATTAATATTACCAAATATTGGAAATGAATACCATAGAATGGAAGACAGTTTGAGAAAAGGAGAAAATCCTGGTGGAATTCAGAATTTCATCTTTTCTCTCAATGCTTTCTTAATCCCAGCTTATTTATTCAAAACCAGGAAATGAATTTTCATCAGTAATGATGAATTGTCGAAATTGCGAACAATTAGAGAAGCAGCCAATGGGCCGAAACTTTTTATAGTTGATGGCTATACATGTATATTATGATTTTTTTCTATTGTGTGAAGAAATGATATCAGGACATGCATAATTACAATGTATGTTCAACAGAAGTAAACATGTGTAAAGAGTTGTTATAAATCTATTTGTAAACATAAAGGGTTCTCAACTTATATTCTGGGCCTATCAGTTAACATTCCAATGAAGGAATCACTGGCCCCCTGGGGTTAATTTAGGGTCAGTGTAGAAAAATTAATGGACCAGATAAAATCGGTGTTAGATTGTGGGTTTGGCAAATATTTCTGGAGAATACTAGCTTGTGCGTAAGACTGTATAATGACACAGATACTCTTGACTCCAATTTTGTATACATTTGAATCTAGCTTTGTAGAGTGTCTCTTAATCCTTTCCTTAACAGCAAAAAATGCACAGTTCCAGTTTGATAGCTACTTCATACAACAAAATAGATGTTGCTAACAAAGGATTTGTGTAAAAAATAGTACTGAAAATATTGAGACAAAAGGAGAAAATGCTGATTATCAGCATTTTCTTCCTTTGCCTCAATGTTTTCCATTGCCATCAAAAGACATCAATATGTGCAAATGGGTTAAAAGTAATTATACGAGACTGTACCTGTATAAGTTCTGTAATACACGGTGGAGACTGTGCTTGAGGGGATGGATAACGAATACTGACAAATTTGCCTCGCTCCAGGTAAGAAATTGTGCAATAATTTTCTTATTTCTGCGTCAATTTTCAAGCAGTTTGTTGCATTTACCCCGCATTACTGAGCTTTTTCCTCAGATATATGACTTGTTTGTAGAATCTTTGTACTTTGTCCAAAAATTGATCCCAACCAACCAGAAAAACAACAAAAAATTCAGGCCCTTTTTGTAGTCGGTTGGAATCGGTTTTTGAGAAAAGTACAAGGAGTTTCCAGATAAGTAATACATGTGAGAAAAGGGCTCAGTAAGGCGGAGCACATGCAACAAACCGCATGAAAATTGAAGCAGAAATAAGAAAGTTATTGCACAAATTCCTACCTGAAGCGTGGTTAATTTGGCCGTAGTTGTTACCATTTGGCTTTCTTGTCGGTTGGGACAATATTTCGGAACAAGAGGACCCTGAGGGCCCTAAATCGCTCACCTGAGTAATGTTTTAATAATGCCAAATAACTTTGCATATGTTACACATTGTGGTCCCAGAGAAGAATTTGGCCATGTAATTTAGGAGGAGATGTCGTTTACAAAAATTGATGAGTTTTATGACATTTCCCATTTTCTGATGCCACAGCAACCAGAGTTTTTCATGGATTTCAATTCTTTTAAAAATTTTAATAAGGGGCCACCCAAGGAACATTTCTGCCAAATTTGGTTGATTTTAACCCAGAAGTTAAGGAGGAGATGTTGTTTAAAGAAGTTGTTAAGTTTTTGTGAAATTTTCCATTTACCGATGCCACGGCAACCAGAGTTTTTCATGGATTTCAATTCTATTAGCAATTCTTATAAGGGACTACCCAAGGAACATTTCTGCCAAGTTTGGTTGATTTTAACCCAGAGGTTAAGGAGGAGATGTTGTTTAAAGAAGTTAAGTTTTTGTGAAATTTCCCATTTTCCGATGCCACGGCAACCAGAGTTTTTCATGGATTTCAATTCTTTTAGCAATATTTATAAGGGACCAACCAAGGAACATTTCTGCCAAGTTTGGTTCATTTTAACCCAGAAGTTAAGGAGGAGATGTCGTTTAAAGAAATAGTTGAATTTTTGTGAAATTCCCCATTTTCCGGTGCCACGGCAACCAGAGTTTTTCATGGATTTCAATTCTTTTAGCAATTTTAATAAGGGACTACCCAAGGTACATTTCTGCCAAGTTTGGTTGATTTTGACCCAGAAGTTAAGAAAGAGATGTTGTTTAAAGAAATTTTTGAGCTTTTGTGAAATTTCCCATTTTCCCATGCCATGACAACCAGAGTTTTTCATGGATTTCAATTCTTTTAGCAATTCTTATAAGGGACCACCAAAGGAACATTTCTGCCAAGTTTGGTTGATTTTGACCCAAAAGTTCAGGAGGAGATGTCATTTAAAGAAATTTTTGAGCTTTTGTGAAATTTCCCATTTTCCGATGCCACGGCAACCAAAGTTTTTCATGGATTTCAATTCTTTTAGCAATTTTTATAAAGGACCACCCAAGGAACATTTCTGCCAAGTTTGGTTGATTTTGACCCAGTAGTTTAGGAGAAGATGTCGTTTAAAGAAATTGTTGAGCTTTTGTGAAATTTCCCATTTTCAGATGCCACGGCAACCAGAGTTTTTCATGGATTTCAATTCTTTTAGCAATTTTTATAAAGGATCACCCAAGGAACATTTCTGCCAAGTTTGGTTGATTTTGACCCAGTAGTTTAGGAGGAGATGTCGTTTAAAGAAATTTTTGAGCTTTTGTGAAATTTCCCATTTTCAGATGCCACGGCAACCAGAGTTTTTCATGGATTTCAATTATTTTAGCAATTTTTATAAAGGACCACCCAAGGAACATTTCTGCCAAGTTTGGTTGATTTTGACCCAGTAGTTTAGGAGGAGATGTCGTTTAAAGAAATTGTTGACGCCGTGACGGACAGACGGACAGACGGACAGACGGACGCCGGACATTGATAGATCACAATACCTCACCTTAGCACTTCGTGCTCAGGTGAGCTAAAAAGTACCATGAGTTATCTAATATGTCATACATCCGATGAAAGAGCTCGGTAAGGCAGGGTACATGCAACAAACCTTTTGAAGATTAATGCACAAATAAGGAAGTAATTTCAAAATATCTTACCAGAATCGAGATTATTTTGTCCGTATTCGTTATCCATCCCAGCATGCACAATCCCCGCCGTGTAATAAGACCGTGTCCCATTTCAATCCCTCCATGAGTCAGTAGAACAGAACCATCTTTGTAAATATTTACAAAAATAAACAACAATATTGCTACCTGTATTAGTTTTGTATTAAGTCCCTGTCCCATTTCTATTCCTCAATGAGTCAGTAGAACAGAACCATCTTTGTAAATATTTACATAAATAAACAACAATATTGTTACCTGTACTAGTTTTGTATTAAGCCCCTGTCCCATTTCAATTCCACCATGAGTCAGTAGAACAGAACCATCTTTGTAAATATTTACATAAATAAACAACAACATTGTTACCTGTATAAGTTTAGTATTAAGCCTCTGTCCCATTTCTATTCCTCCATGAGTCAGTAGAACAGAACCATCTTTGTAAATGTTTACATAAATAAACAACAATATTGTTACCTGTATAAGTTTTGTATTAAGCCCCTGTCCCATTTCTATTCCTCCATGAGTCAGTAGAACAGAACCATCTTTGTAAATATTTACAAAAATAAACAACAATATTGCTACCTGTATTAGTTTTGTATTAAGCCCCTGTCCCACTTCTATTCCTCCATGAGTCAGTAGAACAGAACCATCTTTGTAAATGTTTACATAAATAAACAACAATATTGTTACCTGTACTAGTTTTGTATTAAGCCCCTGTCCCATTTCTATTCCTCCATGAGTCAGTAGAACAGAACCATCTTTGTAAATATTTACATAAATAAACAACAATATTGTTACCTGTACTAGTTTTGTATTAAGCCCCTGTCCCATTTCAATCCCTCCATGAGTCAGTAGAACAGAACCATCTTTGTAAATGTTTACATAAATAAACAACAATATTGTTACCTGTATTAGTTTTGTATTAAGTCCCTGTCCCATTTCTATTCCTCCATGAGTCAGTAGAACAGAACCATCTTTGTAAATATTCACATAAATAAACACAACATTGTTACCTGTATTAGTTTTGTATTAAGCCCCTGTCCCATTTCTATTCCACCATGAGTCAGTAGAACAGAACCTTCTTTGTAAATATTTATATAAATAAACAACAATATTGTTACCTGTATTAGTTTAGTATTAAGCCCCTTTCCCATTTCTATTCCACCATAAGTCAGTAGAACAGAACCTTCTTTGTAAATATTTATATAAATAAACAACAATATTGTTACCTGTATTAGTTTAGTATTAAGTCCCTGTCCCATTTCTATCCCTCCATGAGTCAGTAGAACAGAACCATCTTTGTAAATATTTACATAAATAAACAACAACATTGTTACCTGTATAAGTTTAGTATTAAGCCCCCGTCCCATTTCTATTCCTCCATGAGTCAGTAGAACAGAACCATCTTTGTAAATGTTTACATAAATAAACAACAATATTGTTACCTGTATAAGTTTTGTATTAAGCCCCTGTCCCATTTCTATTCCTCCATGAGTCAGTAGAACAGAACCATCTTTGTAAATATTTACAAAAATAAACAACAATATTGCTACCTGTATTAGTTTTGTATTAAGCCCCTGTCCCACTTCTATTCCTCCATGAGTCAGTAGAACAGAACCATCTTTGTAAATGTTTACATAAATAAACAACAATATTGTTACCTGTACTAGTTTTGTATTAAGCCCCTGTCCCATTTCTATTCCTCCATGAGTCAGTAGAACAGAACCATCTTTGTAAATATTTACATAAATAAACAACAATATTGTTACCTGTACTAGTTTTGTATTAAGCCCCTGTCCCATTTCAATCCCTCCATGAGTCAGTAGAACAGAACCATCTTTGTAAATATTCACATAAATAAACACAACATTGTTACCTGTATTAGTTTTGTATTAAGCCCCTGTCCCATTTCTATTCCACCATGAGTCAGTAGAACAGAACCTTCTTTGTAAATATTTATATAAATAAACAACAATATTGTTACCTGTATTAGTTTAGTATTAAGCCCCTTTCCCATTTCTATTCCACCATAAGTCAGTAGAACAGAACCTTCTTTGTAAATATTTATATAAATAAACAACAATATTGTTACCTGTATTAGTTTAGTATTAAGTCCCTGTCCCATTTCTATCCCTCCATGAGTCAGTAGAACAGAACCATCTTTGTAAATATTTATATAAATAAACAACAATATTGTTACCTGTATTAGTTTTGTATTAAGTCCCTGTCCCATTTCTATTCCTCCATGGGTCAGTAGAACAGAACCATCTTTGTAAATATTTACATAAATAAACAACAATATTGCTACCTGTATTAGTTTTGTATTAAGCCCCTTTCCCATTTCTATTCCTCCATGAGTCAGTAGAACAGAACCATCTTTGTATATATTTACAAAAATAAACAACAATATTGTTACCTGTATTAGTTTTGTAATAAGACCCTGTCCCATTTCAATCCCTCCATGAGTCAGTAGAACAGAACCGTCTTTGTAAACATTTACATAAATAAACAACAATATTGTTACCTGTATTAGTTTTGTATTAAGTCCCTGTCCCATTTCTATTCCACCATGAGTCAGTAGAACAGAACCATCTTTGTAAATGTTTACATAAATAAACAACAATATTGTTACCTGTATTAGTTTTGTATCAAGGCCCTGTCCCATTTCTATCCCTCCATGAGTCAGTAGAACAGAACCATCTTTGTAAATATTTACATAAATAAACAACAACATTGTTACCTGTATTAGTTTAGTATTAAGTCCCTGTCCCATTTCTATTCCTCCATGAGTCAGTAGAACAGAACCATCTTTGTAAATATTCACATAAATAAACACAACATTGTTACCTGTATTAGTTTTGTCATAAGCCCCTGTCCCATTTCTATTCCACCATGAGTCAGTAGAACAGAACCGTCTTTGTAAATGTTTACATAAATAAACAACAACATTGTTACCTGTATTAATTTAGTATTAAGTCCCTGTCCCATTTCAATCCCTCCATGAGTCAGTAGAACAGAACCATCTTTGTAAATATTTACATAAATAAACAACAACATTGTTACCTGTATTAGTTTTGTAATAAGTCCCTGTCCCATTTCTATTCCTCCATGAGTCAGTAGAACAGAACCATCTTTGTAAATATTTACATAAATAAACAACAATATTGTTACCTGTATTAGTTTTGTAATAAGACCCTGTCCCATTTCAATCCCTCCATGAGTCAGTAGAACAGAACCGTCTTTGTAAATGTTTACTAAAGCTGTACCCTGTAATTAAGGTAGAATATAAGTAATGTGGCCATATTAACCCATTACCAAACGACACAATTTCAGGCTGGTCCAAATTCAAAGACGCTGCAGACGATAATTTCAAGTGCATGAAATTCCACATTTTTTAGTCTTTTTGGTTAGAAAGCATTGTGGGAAATGTAGAAATTGCTTGTCAAAAGCAATTTCTTCGTTTTCCACAATGTTTTCCAAAGCCATTATCTTGTGAGGAGCCAAAAAGAGTCATTGTGTGGTAAAGGGTTAAGATTCATACGTCATAAATAATTAGCAACATCTGACCAATACAGACTAGACATGTTGCAAAGCAGACAAATACCCCTAAATCCCCATAAGTGCCTTGTCACTGAAAAAAAACTATAGGTCTAATGCTTATTTAGTTTTAGCTTTGAAACAGATTGTGAACAAACACACTGCATATTAACCTCAATTGAAGAAAAAAATTTGGAAGACATTGAGACAAAAGAAGACATTTCTGATAACTCATATGTTCTCCTTTTGACACGATATTTTCTGTGCAATTTCTGACAAAAACTGTATTAATCTACATCAACGTAGTTGTCAGCATTAGATTGTTTCCATCACCTACCCTATAGACAAACATGGCTGTAAATCCCATACCAAACTTTATAGCAGTCATGGTGATCCCTCGCTTCTTCCATCTGTTGTCTCTGTGGGAGAGAATCATTAATTTTGTGACCCGTTACGTTAAAAGGGACCTAATAGGACGTGTGAAAAATATCAACCCTAATCAGTCTGCGCAATCCGCGCAGCCAGACCAGGGCCGACACTTTCCATTTTCAGGTAATTTTCTAAAACTAGAATGTTTTGCCTATCTTACTATACCTCGTATATTCATTTTTTTTGCATACAGTAACTAGTGGACCTGTGCTGAGTCCGACAAGTTTGTCAAAATGTGGATTTTTTAATTCTGATAAGGTCCCTTTTAGCATGACGAGTCACATTTGTTAACAAGATGTGTTTGTGAAACGATATGATAATTTTTCTGGAGAAAATGACAATTGACAAGGGTAAATGTAGGACCTTGAGGAAAAGATTGATATCATTGAACAAAATTAACATATCAACAAGAGTGCCATGGTCACAATATACGCCGCCACTTATAAAACGTGAGACAAAAAAATGACATTGACAAGGATTTATAAATATTCACACAAAAACCTGTAAAAAGTTGTGTTCACAAAAAGTTTTTTATAAATATCCAGTCAAAAACCTGGAAGGAATTGCGTTCATGAGGCTGAAATATCATTAAGCGCCAGAGACTAAGGTTGAAGGGGGCATAACTCAGGCAAAAATCAATGTACCATAAAATCCTTACTTCATGCACATCTACCAATTTAGGTAATAACATCCACCAAGTTTCATTAGGATCCAGTCAGAATCTTAGAAGAAGTTGTGTTGACAAGGCTGCAATTTCAATCAGCCCCAGAGACTAAGTTTTAAGGGGGCATAACTCTGGCAAAAATCAATGTACCATAAAATCCTTCCTTCATGCACATCTACCAATTGAGGTGATAATGTTGACCAAGTTTCATTAAGATCCAGCCAGAAACTTAGGAGAAGTTGCGTTGACAAGGCTGCAATTTCAATAAGCCCCAGAGACTAAGTTTTTAAGGGGCATAACTCAGGCAAAAATCGACGAACCATAAAATCCTTCCTTCATGCACATCTACCAATTGAGGTGATAACATTGACCCAGTTTCATTAAGATCCAGCCAGAAACTTAGGAGTAGTTGCGTTGACAAGGCTGCAATTTCAATAAGCCCCAGAGACCAAGTTTTTAAGGGGCATAACTCAGGCAAAAATCGACAAACCATAAAATCCTTCCTTCATGCACATCTTCCAATTGAGGTGATAACATTGACCAAGTTTCAAGAAGATCCAGCCAGAAACTTAGGAGGAGTTGCGTTGACAAGAAAAGTGGACGGACGTACAGACGGACAGACGGATGGACGGACAGACGGACGGATGGACGGACGGACAGACGGACAGACGGAGAAGATGACGCCAATATACGTCCGCCTCCGGCGGCATATAAAAATGAGCTTTGTATAACAAATACTATTGCAGAAAATATGCCAATGTTAAGTTTTCAGACAGACAGGCAAAGACGGATGGACACATGGGCACAAGTAAAACAATATGCCCACCATCCTTCGATACATGGGCATAAAAATAAGATTTTTACCTCTTTATTAAACAATGATGCCTTTTTGAAGCATCTAAAAAGAAGAGACTTGCATTTTCTCATGTTGCCTCAATATTTTCTGAGCTATTTTGGGCACAAATCCTGCTTTATCAAGATACATTTTGTCATCTACAGAAGGTGTCATTAACTGGACAAACATTTGACGTAGAGGAAAAAATTGTATGTTAGCCAAAATTGAAGTTCACTCTTTGTAAACAATAGCGAATTCTGATAAAGTTTTGCCAGATAATCACTGAATGAATCAAAATCAAAAGGAGTTGTTGGAAGATGCTAAGAAGGCAGGCGCGTATCCAGGCATACTCCCATACTCCCGGGAGTACCTCGAATTTGAAAAATACTTTTTTTTCTGTGGCCTAAAAAGGGTGTTAAAACCGAAGGCTAGTACTGGTGTAACACGTTCGTTCTTACCGAAGTAACATATATGTATATGTATACTCCAGTAACCCTATGCTCACATGAATGTTGATAAAACATGGAAAAATGTTAAAAGTCTTACTTTAAAATGTTCCCTGATGTAGTCTATGATTCTTATATTCCAATTTTCGTCGGGGGGGGGGGGGGGGGGGGGGCTTTGCCCCTGAACCCGCTAGAGGGGCTCTACCCCTTCAACCCGCTTGGGGTCTGCGCCCCCAGACCCCCTGCTTCTTTTTGATAAGGGAGTACTTCAATTTTGGCCCCAGGTACGCCCCTGGAAGGGACAGAAATTCAGCAAAGCACTTATGTATTGTTGGCACAATAAGTTTCAGGAAGGATGGATTGCATCTGAGAAAAGTGGGCGACATACCAGCCATCATTAATGATTAAACTGAATTAGCATGAAGTCCTATAGAAAAACATAGCCGCATCATACAGTGTTAGATAGCAAGCAGAAGTCTGTGATAGTGTTGGAACGTCCAACATACCTTGTGTAAAACTATCTATTAAGATTGTCTCAAAACTTTCCCAACAACCCTCGTAATTCTATCATCTTAGAACCACTTTAACCCATTCCACAACAAGAACTGCCACAATATTTTTTTTCTTTACAGAATGTCAAAACAACGTCTTGTTTGGAACTAGGTTTACCCATTACTAAACATTGGCTGTTTAAGATACCCCAAAAGATAAATGCTTTTGAAAATATTGTGGAATATGAAGAAATAGCTTATGACAAGCAATTTCTTCATTTAGCACAATGAATTCTACCCCAAAAGACCAAAAAATGTAAAATTTCATACACTTGAAATTGTTCTAGCATGATCTTTGAACTTTGATAAGCCCAAAACTATGCAGTTTGGAAATGGGTAAACTGCATGTAAATACCTGTTAAAGTTGTTAACCTCTTCAAGCCTGTGTAGAAACTGACTTTGTTCAGCACATTTATCCCACATTGCCTGTATGCTACAATTCTCAATCTTCTGTCCATATGGAGTTAAATCACCTTCCTGGCAAAAATTTCTTTCTAAAACCTAAAACAAAACAAGAGGACCCGAATGATCCTTAATTGCTCACCTGAACCTAGACAGTATCAAAATTACAAATTGAATAATGTCAAGTTCAAGGGCACAGAATTTAAGATACGAGATTATGATCAATCTGAAAATTACATTCATGATCTTACAGGTTGTTAACCCATTACCACACAGTGACTCTTTTTGACACCCCACAAGATAATGGCTTTGGGAACATTGTGGAAAATGAATTAATTGCTTGTGACAAGCAATATCTTCATTTCCTACAATATTTTCTACCCAGAAAGGAAAAAAAAAGGTTAAATTAAACTCACTTGAAATTGTTGTCTGCAACATCTTTGAAATTGGATCGGTCTAAATTTTTGCCGTTTGGTAAAGGGTTAATGATCAAAATGTATTGAAGTAACAGTGAAAACAGCTGCTTTTTCAAATTAAAGGACAAATAACTCAAAACATGAATTTCTGATCAACCTGAAAATTCCTCTAGTGGAAGTTCTTATGATTATCCACATTATGTCCCTACTTTGTTTTGTGGATGTTAGAGTGAATACAAAGTGAAAAACTGCAATTTTGTCCATGTCAAGGGCACATATCTCTGATCTTTCTAGTCCGATCAAACTGAAAACTAAAATCATCCAGGATCTCATTTCCCACAATGTTTTCTACTAAAAAAGACCAAAAAATAAAAACTTTTATTCACGAGAAATTGTTGTCTGCAACAGATTGAATATGGAAAGATCTAAAATTTTAAAACTTAGCATTTACCGGTTCAGGCCTGGTTTTAAGGGCAGCAGCAACATGGAACAGTATATTATCCATTATGAGAGCCCCTTCTGGTCCTCCAAACCCGCGGAATGATGTATTTGATGGAATGTTAGTCTTACAGGTCTGACCTATCACATCAACGTTCTCCAATCTACAGAAGTTATCAAACCTGTATACAGCACACTTAATCAGCTGAAAAAATAATAAGATCCTCCCTCCATTAACCCTTTCCCAAACAAGATATGGTTTTATGTCTCTCAGAGAATTGGCTTATGAAAACAGTGAGACAAAAGAAGACAAGAGTTGTCCTCGGACAACGTAGCTTGCCTTTACAGGAGCTTGTAAATGTTTTGTGCGCTATGTTTCCACATATTTTTACATTCAGTAACTTTGGTTTTGTCGTCAGCAGCAGATTCCAAAGTGAAAATAAAATTTAGCTGTCTGGGAAAGGTTTAAAGATTATTGATGTTAATATAGATTTAACAAAAGATGTTTGTAAAACATATATGCCCCCTCAAGGGCCTATATTTGATGTAGGTAAAAGTCCAAGGTCAAGTTAACAAGGTCCAAGGTCATGGTCAAATATGAAAGGTCTTGGTAGGAGGTGGCTATGTGTGAACTATCAAAGCTGTATATGTAAAAGTAAAATGAAACATAGGCCAGGTTAAAGTTTTTAAAAGTAGGCCAAATATCAAGGTCAAGGTCATGGTCAAATGTGAAAGGTCTTGGTTGGAGGTGTCCATGTGTGAAATATCAAGGCTGTAGGTGTAAAAGGACATGATATATATGCCTGGTTTCAGTCTTTTTAAAAGTAGGTCAAACTCCAAGGTCAAGGTTGCAATATTCAAGGTCATGGTCAAATGTGAAAGGTTTTGGTAGGAGGTGTCTATGTGTGAAATATCAAGGCTGTAGGTGTAATAGAACATAATATAAAGGCTAGGTTAAATATTTCTAAAAGTAGGTCAAACTCCAAGGTCAAGGTCCAAGGTCATTGTCAAAAGTGAAAAATTTTGATTGGAAGTGACCATGTGTGAAATATCAAGGCTGTATATATAAAATGACATGAAATATAGACCAGGTAAATGTATTATTATTAAAGTAGGTCAAACACCAAGGTCAAGGTCACAAGGTCATGGTCAAATATGAAAGGTCTTGTTCGTAGGTGTCCATGTGTCAAATATAAAGGCTGTATGTGTAAAAGGACATGATATATCAGCTAGGTTAAAGTTTTTTTTAAAGTAGGTCAAAGTCCAAGGTCAAGGTCACAAGGTCCAAGGTCATGGTCAAATGTGAAAGGTCTTGGTAAGATGTGTCCATGTGTAAAATACCAAGGCTGTATGTGTAATAGCACATAAGATATAGGCCCAGTTTATTTTTTTTAAAAGTAGGTCAAACTCCAAGGTCAAGGCCACATGGTCCAAGGTCATAGTCGAATGTGATAGGTCTAGGTCAGAGGTTTCCATGTGTCAAATATCAAGGCTGTATGTGTAAATGGACATGATATATCAGCCAGGTTAAAGTTTTTTAAAAGTAGGTCAAACTCCAAGGTCAAGGTCACAAAGTCCAAGGTCATGGTAAATTGTGAAAGGTCTTGGTAAGATGTGTCCATGTGTGAAATATCAAGGCTGTATTTGTAAAAGGTCATGAGATATATGCCAGGTTTAATTGTTTTTAAAGTAGGTCAAACTCCAAGGTCAAGGTCACAAGGTCCAAGGTCATGGTAAAATGTGAACGATGTTGATAGGAGGTATCTATGTGTGAGATATCAAGGCTGTATGTGTAAAAGGACACGAGATATGGGCAAGGTTAAGAATTAAGTGTAAAAATCAACAAAGGGCAATAACTCCAAGAAATTGATTGGCAGAGTTACGGTTCTTGTGCACTGCACCTCTCCATAATGAGATCTATCCACCTGTAAAGTTACATGATTCTACCTAACATAGTTTTTGAGTTATGCTCCGGACAAGAATCAAGTTTGAAAATCAACAAAGGGCAATAACTCAAAAAATTTGATCAGCAGAGTTACGGTTCTTGTGCACTGCACCTCTCCATAATGAGATCTATCCACCTGCAAAGTTTCATGATTGTACCTTACATACTTTTCGAGTTATGCTCCGGACAAGAATCAAGTTATAAAATCAACAAGTGGCAATAACTCAAAAAATTTGATCGGCAGAGTTACGGTTCTTGTGCACTGCACCTCTCCATAATGAGATCTATCCACCTATGAAGTTTCATGATTCTACCTTTAATACTTTTTGAGTTATGCTCCGGACAAGGTTTGGTCTACGGACAGACAGACCGACCTACGGACCGACCTACCGACCGACCTTTCGACCGACCGACACTTGCAAAACAATATACCCCCATTTTCTTCGAAAGGGGGCATAATTATATTATGTTCATGGCATACAATTGTAATTATAAACTGTAACGTTATATATTATGGGCTGGTGGCCTGAAATATGAAATATTTTTTTTTGTATAGATCTATTTGTCACAAAAATAAGTCAACTCCAAGGTCAATGTCAAAGAAGACCCAATGCCACCACAACGCAGCAATTACAGGGCACAACGCGACGCCAACACTGTGATATTAGCTTCCCAGTATAAAGTTCTGGCTCGCTAGAAATGCCGATAACCAGCATTTTTTCCCTTTTGCCTCAGTATTTTCTGTACTATATTATGCACAAATCCTGTCTCTATCAACATCCATTTCGTTGACTGCAGCAACTTTCATATATCCATCCTTACAAATAATTGTTGTTTGTGAATGGGTTAAATCACATTAACAAGCTATGAATTAAAGAAAAAATAAAATTCCATGTTCAGTTTTCATGCTCACTAAAATGCAAAACATTTAAGGTTTAGAACTACCAAATGTCAATATGAAAGTCATGGAACTGTAAGAGCAGTAAGGAATTTCTTTTGGCCCCCTTCCAATTTTTTTTACAATTGTCCAATTTAAAAGCTGCTGCAGACACCAAATGTTGATAAAAACATGATTTGTACACAACATAATACAGAATATATTGAGACAAAGGGAGAAAAGCAGTTACCAAAGCAAGCTAATTGCAATTTCCACATACCATGCTTGATGTATCCTCACTTATCCCACCATTGCAATACATCTTGAGTTGTAGAGCTTTGATCTTTCCTCTACTGTCAAATCCAACCTGCAAACAATAAATACATAAATTTAGAAGGGAATTTGGCAAAAGTGAGCATGATTGTCAACCAAAGATTCATTCAGTCTAAACCTTTCCCAAATGGCTAACAAGAGTGCCATGGTCACAATATACGCCACCACTTATAAAACTTGAGACAACAAGAGCTGTCACTGTAAGATGACAATGCCCCCGAAACCGCTTTGATTTTAAATTATGGCCAATCTATGTTTAAGGTCAAGGTCATCCAGGGGTCAAGGTCACCAAAGTATGTGCCTACAGAAAGGTAATGTACCGAGGAATGTTGTGGTAAAGTATGAAGCGAATATGTTAAGTAATAAGGAAGTTATGGCCAATGTTAAAGTTTTTGGACGGACAGACGGACGGACGGACAAGTCAAATTTATGATGCCTCCCTATCGGGGGCATAAAAAATGACATTGACAAGGATTTATAAATATTCACACAAAAACCTGTAAAAAGTTGTGTTCACAAAAAGGGTTTTATAAATATCCAGTCAAAAACCTGGAAGGAATTGCGTTCATGAGGCTGAAATATCATTAAGCCCTAGAGACTAAGGTTGAAGGGGGCATAACTCTGGCAAAAATCAATGTACCATAAAATCCTTAATTCATGCACATTTACCAATTAAGGTAATAACATCCACCAAGTTTCATTAGGATTCAGTCAGAATCTTAGAAGAAGTTGTGTTGTCAAGGCTGCAATTTCAATCAGCCCCAGAGACTAAGTTTTAAGGGGGCATAACTCTAGAAAAAATCAATGAACCATAAAATTATTCCTACATGCACATCTACTAATTGAGGTGATAACATTGACCAATTGTCATTAATATCCAGCCATAAACTTAGGAGGAGTTGCGTTGACAAGGCTGCAATTTCAATAAGCCCCAGAGACTAAGTTTTAAGGGGGCATAACTCTGGCAAAAATCAATGAACCATAAAATCCTTCCTTCATGCACATCTACCAATTGAGGTGATAACATTGACCAAGTTTCATTAAGATCTAGCCAGAAACTTAGGAGGAGTTGCGTTGACAAGGCTGCAATTTCAATAAGCCCCAGAGACTAAGTTTTAATGGGGCATAACTCTGGCAAAAATCAATGAACTATAAAATCCTTCCTTCATGCACATCTACCAATTGAGGTAATAACATTGACTAAGTTTCATTAAGATCCAGCTAGAAACTTAGGAGGAGGTGCGTTGACAAGGCTGCATCTTCAATAAGCCCCAGAGACTAAGTTTTTAAGGGGCATAACTCAAGCAAAAATCAACGAACCATAAAATCCTTCCTTCATGCACATCTACCAATTGAGGTGATAACATTGACCAAGTTTCAAGAAGATCCAGCCAGAAACTTAGGAGGAGTTGCGTTGACAAGAAAAGTGGACATACGTACGGACGGACAGACAGATGGACGGACGGACAGACGGACGGACAGACGGAGAAGATGACGCCAATATACGTCCGCCTCCGGCAGCGTATAAAAAATCAAAGTGTTCCTATTTGAAAGTGGCTGTAGAAGGCGATAGTTTTGCATTAAATAATCAAATTGAACTATCTATCCTACAACTAGACCTAGTATTTAATGGTCCTGCATCATTATGAAAGAGTTAAAAACTTACCTTATACTTTGCGAGAAAAGGATGCCTTTTTCCTGTTATCATCATGTCAATTTCCCTGGGTAATACACATCTTACTGCCTTCTTGTATCTGTTGTAAAGAAACCAAAAACTTGAATAACTGAGGCAATATTTTGTCATGTTTAACCCATTCCCAAGGAATATCTAATTTTGACAACACACATTCCCACACAATGATTCTTTTTGATACGCCAGAAAATAATGGCTTTGGAAACTATTGTGGAAAATTACAAGCAATTCTCTTCATTTCTCAAAATGCTTTCTACTCAGAGATAAATCAGAGATAAGAAAAAATGTGAAATTTTATAAATTTGAAATTATTGTCTGCAACTCTTTTGCATTTGGACCTGTATTTAATTTCAAAATATATATTTTCAAAGCCATAAGGGCAATAGTAAGAATGTATTAAATACTTCATGCATAATTAAGCTTTATTCTATATCATGATATAGGGTAATTATATATGATGGTATATGGGAAAGACACAGGCTACACAGATTCAATCGTCGATCCGAAATCACACAAGGGTCATTTTCCAGATACAATGTATTCCTTTCCCAAACAAGATATGGTTTTGATGTCCCAAAAAATAATATGCGTGGTAAAACACTGAGGCAAAGGAGAAAATGCTGTTAATCAGCATTTTCTCCTTGTGACTCAATGTTTTCTGTGCTTTCTTTATTTACCTTGAGTAACATTGCATTTTGTTGTCTGAAAGAGCATTCCAATTGGACCTGCATGCACCTTAACCCGTTACTCTTTTTGACTCCCAAAATTAAAAAGGCTTTGGAAAACATTGTGGAAAATGAAGAAATTGCTTGTGACGAGCAATTTCTTTATTTCCCACAATATTTTATTCCCAGGGAGACCAAAAAATATAAAATTATACTCACTTGAAATTTTCGTCTCCATCGTCTCCATCATCTTTAAACTTGGAACAGACCAAAATTTTGCCGTCTGGTAATGGGTTAAAAGGGGGCAGACTTACTTGAAGGCAGCTAACGCAGTAGGGACAGCTACTAGAGCAACTCTATTCTCTTTACCACCAAAACCACCACCTACAAATTGGATTGACACACAGTTATATGGAGCCCACAACAGTACATAGAGCAACGCAGGGTACTTTCGAACAGTTAAGCGATCGTCAGCCATTATTTAGATAGGTGAAGAGAAAAACTGTATCTTTTGTCACAATCAGAAAATTCTAAGTCTTTACCCCGGCATCGGTAATGAGAAGTATTTATTAAGCATATAAAACCAGGTACCAGGAGGAAAACAAAATGAGTGATCAACGACGGGTTATTTTGGACACATCGGGTCTGATTAGACAGGCCAATAGTGGAGCTAGATTTATTTCAAATAATTATGTTTGCATCTATTAAGTAATTAATTTGGAACAATCTAAAATTTTGTTTGGAAAGGTTTTAGGTAAGGTAAAATACAAACAATCTAAGATATTTATTTGCATCGAGTATTTCATAAAAAAAAATAAAAAACGACACTAATGACTGGTATCGGACGTCAGTTACCAGAGTTCTGAGGCCTCGACGTAACCGAACGACCACTGTTCTCGTTAACCATCATGTGATATAATTAATACGAGGGGTGATCCAAAAGTAATGTCACAGTGCCTATAGTTTGGTTATTCGATGTATTCTTGTACATATAAAGACTTGTAATTCAAGCTTATCCTTTTGGAAACATGCTTTTCTGAAATATTTCAATATTTTTTATATATCCGAGAAAATAAAATGCTAAAAAAGATCCACATCGTGCATGTGTGCCACACGCCATAAAGTATTCGTTTGAAGACTATTATTACTTTATGTTCTATCATTATATTAAAAGAAATACCGCTGCAATTAAGCTGATATTTAAATGACACAATGTCGTGATATTGCTAAACCATTTTAGAACGTTTCAATAAAATATGTACGTTGAAATACTAAATAAATCTCATTGAATTCATCACTCGCAATCAGGAAAATGACAGAATCGGATAAAAGCCCACAACGAGCAATTCTGAACTTTTGCTAAAGGCTTGGAAAAAAAAGCCGATTGGAGCAACAGTAACTATAAATTCAACCAAAAGGAACGGATTGTTAATAGGAGTCTCGTCTATCGTTTTTGGGAGTGGGGATGAGTCCTTTGAAGATGAAAAATGAGCCGTTAGACGTGTGGAGCAGCGGAATGACGCCAACGTCCATATGAAATTTTCATTATTTCCGCATCCTTACCTGAATTTAGGAGGAATTAATCACGTCGACTTTAAAAACTGTGACTAAATTTTTGATTCAAGGAATGCATTCAAGACATCGCTGAATGAGTTGTTTGTATATGCATTAATGAAGTGGGTCGAATGCCATGAACGTTGCATTAAATACGGAGGGTAATATTTTGAGAAGGAATAGATTTTGACGTCGATGACGTTGCGTGTTGTGCGGCGCAGGACACCGATGCGCTATGTAAAAATGCGGTTTATATTTGTAATATAAAGCGGATCTTTATGAAAATTTGTGTATGAATTACACGAATGTTAATCTAACGGCATGTAAAATTGCATGGCGATACGTTCTTAAAATCACCGAAAACAACATTAAATATTTTGTGACATTACTTTTGGATCATCCCTCGTAAAATTATTATTTGTCCGGTTAGACCCGACGGATCAATTTTCCTTCGGGTCAGATTGGACACCGATTTATTTCCGAAAATAACTAATATTTCTACCATCGACAGATAAAAACACCTCAAAAACCTTTTCAACTTCTTTTTAAAGCAGACTTAAAACGATTAAATAGCAATAATACATCGTCGTAATCTTGCGTCTGCAAGGTATCTATATATAGTTCATTGCTTACGAACCTCTACGGAAATTTTGATAAGGGGAAAACCCACTAAACGTTGAGTATTGGTGGCGAAGACAAATTTCAAGAGAATGGCTGCGCTGGAACTATTAAAGCATGCACAGAGGACATAAAAACTCGCGTGCATGTAGCGTTAAGGACACATGTCCGAGTTGACATGACGTCTGAAAGTACCCGACATCGCTCTACATGGACATCAAAACATGCAACTTTCCCCGTCAAAGACATGCCTTCTTCAAGAAAGCTTGGTAAAAACATTGAAGCATAGGAAGAAAATGCTAATTGTATATTGGAGTAGCAATCATTTCTAACTCATTTGGAACACTATGGTTTATGAATTAACCCTTTCCCAAACAAGACCTGGTTTTGACGTCCCTAATAGAACAGGCTTGGGAAAACATTGAAACAAAAGAAGAAACTGCTGATAACCAGCAGTTTCTCCTTTTGTCTCAATATTTTCTGTGTCATATTTTACACAAATCATGTCTTTATTATCATCAATTTTGTCCTCTGCTTCAACTTTCAATTTGGATCACCCTAAAATCTTGTCGTTTGGGAAAGGGTTAAAGTGACATTTAACATTTATTTCATTTTTTAAAAGTATACATGTCTTGATGCAAAGATTGTTTATTCTAATGCGTAGAAATTCTATCAGTTTTTTGCAGTTGTTATTTATAAGCGGAAAAAGATCCTTTAAAGTTGAGACAGAAAAGACAAATTTTATATAAACCTGAACTGTTGTCCACAACAATTTGTCTAATTTTAGCACAAAAATATATATTTCTCGAAAACAGTTCAATATTTTGACTTGAAATTTTCAGAATTTCCATAAAAAAAGGTGCTCTTTCAAAAAGAATAAAAGTAAAATTTATGTAAAAATAATTGTGAAATGTCTCTTTAAGGAGCTTTCAGAAAAACTTGGTCAATTTCCTGTCATTTTGTTTCTAAATAAGTGACAGAAGGGATCTGTGAGAGGTGCTCCACCCCTCTACCCAGGGTGGCTTAGAAATCTCAGTTTAAAATCTAAAACATCTTTATAAATCTTAAGACATAGATAAAAGTCTTGCTCTAAAGAATGCACATCTGGTTTAGATGTCCTTCAAATAGAACAGACTTGGGAAAACATTGAGACAAAAGGAGAAATACTGATAACAAATTTTGTCATGATATTATGCAAAAACTTCCAAATTGGAAGTCCACATTTTTGCTGTGTGGGAGAGGGTTAAAACTATTACCTATTCTTCTGACTTTACAAGTCACCTTGTTCTGTGGTAAGTTTAGAGCTCTGCAAATGTCCAACTGAAAAGGGTTGATGAATTCATACAAGAGGACCATAGTGGTCCTAAATCGCTCACCTGAACCAAGATGAAATGAGCGAAAATGGCAATTTTGTCACATGCAAAGGCATTTAACTAGGGACTTTCTGTTCCAATCAGGCTAAAAGCAAGAAGCTACATCATAGGAATAATTTTCAGACATTTAACCATGCAAAAAATCTTCAGGTCTTATAATTTGAGAAAAGATTGTCAAACATTGCCCTCTTTATCATTTTCATATGGAACCCAGTCAACCCCCAACATAGGGGAAATATTCATTCGACAATTACAATTTGGTTTTGGTTAAATCTTTTCCTAAAAGCATAACATCAGAGCAGCAGAAATAAAAGCTACTGTAAATGACAAAACAGAATGTTGAGTAAGACTGCATTCATGTACAAAAATGGACAGAAAATGATGAGACAAAATGAGCAAATGCAGGCTACTGCATATCAGCATTTTCTTCTTTTGCCAGGCCATAACATTCTCTCAGCTTTTTTCTATATTTCGGTGAGACAAAATCTGTGTATGGTTGGGAAAGGGCTTAATCCTTTCCCAAACAGAAAAGTAATAGACTGTTCCAATTTGAAAGGAGTTGTAGAAGACAAAATTAATATCCATGGATAAAGGAAGGATTCATGTACAATATAGCACAAAATATCTAGGCAAATGGAGAACATTGCTGATTATCAGCATTTTCTTCATTTGACTCAATATTTCCCCAAGTCTATTCTAATTCGAAAGGGATGTCAAAACCAGGCATCTTCAGGAAAGGGTTAAAGCATTCAGATAATCCTAGAAAGAGATACTGTAATTGAGATTCAAATAAGAAAGGTCAGTGGTTTTCCAAATTGAAAAATATATTTCAATGTTTATCAAACCCTGTGCTGTGGGTATTCTTTAGAACGATCTAATCTAGACTGTTCAAATGAGTACCAACAACAAAGAATTTAAAGCTTAAATAACAAATAGAATGTATTTGACCCCTTTTACCTGCAGCCACGCTCTGGGCATTATGTTTATCTTATTCACCAGTCTTGTTTATTTTACACAAGTGCCCTGAACCCTTTTACAATTGTTGATTTTTAAAGAAATTTCTCAGGATTTCTCAAAGTCTGATATGTCCCGCCCTGCCACACCCACATTTTTTGACAAATCTAGAAATTTGTGAATAAATTTTGAAAAGAGTCACCTAAGGAACATTCCTGCCAAATTTGGTTCAAATTGGCCCAATGGTTGATTTTTAAAGAATTTTCTTATGATTTTCTTAGTCTGATAAGCCCCGCCCTGCCACGCCCACATTTTTTGACAAATCAAAAATTCACGAACAAGTTTTGGAAAGGGTCACCCAAGGAACATTCCTGCCAAGTTTGATCAAAATTGGCCGAATGGTATAGGAGAAGAAGATGTTGAAAGAAATTGTGAACGGACAGATGGACGGACAGACGGACGGACGGACGACGGACAAAAAGCGACCACAATAGCTCACCTTGAGCACTTCGTGCTCAGGTGAGTTAAAAAGACAGATCTTAACCCTTTCCCAAACAACACATTTCAGGATGATCTACTTCAAAAAATGCCACAAATGACAAAAAAGAAGTTATTTTAGATAGAATTTGTGTAAAATGTGACAAAGAAAATATTGAGACAAAAGGAGAAACTGCTGGTAATCAGCAGTTTCTTCTTTTGGTTCAATGTTTCCCCAAGCCTTTTATAAGGGACGCCAAAACCAGGTCTTGTTTGGGAAAGGGTTAAAGGATTCAAATAGTTTCATGACATCAATCTTTAAAACATTTAACATCGTTATGTCAAATAAATAAGAGCCGCGATCTGGAAAAAGTCCCTTATAGCATTTGAAGCAGCCATGATTCATGACCATCCTGTGCCTAAATGCAGCGTGACTGAGTTCCATGCTGCCCTCTTGCTGTTGCAACTGGTCATATAGAAGCCATTGGAGAACAACATGGTTCATGATCAGACTGCGTGTATATGCAGATCGATCTTGAACCATGTTGGGCTCATAAGCCTTAAGGGACCTTTCTCCAGATCCTGGCTCATATATATATTGTACAGCTATAGATATCTATCACTATATATCTACCACCTCATTTATTCGGACAAGCATTTTCGTGAAATTTGTGTTTTGCAAATCTACAGGTCCTAATGCATATTTGTGCTAAGTATGAAGCAAATCGGAGAGTATTGTCTGGACAAGCATTTTTTTGGCGAATCAGGGGCCATAACTCAAGAAATGCTTGTCTGATTTTTGCAAAATTTGCAACAGGTTTTAATGCACACTTGTGCCAAGTATGAAGCAAATTAGGCAATAACAGTTCAAATTCACGCTACTTTCATACTTTACTCCACGATTATTGAGTTTAAAGTTGGCTGTTTAAATTTGGCGCCTCAGGCAGCCATAACACTTTGGCTTTCAACTACTCCGTGTGCCCATTGATATACCTGGGTGAAGAGAAGCAAAGTGGGGTAACTTTTTGCTCATAAAAATTCCCATGGCACCTGCAAAATTTGAGAACCCAGAACCTCATGATTCTAAAGCCGGCGTTCTGTCACTAGACCATGACGCCCCACATGCAAAACAACTGAATAGTTAAAACTGAATTATGAAAACATCCGCACTTCTTTGTTTCTGAGTGGGTTCAATGGCAAAGAATTTTGTGCTAACAATAGATAAGTTTACCGTTATGCTTTGATAAACCGTCGGTGTTGTTATGACATCTCGTAACTACGGCTTAAATCAAGCCGTAGTTACGAGATTTTATAACAACACCTACGAAATACTATTTTCTTTGTCCGAATTTACGTCACGATTAACTGGATAAAATCGTTCCCTATTTACAACTTACCTGCACACCCTGTACGGTTTGACATGTCATGTTAACTTCCAGCTCATTGTTTTCTATTTTTGGCACCACCAGAGTTCCATACGGCTCCATATAGAAATGTTCCTGAAAACCTGTACTGTATTCTCCTGAAAAAAAATGTTTGAGAATCAAATTTTCGTCATGTCAGAGAAAAATTCATTATTTTAACATTAATTTTCCTTTTATAAGTCAAAATTCTAAAATTTAGAATCAAAAGACTGAAAGTATTGAGAACAAGAACTGTCGCAGGGCAGACTAACACCACCAAGCCCCCCCCCTCCGAACGTGGCATTGGTCACATATTCAAATTCTAACTATCTGCATTGGTCGACCTAAAAGAAAGCCGAAAATTCTTCCTGCCTATATCCATTTTATCAATTATTCCTTTGATTTTTTATCAAAATCCGTCCAGCTTTTTGAGAGGAGTTGCCCTTACAAGAAATGTGGATGGATGGACAGACAGACGGGGTGACTCCTATTTCTTTAATGCCTAAACTTTGATTGCAGGGGTATGATAAGTGAAATTCTATGTTGCTTGGTCTTTCTGGATAGATGCTTGTCACAAGAAATTTCTTCTTTTCCAACAATGTTTTGCAAAGCCTTTGTCTTTTGGAGCTTCAGAAGCGTCAACATGAGAGAATGGTCTAACAAAATTTTTATATTTACCCTCGATAACATGATCAGATTCAGCAAATCCTTTCTCCACATCACCACATTTCAGGACAACAGGATCTCCAATGAAGGAATTCTGCTTTAATGCTTCCTGTTAAAAAAGCATGTTGATGGCTTAGCACGAAACAGTTGTAACTGCCTATATGTTTATAGGCAGTTACAAACATTTCAAGCTGAGCCATCGATTATTGTCTTAGTATCAAATCTTGAATTAATGCACACGCAAGTCATTATATGTCACCTATTACCAGACAACAAAAATTTTGAAACAGTCCAAACTCAAAAATGTTGCAGACAACAGATTCAAGAGATTTTTTTCATTTTTTCGTCCTCCAAAGTAGAAAACACTGTGGGAAATGAAGGAATTGTTTGTCACAAGCAAAGGAATTGTTTGTCACAAGCAAAGGAATTGTTTGTCACAAGCAAAGGAATTGTTTGTCACAAGCAAAGGAATTGTTTGTCACAAGCAAAGGAATTGTTTGTCACAAGCAAAGGAATTGTTTGTCACAAGCAAAGGAATTGTTTGTCACAAGCAAAGGAATTGTTTGTCACAAGCAAAGGAATTGTTTGTCACAAGCAAAGGAATTGTTTGTCACAAGCAAAGGAATTGTTTGTCACAAGCAAAGGAATTGTTTGTCACAAGCAAAGGAATTGTTTGTCACAAGCAAAGGAATTGTTTGTCACAAGCAAAGGAATTGTTTGTCACAAGCAAAGGAATTGTTTGTCACAAGCAAAGGAATTGTTTGTCACAAGCAAAGGAATTGTTTGTCACAAGCAAAGGAATTGTTTGTCACAAGCAAAGGAATTGTTTGTCACAAGCAAAGGAATTGTTTGTCACAAGCAAAGGAATTGTTTGTCACAAGCAAAGGAATTGTTTGTCACAAGCAAAGGAATTGTTTGTCACAAGCAAAGGAATTGTTTGTCACAAGCAAAGGAATTGTTTGTCACAAGCAAAGGAATTGTTTGTCACAAGCAAAGGAATTGTTTGTCACAAGCAAAGGAATTGTTTGTCACAAGCAAAGGAATTGTTTGTCACAAGCAAAGGAATTGTTTGTCACAAGCAAAGGAATTGTTTGTCACAAGCAAAGGAATTGTTTGTCACAAGCAAAGGAATTGTTTGTCACAAGCAAAGGAATTGTTTGTCACAAGCAAAGGAATTGTTTGTCACAAGCAAAGGAATTGTTTGTCACAAGCAAAGGAATTGTTTGTCACAAGCAAAGGAATTGTTTGTCACAAGCAAAGGAATTGTTTGTCACAAGCAAAGGAATTGTTTGTCACAAGCAAAGGAATTGTTTGTCACAAGCAAAGGAATTGTTTGTCACAAGCAAAGGAATTGTTTGTCACAAGCAAAGGAATTGTTTGTCACAAGCAAAGGAATTGTTTGTCACAAGCAAAGGAATTGTTTGTCACAAGCAAAGGAATTGTTTGTCACAAGCAAAGGAATTGTTTGTCACAAGCAAAGGAATTGTTTGTCACAAGCAAAGGAATTGTTTGTCACAAGCAAAGGAATTGTTTGTCACAAGCAAAGGAATTGTTTGTCACAAGCAAAGGAATTGTTTGTCACAAGCAAAGGAATTGTTTGTCACAAGCAAAGGAATTGTTTGTCACAAGCAATTTCTTCATTTTCCTTAACCCATTACCAAACGACAAAAATATGGACTAGTCCAAATTCAAAGATGTTGCAGACGACAAGTTCAAGTGCATGAAACTTAAAATGTTTCGGTCATTTTGTATAGAAAACATTGTGGGAAATGAAGAAATTGCTTGTCACAAGCAATTTCTTCATTTTCCACAATGTTTTCCAAAGCCATTATCTTGTGGGGAGTCAAAAAGAGTCATTGTGTGGTAATGGGTTAATGTATCCACACCCTTTAACCGTTTCCCAAACAAGGCCTGGTTTTGACGCCCCTAATAGAAAAGACTAGAGAAAGCATTGAGACAAAAGAAGAAACTGCTGATAACCAGCAGTTTCTCCTTTTGTCTCAATATTTTCTATGTCACATTTTACACAAATCCTATCTTTAATAACATCAATTTTGTCATTTGTGTCAGGTTTTGAAGTGGATCACCCTAAAATCTTGTCGTTTGGGAAAGGGTTAACTTGTGGATTTTCTCATCAGCGTTACCCTTCTCAAACTTGTGTGGTAATGGGTTTAATATATTAAACAACGTTTACAGGTTTGCATTTAATTGCACAATGAATAACCATTTCAAAACCTACTGTATGAATATAAACAAGAAATGAGTGCAAGAAATCTACCAATCTAAACCTGTGTTCCTTTATAACAGAATATCATCCATCATTAGATACTAAACACTTTGTGTAACTTTTGGCATCATCTGTGACAACGAAAGTTGACTGTATTATATCCTTGTCAATTTCCGGGCATCATCTGTGACAACAGAAATTGACATGGAGCACCCTTGCAAATTTCTGTTTCCACAGATGGCACTTGAAGTTGCACAGAGTGTTTGATGTTACAATAATTGATGGAATACCTTAACAGCCTACTTATTTATAATGTTCGAAATAGAGATCTTGTAGTATGTTAAAATCTTGGTATTATTCTGAACTAGACCTCTTCATATGTCAGAGTAGTCAAAATAATTCTAAAAGCTACACACCTCTATAGTGAGTATAGGCTTATGTTCTTCATATTTCACATTCACAAGTTTAGCTGCCTGCCAGGCTAACTCTCTAGTATCTGCTAGAACACCACCAATACATTGACCAACACATTGTACCTGTTATATATCTAATATATATTATATTCTTCATATTTCACATTCACAAGTTTAGCTGCCTGCCAGGCTAACTCTCTAGTATCTGCTAGAACACCACCAATACATTGACCAACACATTGTACCTGTTATATATCTAATATATATTATATTCTTCATATTTCACATTCACAAGTTTAGCTGCCTGCCAGGCTAACTCTCTAGTATCTGCTAGAACACCACCAATACATTGACCAACACATTGTACCTGTTATATATCTAATATATATTATATTCTTCATATTTCACATTCACAAGTTTAGCTGCCTGCCAGGCTAACTCTTTAGTATCTGCTAGAACTCCACCAATACATTGACCAACACATTGTACCTGTTACATGTATATATTTAATATATATTATATTCTTCATATTTCATATTCACAAGTTTAGCTGCCTGCCAGGCTAACTCTCTAGTATCTGCTAGAACTCCACCAATACATTGACCAACACATTGTACCTGTTATATATTTAATATATATTATATTCTTCATATTTCATATTCACAAGTTTAGCTGCCTGCCAGGCTAACTCTCTAGTATCTGCTAGAACTCCACCAATACATTGACCAACACATTGTACCTGTTATATATCTAATATATATTATATTCTTCATATTTCACATTCACAAGTTTAGCTGCCTGCCAGGCTAACTCTCTAGTATCTGCTAGAACTCCACCAATACATTGACCAACACATTGTACCTGTTAAATATTTAATATATATTATATTCTTCATATTCCACATTCACAAGTTTAGCTGCCTGCCAGGCTAACTCTCTTGTATCTGCTAGAACACAACCAATACATTGACCAACACATTGTACCTGTTATATATTTAATATATATTATATTCTTCATATTCCACATTCACAAGTTTAGATGCCTGCCAGGCTAACTCTCTAGAATCTGCTAGAACTCCTACAATACATTGACCAACACATTGTACCTGTTATATATTTAATATATATTATATTCTTCATATTCCACATTTACAAGTTTAGCTGTCTACCGAGCTAACTCTCTTGTATCTGCTAGAACTCCACCAATACATTGACTAACACATTGTACCTGTTAAATATTTAATATATATGGCCCTCGCCGTGCGATTTTGTACCTTCGAGCATTTTTTGTGACACCGGTAAATTTTCCGGGAAAAGTTGACACTTGCTTTCATTACACTGAGCACTGTCACCAGGCTCTTGAAATCGATTTTTATCTATTTTTACGGTAAATCTATTCCACTAAGATATGTCAAGTACAGACCAGTTTCGGGTAAATATCTTTTTTTATATCTGTAAATTATGATTTCATTAGGCTTACATACAGTTAACATTGATTAAAATCATTCAGTAAAAGACCGTCAGCATCATCCTCACTTTTGAAGGTATCCGATCCTGAGCTGAACAATTCACTCTTAACAACTCAATTTCGAAGTATTCATATTAAAACATTACACTAATTAGTCTTGGCTGTTTGTGATAATATATATTTTGGAAGGGATTTTATTTTTCAGGGAAGCTGTTTGACAGCGCCTTGTTTATAAATTCTCTGCCCTTGTTGTTAGGGATACGTTTTGTGAAGTACTCTGCCTTGTTTCGCAGTTATGACGTAAATACAATAAAATTACGCAATTTGCCCGATGGTTTGAACATCTGAAGTGGCGTAATGGATAGCGCAATGGCCTACCGATCGCGGGTACGCGGGTTCAAGTCCCGGAACCTGCTGAAACTTTATTTTTTTCTGAACAAAATTCAAAACTGTTAGCAACAAAAATGTGGCCTGAAAATATTATGGAAATAATAAAAACAATAATAATAATAATAGTAATAAAAGTTCCCATAAGTATCAATATATGAAAACAAGAACAAAATAAAACATTAAAATAATTTGGATTATTCATTCTACCATTTTAGGAACTTGATCATCTGTGCGGGGAATTTGATTTTGCTGCAGAATCTGATGTTGCTGAGGCCACTGACCTCCTGCAAGCAGATGAGTTAATTGAGAATGGCTGGGGAGATGATGATATTCATTTAAATGATGGAGCGACCGCGGAGGCACATGTGATGCATAGCATAGATGTTTATTTAGGGAATGCAGCGGATGATGGTTCTGTTCATTCTGGTGGGTCCGAAACCGACACTAAGGACCAGACGGTGGATGGAAATGCACAAGCCTTAGTGACATGTACTTGTAAAGACAATTGCATAAGTAAATTTAAAAAAATCAAATTAATGCACATATTCTGTCCCTCCGAGAAATGGTCAAAGACAATAGGGAAATGTAAACTTATCATAGCTGTCTACCAAGCTAACTCTCTTGTATCTGCTAGAACTCCACCAATACATTGACTAACACATTGTACCTGTTAAATATTTAATATATATTATATTCTTCATATTCCACATTCACAAGTTTAGCTGTCTACCAAGCTAACTCTCTTGTATCTGCTAGAACTCCACCAATACATTGACTAACACATTGTACCTGTTAAATATCTAATATATATTATATTCTTCATATTCCACATTCACAAGTTTAGCTGTCTACCAAGCTAACTCTCTTGTATCTGCTAGAACACCACCAATACATTGACCAACACATTGTACCTGTTAAACATACCCAAATCTTATAACATAAGTATTTGACTGTAAAAAAAGTAAAGTAAGCTTGAATGACTTTCCGATTGTACATTATTGTGCTTGCAATAGCCTAGGCACCGAGAATGTAACCATGTTCTTTTGACTGATCCTATATGCTTAGGCAATTACACCCAAATCAAACTCAAATGCACACTAGCATAACCCTTTCCATCAACAAGAGCTGTCGGAAGACAGCACGCTCGACTTTCTAAGTTGCTTAGTATAAAGGGGGCATAACTCCAAATAGAGTGGTCCCAGGGTCATGGGCCCTGATAGTAAGGTAGAGGGTGTGATGGTGAATAAGTATTCCAAGTTTGGGCTGAATCCCTTTGATAGTATGGAAGTTATTGATGTTTGAAAAAACTTTAACCTTGGTTGCAACGCCAACGCCGACGCCGACCCCAACGCCAACGCCGACGCCCGGGTGACAGTATAAGCTCTCATTTTCTTCGAAAAGTCGAGCTAAAAACCAATTTTGTAGTTCAAAAAAATTTAAAAAATACCATTGCATATCCACTCATTTTAAATAATTTCTTTCATTAAGTATTATTTTGTAATGATAATTTTACCTCTTTAGACACAATGGCCTCCTCACTGTCTTTTCCAAAGCCCAGTACATTTTCACCAGGGATGTCAGTATAATCTATGTAACCATGGATACCCTCCATCTCCATGGCAACACTATAGTCAACACTGATAATTCTTGCATGAGCTTTCTGACTGAGTACCAAACCTAGAAACAACTCTCCTGAAATGTACCAACAAAATTCACAGTGTTTGATGATTTATAAAGTAAATCTATGTAAATGTAACCATGGATACCATTCATCTCCACGACAACACTAGTATCAACATTGGTCATTCTTGCATATTTATGACTTTAGACTAGACCTAGAAACAATTCTACTGATATGTATGAGCAAAATTTTATCAAAATTGTGAATTTACATGTTAGCTACAAAATGTATCCATAGAAACCCTTTATATCCATGGCAACACCAACACCGATATCTTGCATTAGCTGCCTAACTTAGTAACAGACATAAAAGAGCTCTCCTAAATTGTATGAACAGAATCCAGAAAGTTTTTGGGAAACAATTTTTTCAAAATTTGCTTCTCTATGCAGCCACCTCTCTCTGCACTTTACCATTCTCTGCATACCACACAACATCTTCCGGTCCTCCTCACTACAAATAGTTCCATAAAAATCAAAGATTAATGAGGTAACAGTCATTCGAATACTCAATATGTATGTCTGAAGTTATACATGTAGATATTGAATTGTGTGATTGAAAATGAAACATTCAATTAATCATGTCTCTAAGAGAAGAAAAGACCAGCGTAGTGATTTGCTTTATTATGGTTCAAAGATCAGTCCAATGGCCTTCCTTGTAAAGTTTACTGAACTATAAAATATATTCAAACCTATGAATAGTTAATTTACACAAACAATAAATATGCATGAAGGTTGTGCTAAAAATAGATACAACAACTCCAGCATGGAATCTAAGTATTCAAGGTATTCAAATTGATAATCAAAGTACCTAATCAAAGTACTCTACTTCTGGACAGGCCTACATTATTAACAAGTTTGCTCCTCAACAGCACTTTCAGTACTTTGATTGGATTTAGAATTATTCAAAAAATGTATCCATGGATATTCTTGACATTTAGTATTAGAACAAAATGTGTTTGTGAAACACTAATGCCCCCAAAATGCTAATGTTAAGTTTTCACATGAAGTTTTTGGAATGAGAGCCAGACGGAGAGACAAACAGACATCAGTTAAACAATTTGCCCTTGATCTTTTGATACAGGGGATGAAAGAAGGTTTATTCATTATCACAGTGTATAGTCCACTGTCCGCACTAACTTCCGCTTGCGAGCCAAGAAAGGAGTCAAAAAGGCGACTGAAGCCAGAAAAACAGGTAAATAGTTCATAATAGATTGAATAGTGTTGAATTTATCTCGTATATGGGTGGAAGGTACTTAGAAAACATCATTCCTGGCGTATGTCTACGGAAAGAACTCTATTTTCTGACAAAACTGCAATTACTCACTTCATTTTCTCCAAATCGTCATTTTGATAGATTTCGAACAAAGATTTCAACGCTTAATATCTATTATAGGAAGAAAACCTTTTAATATGTTGAAGATTATTCATCTAGTTTCCAAAATAATACACGACACAGTGTGTTAAAACATCAGCGTATAAAATATTGACTATGAAACCGCCACTGGTAGTGCCTGCTCACTGTACGGTTGCTTGCTTGCTCATGGTACAGTTGCTTGTGAGCACAACTAAAAAACCTGTACAGATGTTTGAGAGCAAAATGTATTCTAATGTTGTATATTTTTCGTTTTGAATAGCGAATGATGGTGACTTTAGTCTCTAAATTTGCAACCATGTAACGTTTTTACATGTACAATGCATTGAAATGTTTTAGGAGTGGGTAAATAAACCAAAGTTTTAAAATAAATGCAACTTAAACATGTTTTATTTTGTGTACAAAATGATCCTCTTAATCTTTAATGATCTTATATAAACAAAATTTGCATATTTTTGCAGTTAATTTCATGTTAAATTTTGACTTAAATCGATTTGGTAAATAGAGTGCGCTAAACAAACACATGGTTAAAATAACATTTCTTTTTTTGCAGGTTGAGAATAGACATGGAAACCTACGCCTGCATTTATTGTGATTTGGAATCGAACCAGTTTTGTGAATTAATAGACCATATAATTATTAAACATCCTGACCAAAACCTGAAAATAAAGATCATCAACATATCAGAGCAACTTGTGAAGTCATAATCAAAAAATTTCAATTTGATACCAAATGACCTAAAATCCAAAAATCAGTTCATAATTCCCGTGGAGAAAGACAAATCATTACATATTTCAAAAATCTCAGAATCCTCTCCAGTCAGCAAATGTGCTAGAATATCTACACCAAAAAGGAGTGTCCATGTTACTCAAGATAATAATGAATCAGGAACTTGTGACAGTGAAGAGCCCTTCTATTATAAACGAATCATCCATGATCTGAAACACAGTCATTTTATTTATATAGTTTTTTTGTCAAACAGTTTTGAATAGTATCAAACTGGTGTTCTATCTCAAAGCTGTCCTATTTAGATTATATAACTAGAGAATTATATATAATCATAGAAACAATGATTTGTTTCAATATTTATTTGAAATTCTGACCATTAGACAAAGTTAGAATCAACTTTTTAAAACAGTTCTTTTTGTGTAAAGGTTCTCATATACACATTCAAATATTCTTTTGAAAAATTATTGCTTAAAAACTATTTTCATAATAATTATGTGACAAGAAAATGCTACTGAGCTCTCTAGTAACCGTACAGTGGCATCGCAAGCAACCGGACTAAAGCTTTCACAGATTGAGCATGCAACCGTACAGTGAGTCGACAACACCAGTGGCATTTGATAGTCAATATTTCTTAAACCAATGTGTCCATGTATGTTATTCTTTAGTTTTCTGGTGCTAAGATGATATATTTTCGAAATATCATAATTATGTGCTCGTATATAAGTTGTAAAGCTTTGAAATCGCTGTTTGAAATCCATGAATATGATATTTTTGAAAACTTTAAGTGAGCAATCACATTTTTTCTGAATAAGTAGCTTTTCTCAAGGGATATACTCTGTGAATAACATAGTTTGTGTACATACAGCCCATACAATTAAACTTCCCCCCACATTTCATTTTATTATTAACTATTTACCTGTTTCTTTGTCTGCAATCGATACCTTGACTCCTTTCTTGGCTCGCAAGCGGAAGTTAGAGCGGACAGTGGACTATACACTGTGATTATATTTGCCCAAAATATCAAGAGTCATTCCCATTAAGGATCAAAAGCACCAGATTAAAATAACTTCTCAAGAATAGTTTTATAGAAAAAACACCTAAATGATCAGAAAGATGAATTGACACCATTAAGCAATAATCCCTAGATTCTTCTATAATGTCTTAGGTCAGAATAAAAGATACATAAAATTAATTTACATACCATGTTGTTTAGAAATATCATCTATAAACAAGGCTTCTCCTGATACTATAGACTCAGATGAGACATTAGGTATAGATCTACCTAGAGCATCAAGTGCTGTCAGTCTGATCAGGATCTATACATGTTACAGATATATCAAATACAGTACATACCTTGTTGTTTAGGGATATCATCTATAAACAAAGCTTCTCCTGATACTATAGACTTAGATGAGACATTAGGTATAGGTCTACCTAGAGCATCACTGTCAGTCTGATCAGGATCTATACATGTTACATACAGATATATCAAATACAGTACACACCTTGTTGTTTTGGAACATCATCTATAAACAAAGCTTCTCCTGATACTATAGACTCAGATGAGACATTAGGTATAGGTCTACCTAGAGCATCACTGTCAGTCTGATCAGGATCTGTACACGGATCAAAGTACTGAGAGCTTGTGACAGGAGGTAAAGGTACTGGTGTTAGGAGGGAGGTGGGTCCATTGTACTGATTCTGCAATGAGACAAAATACATGTACCGTAATTATTCTAATAAACGCCCGGGTGTTTATTAAAAAAAGTGCTCTTTAGAATAGTTGGGGGTGGGCGTTTATTAGAGGTATTCTAATTTTGCTAGTCAAAACATGGGAATCAAATGTCAATTCATTGACTCGAAGTTAATCAAGTAAAAGTTTGCAAAATTTTGTTACAAGAACTGTAAAATACAATTTTTGGATGAAATTCATTCATAGTAAACAGATTAGGGGACAGGAAATCGGCTCTTTCATTGCTTTTGAAAAGGATCTTTGTTTAAGACTTATATTATTTCAATCCGGAATCAGGGATGGGCGTTTATTAGAATCACCCTTTCCAACATAAATTGCACTTGAAATATGCATATTTTCAGCTGAGATTTGGGGGATGGGCGTTTATTAGAATAATTACGGTATTGTGGTATAGGCTCTTTCAAGCTATATTTTTTCACCATGTGATTGACCTCAAGAAGTCTTTTAGCGCATGTGCAAGCTTAGACTGGTTACCATTTGCTCATATAATATTTTGAGTATCAATTAAATGCCTGTCTAATTAATAATACCTGTCTTGGCTCGTACATGTGCCAGGAAGGCTTCAGGAGATCAAATGGTCCCTTTCAGGGATCTAATGGCAAGTGTGAAAAGCATCTGGCTAGGATCAAATCTTGTCACTTTCTAATCTCTGACTCGTTTTCAGATCTTTGCACATACTTGTTATTGATGTTTGATTTATGATAAGCATACATTTAGTAATCCATATGTATATTCATTCTAGATATCTAGCAAAGACTAACTTACAATTTCATTCCTGACATCAGTGAAGAACTTGTAGAAGAATCCAGTACCAACAGACACTTTATAACTGACATCCTTGCCTCCATTTTGTGTCATCAACTCTTCAGTCAGGGAGGTCAGAATGTCCTGTAATAACTTCTCATCCCAGGGCCTGAAAGTGTTTCATAATATAGTAAAATCAACAAAAAAGAAGAACCGACAGACACTTTATTACAGTCATCCTGACCACCATGTTGTGATATATATCAACTCTTCATTTAGATAGCACAGAACATCCTCTTATGAGCTCTCCTATTCTTCAACTCTTTCCAAAACATCAATATTGTAATTATTCTAATAAACACCAGGCATTTATTAGAAATGATTTATGAATAAGTAGGGAGTAGGTGTTTATTAGAAGTTTTCTAATTTTGGTAGATCTAGTCAAATTTTGCGAACTAAGTGTCAATTCACGGACTAAAAGTTCACCAAGCCCAATTTAGCAAAGTTTTGTTATAAGGACTGCAAAATGCAATTTTTCGATAAAATTTCTTCATTGCGAACAGAATGAGAACATGATATCCTCTTTTTCATTACTTTTGGAAATAATATTTGTTTATCTGTAAGGCCTTTCAAATTGGACAAGTCTAAAATTTCTGCTTCGGAAAGGTTAACCTACCTGCCTATCGCCAAGTCAGCTGACTTTGTAAGTAATAATGGCTTATCAGCTATACCACCAAAACTCAATCTGAAAGAAGTTGAAGATACATGTAATGAATCATTTACAAAATTTGAAAAAAGTTAAGAGTAATTCAAACAAATAGCAAAAATATAGTAATCAAAATAAGATGTGAACTGAGAATGTTTTAAACCTTTCCCAAACAAGACCTGGTTTTGACTTGCCTCATAGAAAAAGCTTAAGAATACATTGAGGCAAAAGAAGAAAATGCTGATAATCAGCATTTTCTCCTTTTGCCTCAAATTTTTTTGTTCTATATCGTTACCAAATTTTAGCTTTAGTAATACCCATTTTGTTATCTGCAGCAGATTTCGAATTGGAAAAGCCTCAATTTTGAAGTTTGGGAAAAGGTTTACAGTCCAGTCAATAAACCCGAAAAATGGACCAAACCTCAAACTAATTGCAACAGAAATGTTTCTTGCATTTTTATAATGTTAAATATCTGTAGAATCACATTTTAAAAATCTACCAAAATCTATCGGGCGAAAATTGGTGAAAATTTGCTTCAAAAAGGGTGACCCAAAATTTTTGCTTGTCTAATTTTTGTTGCAGGCTGGATACAAAATAACATCAAACCACCTAATTAACCCATCTATTCCACCTTTTCTCATTGTTTTGTTGAAATGAACATATATTAGAGTAAATGAAATCCAATGAAACACTATTTTCATTTTTTCTTACGATTTTATGATTTATTTACTATTAGATTTTCGTGAAGGATTACCCCACCCACCACATTTACATGTATTGAAATGCCACAAAAAATATAATTTGCAGTTATACATAATATTTTGATATTTTTATGATGCTAAATATATGTAGAATTACTGATAAAAAATTTAACCAAAATCAAAGCAACAGAAATTGGTAAATGTGAGGATTAAAAAGAGAGACCCAAACTTTTTGCATGTCTAATTATCTAGGCAGACCGTGGACACAAAATGTCATAAAATCCCCAAATTAACCTATCTATTTCACCCTTTCTCATTGTTTTGTTTTAGGGAACAAAAAGAAGAGTCTAGAAATGCAATGAATCTCTATTTTCATCATCTCCCACGATTTTATGATTTGCTTAATAGTAGGTTTCCGTGCAGGATTACCCCACCCACCACATTTACATGTATAGAAATGTCACAAAAAATAAACTTAGCAGTTAAACATAATTTTTTGCTATTTTTATATTGTTCATAATCTGTAAAATCACCATTTAAAGATCTACCAAAATCAGCTATAAGGAAATTGGTGAAAATATGGTTCATCATGAGAGACCCAAAATTTCTGCATGTCTAATTTTCATGGCAGGCTGGACGAAAAATATCATGATAATCAACCAATCGATTTCACCTTTGCTCACTGTTTTGTTGATTAGAACACAGATAAGAGTCTAAACATGCAATAGAAAACTATTCTCACTGTCTTTCACGATTTTATTATTTGCTTATTATCAAGTTTCCATGAAGGATTACCCCACCCACCATCTTTACATGTATCAAAATGACAAAGAAAAATAATTTTGCAGTTTATCATAATGTTTTGCTATTTCTTTTTTTTTTTTTTTTAAAGCTATATTTACTCATTATTTCAATATCAGTTTCTTCAAGATTGATTGGTAGAAATTGTTTTATAGTCAGAATATTAGTTTGTGTGTTTGCAGCAATTTAGACATATTCTGAACTAACATGCCAATATCAAATTTTGCACATAAAGGACATGTCAATATTTGCATACTTAGAGCCTGTCTGTTGGAATTTTAGATAATGCTTATATCTCTTACGTAAGAAATAGTGCAAATTTGATTAAAGACGTCTTATGGCATTTCCTTTAACTTAATACCTCGAGAAATTACTGAAATAGTAGTAAAACGAGATACCCTTTGGGCCATGCTATGCTCTTCTATGTAGATAATTATCAAATCGGGTCATTGTTTTTGTGTGTGCTAATCTACATGAGATGAACTTATACAAATTATTGTTCATGCTATGATTGATATCTGTGAAGTGGCGAAGGCCCACTGGAGCAGGTGATCTATGAAACCAGACGGGAGTATTTTGGTCAAATGAATCATACTTGCAAGAGTACCCGCTGCATTACATTTGAAATTCTGACGGCCTTGGGGCTAGTATCATGCAGGTGACATTATAATCACACAATATGATGTGGAATTTCATGTTGCAATTTTCTATCGAAAAGACGCTTTCACATTAATAGTTTATGTGATATTTAAATATCGTTTGAAAACAACCATACCGGGAAAATCAACAGTGTCTGAAATGATATATGGTATTGGGAAATAACAGGCATAATATGACTCTTTTTAAAATGAACAGTATGGTACTGCAAAGTCTTGTGATCGTGATTCAATTTGTCTTATGTCCATAAATGATACAAAATGCTTCCTAATACTCATAAACTCTTGGTCGATCAACTTCTATAGTTGTAAATTGGATTTAAAACAAGATGTGTTTGTGAAACACGAATGCCCCCGAAGTGACCATTTCCGAATGCCCCCGAAGTGACCATTTCTCTAAGATGTTAAGTTTTTGTGTAAAGGATTAATAAGGGTTAAACGATAACCTTGAGGAAGGTCATATTGATTGGAACAGAAAGCTATCATTGAAAGGAAGTTGCATACCAAATTTGAGCTTTGTATCTTGTATACTTTTGAGAAAAGGCAAAATGTTAAGTTTTCGGACAGACGGACAGACAGAAAGATGGACGGAAGATGCCCCCGACCTTTCGATACGGGGCATAAAAATCTTGCAACAAAGTATCTATGTAATGTTTCTAATCTGTTATGGTTGGATGCAGTGATTGGGAAAGACATTTCTTCAATGGGACAATGTCGCTTCGACTTACAAAATCAATGTGACATTATGAAAATTGATGTGACAATTATAGGGTAAAATTGCTCCATTCTCATATACAGCAAAATTCAATGGGACAAGGGCCCACTCATTAGCTAAAACAATGTGACATTTGGAATTTCAATGTGACTATGGCGCATGGCGCAGGCCTTTCCCAGTCACTGTTGCATGGTTTCAATGTTTTCTAAATATATAATTATTATATGAAGTATCCATTCATTCTTAAATTAGAAAGCCGTAAAGCAAGTTTTCACTGACATGCCAATTCTAGAGTACAAAATTGCTCTGTAACACATTAGTAATTTTTAACCCAATTGCTCATATCTTACTTAATTCAAGGATGCAGGTCAGGTCAATTGACACCCCATTCTATAATGCTTGTATGATACCGACAAAAATGTCATTTTATAGTTTAATCTGACCAAATTTGTAAGCCTTGAGATTGAATATACAACCTCGAGATCTTATGTTCCGTTCTTTAGTGCTGAGCTTACAGATACATGTATGAAAACATCTAATAACTTGCAATGTCTGGTCATTGTTATCTGTTCGATGCTATTTTTTCCGTTTATTGGCTATAGCAGACTTCCAGCAAGCTCATTATAACTTGGGTGGATATGGCTCAGTTCCTGATCCCAATGATTTTCCAGCTTCAGTACTTTTATTCGAGAGATTAGATGAAATTGATATTTATGTTCATAGAGGCCTAAAAGTAACATGCATGATGCCGTCCATACTTTGACTCCAGAAGTTTAACCTAATGAATCAATTGGTCCGAGAAAAATATGGAATCCATCATTAGGTTCTCCAGCTTTCGTGAAATTACTGAGATACTCTGTAAAGAGGAGTAAAATACCACCCGACCAATCAAATTCTGCCATACACATCTTTCTATCTTTCTGTCTAGTTAATTCTAATTAATTCTAAATTAAATTTTGAAAACTGATTTATTTTTGTCATTCTTTCTTCTATGGCCTATATCATTATTTCTTCAAGAAAGATAATTGGGCAGGCTTGTAATATATTTCATAAAAAAAATCACGAGTTTGGGTGTGGACAAGTTAAACAGTAGTTTTGCTAAACAAACGTTTACTCTTTAAAGTGATTGCAATATTGTGTGATATGTGCTTTTATGTAAATGAGAAAACATGTAGGAAAGGGGGTGGCATCCGATATAGGTCACCCCAGATTCTTTTCTTCTTGACAGGACAAGCGGTAGTTAAAAGATAAAGAAATATGATGTGTTTGGTAAGGGTTTATCTTTAAAATCATGGGCAGATCTAGAGGGGGGTCATGGGGGTCCGGACCCCCTGGCATTGGCCGAAAATTAAATTTTGACTATATAAATCTAGTGTAACGTTACATATTTACTACAGTTTAAGCCATGATTTGGGCTCAGACCCCCCCCCCCTCCCGAGAAAAAAATCTTGGGCTTGGACCCCCCTGCATCCGCCTTTGAAAATTATAATCTCTTTGAAATAAACACATCTGATTTAAAAAAAAAAAGGTTAAAATAAAGCAAACGTTCTACAGAGCAACAGATCAGAGGTGGTAAAGACGTTCTAAATTAGATCTAGTTAATTCAAATCAAAGCCCTATGGCGGTGATACTCATTTGAATGGCAAAGAATTTTGTGCTAAAATATACTCAGTTCACCGTTATGCTTTGATAAAACGTCGGTGCTGTTGCAAAATCTCGCAACTACGGCTTGAGCCGTAGGCGTAGTTACGAAATTTTATAACAACACCTACGAAATACTATTGTTTGTCCGAAATTACGTCATGTTAAATTAGGTAAAATCGCCCCCCTTTGTCAGGTCATAAATAGTTATTTGACAAAATTTTTAGAACATAGATCTACCTCTATTACATGTAGCTCTGGTATAATTGGAAAGATCCAAACCCCAAAAGACACCCCCCCCCCCGATACCCCCCCCCCCCTCCGCCCTCTACCTACACCCTTTGTCTCTTTCCCTTTCCCTTAACCCATTACCACACAATGACTCTTTTTGACTCCCCTCAAATAATGGCCATGGAAAACATCATCTTCCAATGTCTTCCATCAGAAAAGACCTAAAAATTGAAAATTCCATTCACTTGAAATTGTGGTCTGCAGGATCTTTCAATTTGGATCACCCTAAAACTGTGTCGTTTGGTAATGGGTTAACAAGGGAAACACACATTCTGTTATCAATTTTCTTTTTTGGCAACCATTTCTATGCATATATTCATTAATATTTGTGCATTGTCCCCTTGTAAAGAGAATTTACGAAGTGGGGGTGGGGTGGGGGGAGGGGGGGTACAGTCATATTCATTGAGAGGCTTGACACAATCAAAGTACTGATCATTTCATCAATGTGTTTGATGCTGTAAAGGTTTTTCTACAATTTATATTCACATGTTCATGAAGTGAATGATCAATCTTAGCTGATACACATTCTTTTTGCTCTGAAAACTCAGGATGTTTCATGAAATATTGGAAAATAATAATATGTAATCATGATCAGTGGAATGCTTGCTGAAAATAATCAAAGTACACAGAGTACTTAAAACTTAGACTGGTACCCATTCGTGTAAATAACTGAATTTACGACTGGGAACAGGTACTGCATTCTGTCCTTTGATTGGTCAATCGATATAATCGATAGACCAATGAAACGGCTCGGTGTATGGAAAGCGTCACCTGTCCAGGCCGTCTCAGTGACCGTCTGATATTAGCTATTACCGTACTTAAATCCGTAGTAGATTTCAGGTACGGGAACCAGACTACTTAAAACTCTGTCTTATTTGTCCTTTTCTTAGCACGTTTTATACAATAACGGCTCGATAGATTTTGGTAGATTTTTAGCACATAGTTCAGTTATGATATAGGTTCATTTTAGTAAAGAAATAATTTCTGTTGCAATTAGTTTGATGTCCAACCCTTTATTGACTGGACTATAAGCAATAAAACAGTAGCCTGACGTCCCGTAGTTTCGATAGCCTTATCTAAAACCATGTGCTTGCATATTTACAAACTGATTTTATAAAATTCTGACCATCTCAATAGATTCAAGAACCAAAGTTCTGGACATAAAAAAAGGAAAACAACATTTGTAAACAGACTAACAAAATAGATTGGCCAGAATATTCAAAGCATTTCATCATGCGGCGTCAAGGTGAGGCTCTCGTCATTCCAATAGGGCTTTGTTTTTGTTCCTATATAAAGCACTAGGATGACCTAATAACAATAGCAATTTTTTGGATGAGGACTCGCTCAACCATGGAGAAAATCAAGCGTCTTGAAAACTTTTTTAGGGTGGAAAGAGGCTTGGATAAGGTTGAATGATTTTTACCCTGACCTTGATTTTCTAGTTTCTGTTTTGTTTTGCAAAAAATATAGTTTGTTAGTGTAAAAATCAGTTGTTTCCAAATTTCTTTGACCAAAGACTTTGTTTGCAGCAACAACATTTCGATGCACAAGGAATGGTACTCAAATTGTAAGCACTTCTGAAAATAACAAGGCTATCGAAACCATGTGACCTATCGAAAGCATGAGAGGAAAGGATACTTGTATTTATGAAATTCTTTTGGTGTAGATTACTTTTTGATTTCTTTTTGGTCATCCTATCTTATGTGACTGAAAATTGAGAAATTCAACAATTATTTTTCAAATCCAACATTCATCACTTACATTCAATATCAAGGGAAGCATAGTAACTAATATTTTCCTCTATTCCTCTCAGAATTTCCTCATCAACTTGTGTCTGCAAAAAGATCTACTCATTTTACAAAACTGACACTTCTGTTATTTGAAGAAGTTTCATACTGGTACAAACTAGAACTGTCGCAAAGCGGACAAATACCCCCCCACTAGCGCCTTGTCACTGAGAAAGTGCTGTAGGTCAACCGGTTCTTGACTTAGAACATGGCAACGGATTTTAAACAAAGTCTGATTGTGACCTTGACCTATGACCTTGATGACCCACAAACAATAGGGCACCTCCTTGGGTCATGGGCAACATCTGTGTAAAATTTCATGATCCTAGGTCAACTGGTTCTTGACTTAGAGCACGGAAACGGATTTTAAACAAAGTCCGATTGTGACCTTGACCTTTGACCTTGGTGACCCAAAAACAATAGGGCACCTCCTTGGGTCATGGGCAACATCTGTGTAAAGTTTCATGATCCTAGGTCAACCGATTCTTTATTTAGAGCACGGAAACGGATTTTAAACAAAGTCTGATTGTGACCTTGACCTTTGACCTTGGTGACCCAAAAACAATAGGCACCTCCTTGGGTCATGGGCAACAACTGTGTAAAGTTTCATGATCCTAGGTCAACCGGTTCTTGACATAGAGCACGGAAACGGATTTTAAACAAAGTCAGATTGTGACCTTGACCTTTGACCTTGGTGACCCAAAAACAATAGGGCACCTCCTTGGGTTATGGGCAACATCTGTGTAAAGTTTCATGATCCTAGGTCAAGCGGTTCTTGACTTAAAGCACGGAAATAGATTTTAAACAAAGTCTGATTGTGACCTTGACCTTTGACCTTGGTGACCCAAAAGTAATAGGGCACCTCCTTGGGTCATGGGCAACATCTGTGTAAAGTTTCATGATCCTAGGTCAACCGGTTCTTGACTTAGAGCACGGAAACGGAATTTAAACAAAGTCCGATTGTGACCTTGACCTTTGACCTTGGTGACCCAAAAAACAATAGGGCACCTCCTTGGGCCATGGGTAACAACTGTGTAAAGTTTCATGATCCTAGGTCAAACGGTTGTTGAGTTAGATCACGGAAACGAAAAAGTCTACGGACTGATGGACGGACGGACGGATGGATGGATGGATGGACGGACAGACAGACAGACATGGTGAAACCAATATACCCCCTCTACTTCGTAGGTGGGGGGTATAAATATTGTTACAATGCAGCTGGCATGCTTTTTGTCTATTTCCACACATTGCCATGTGATTTCAAGTGGTTTCTGGTGGAAAATTGTGATGGTCATGGTGATACCTTTTCTTTTTTCACACAAACCCATTAAATCATCATGATTTTCCATTGTCGTTTATCATTCATCTTCCGCACCATAATTGTACCACACCGAATCACAATGATACTGCAAATCGCAGTATTTTGAGTGGAATATTGCAGGGTTGTGGTGGCCCCCGTGGGTCATCACTGTGATTTTTAAATCGAAATTTATTTTTACCGCAGTGGACGAGTGTTTTAGGTAAAAAACATGGGAGCTGTACTGTACCTCAACTTGTTGACTTTATAATCTTCAGTCAGTCTAACAAACATAGCACTGTTAATTATAGCCAGAGAAAATGTCCGTCTGTCTGACTGCTTGTAGAAAGTACAATACTCTCTCTGTAATAGAAAAAATGTTTTTACCACAAATGCTTAATAATGTCACTTCACTCCAAAAAACAGTAAATTAAAGCAAATTCCATGAAGATCACAACCATTCACAATGAAAAATATTTAAGGCCAAAAGTGATTGCAAGATTATTGTGACAAGTTTATTTACCTGTTCCGTATTTGGAATAAACACAGCAGTAACAACATTGGTTTGACCTACATTTAACTCATGCAGTGGCTGTGATCTTTCACCATCAACTATGTAAAATGCAAGAAAAATAGTTATACTATTATCCACTAAATGGTAATTACCATAAATTTCGTCTTTCTTAAACTAAGAATAACACAAACAAGAGTTGTCCGTGGACATCGTAGCTCGATTATATGGGAACTGGTCACATAAACCGCTTAACTCAAAGGCCAAGGTCAAGAGGTCAAAGGTCAAGACCTTTCATTTGAGACCATGACCTTTGACCTCTTGACCTTGGAGTTAAGCGGTTTATGTGTGAACTATATATGCTCCAGTTTTAATAGTGCCTAAGATAAGGCCCAGTTAAAGTTTTTATCAAAGAGGGTCAAACTCTAAGGTCAAGGTCACAATGGTCAAAGGTCATGGTCCCAAATGAAAGGTCTTGACAGGAAGTATCCAAGTGTGAAATATCAAGGCTGCATCTCTTATTATATAGTGCTTGAGATACAGACCAGGTTAAAGTGACATTTCACATTTATTTCATTTTTCTAAAGTATGTCTTGATGCAAAGATTGTTAATTCTAATGCATAGAAATGCTATCAGTTTTTTGAAGCTGTTATTTATAAGCGAAAAATACGTCTTTAAAGTTGAGACAGAAATGACGAATTCTATATAAATCTGAACTGTTGTCCACAACAATTTGTTTATTTTTAGCACAAAAATATATATTTCTTGTAAACGGTTCATTTTTTTGGCTTGAAATTTTCAGAATTTTCATAAGAAAACATGCTCTTTCAGATAGAATAAAAGTCAAATTTATGTAAAATAATCGTGAAATGACACTTTAAAGGTATTTTAAGGAAGATGTGACATGGCGCTGACGAACGAGATGCAATGATGACACTAGGGCTGTTACATTAGCTACCCGGCTCCCCAAAATACAATTTGGTCTCACATTTGAAGAATCTGTAGCATTCATTATTTAGTTTAAAAAATTTCAAAGAATCAATTTTATATGTGGCAGAAAATCTTGATCTTTTATTTTGACCTTACCTCGAAAGAAGTAACATTTTTCTTTTAGAATGTTGATAATTATACAACTGAATTGAAAATTTCATTTGCAACAACTTTGAATTAGGACCAGTTCAAAAATTAGCAATTTTGTAATAACCTTAATTGCTAAACCTTTTTGGAATCCAAAATGATAGACTGGTCAAAATTAGAAGCTGCTGTAAAAGGTCAAAACAGATGTTGATAAAGGTCACAATTTCTGTACAATGAAGCAGCATCAGAGACCAATACCATATAGCACTTTATTTCTGCAGGGACTTTATTTCTGCTACTTCTGCGGTCCTGGTCAGCACCGCAGAAATAAAATCTGCAGAATATTAACCCTGAATGTAAAGGTTGTGGTTGTAATGCATTTTAGTCAGTCAATTATAGGCAAGTTAAACAGTTACTCCCTGAAGCAAAGCACAATTCCATACAAATGGATTTCTTTCCGATTCAAAAATGGTAAAACTAAAGCTTTACTTAAGGTATAAATAGGACATTTTCGTTTATCCATAAACAGTGATTCAACCAGTCTGACTGATTGGTAACAGTTTGACACGACTTTCTTTTCACATCTGTCTGTATACAGCATTGTTTCCCATAAAAAGTCACTTTATAGATATTTGAATGGAATTATCCCTTTACCATCACAGAGTAATTTGAATATTTTGTTAGCATCATGTTTCTACTGACTAAAACTGATTTCGTGGCGCAGAAATAAAATCTTTAACTTGGCAAAGTGAGAGACCGCAGAAATATGTTACGCAGAAATTTAACCCGAATGATTTCAGGAAAACACATAGAATTTGGAACCCACAGAGTTAAAGCGCTATACAATATTTTATGTACCTGAATTGATTGTAACACTGGCATTTAGTGCCATCAACAGAGTTGTTACATCATTGTTAGATCTGCCAGATAAAATACTTCCACTCAATGTCTGTAATATCACAATCAACATGAAATGAAAGATGACATTAGCCCAGTTTCCAAAACTGTAAAATTTCAGACTGATTATACCCCTTCCTGTACGTAAAGGTTTTTGAAATCATTGTGGAAAATAAAGGGTTTGCTTTTGATGAATGTTTCTTCTTTTTCAACTATATTTTCTACCTAACAAGACCAAAAATTGTAAAAATCTATTCACCTGAAATTTTCATCTGAATAATCTTTCAATTTGGACAAGCCTAAAAGTTTCATATGGTGCTTGGGCTTATTCTTTCAATTAAACAAGACCTGGTTTTGACATCCTTTAAAGGCATTGCTTCAACACAAATTGAGGTAAAAGAAGAAAATGCCTTTGATCAATACTTTCTCCTTTTCCCTAAATACTTTGTGTTATATTCATGTAATTTACAAATTCTTTTTTTATTAAAACTCACTTTGAAATCTACAGGAGATTTCAAAATGCCCCAATCCATTTATTGGAGAAATTATTACTAAGATGTACAAATTTAAGTACTTACAGCTACATTTCTAATCTGTTCTGATCCATAATATCTAATCATGTCTAGTATGCTGTCTAAATGGGCATATTTTTGATCTGTAATTATATAATATTTTTATTATTCCTTAACATGCCTTAGCTATACTTAACCATAACATTTGATTGTTTAATACTATCTGAAAAGCTGAGTTCATGTCTTAAAAACATAAACCATTATCAGAAGACAAAGTTGTGGACTGGTTTGAAAGGTATTTCAAATGATTATTAAAAAATCCTTGCCTTTTTTGGGGTTGTTGATAACAAGACATGTTCGTAAAACATATATGCCCCCTCAAGGACCTACATTTGATGTAGGTCAAAGTCCAAGGTCAAAGTCACAAGGTCCAAGGTCATGGTCAAATATGAAAGGTCTTGGCCGTAGGTGTCCATGTGTGATATATGAAATATCAAGGCTGTATATGTAAAAGGACATGAAATATAGGCCAGGTTAAAGTTTTTAGAAGTAGGCCAAATGTCAAGGTCAAGGTCACAAGGTCATGATCAAATGTGAAAGGGCTTGGTTGTATGTGTCCATGTGTCAAATATCAAGGCTGTATGTGTAAAAGGACATGATAAATTGGCCAGGTTAAAGTTTTTCAAAAGTAGGACAAACTTCAAGGTCAAGGTCCAAGGTCATGGTCAAATGAGAAAGGTCTTGGGTGGAGGTGTCCATCTGTGAAATATCAAGGCTGTATTTGTAATTGGACACAAGATATATGCCTGGTTTAAGTTTTTTTTAAAGTAGGCCAAACTCCAAGGTCAAGGTCACATGGTCCAAGGCCATAGTCAAGTGTGTAAGGTCTTGGTAGGAGGTGTCTATGTGTGAAATATCAAGACTAAAGGTGTAATAGGACATAAGATATAGGCCAGTTTAAAGATTTTTAAAAGTAGGTCAAACTCTGAGGTCAAGGTCACACAGGCCAAGGTCATGAACAAATGTGAAAGGTCTTGGTAGGCGGTGTCCATGTGATAAGCATCAAGGCCGTATAGGTAACAGGACATGAGATATAGGCCAAGTTTAAGCTTTTTAAAAGTAGGTCAAACTCCAAGGTCAAGGTCCAAGGTCATGGTCAAAAGTGAAATGTCTTGGTTGGAAGTGACCATGTGTGAAATATCAAGGCTGTATATGTAAAAGGACATGAAATATAGGCCAGGTTAAAGTTTTTTTAAAAGTAGGTCAAACACCAAGGTCAAGGTCACAAGGTCCAAGGTCATAGTCAAATATGAAAGGTCTTAGTCGTAGGTGTCAATGTGTCAAATATTAATGCTGTATGAGTAAAAGGACATGATATATGGACCAGGTTAAAGTTTTTTCAAAGTAGGTCAAACTCCAAGGTCAAGGTGACAAGGTCCAAGGTCATGGTCAAATATGACAGGTCTTGGAAGGATGTGTCCATGTGTGAAATATCAAAGCTGCATGTGTAATAGGACATGTGATATAGGCCCAGTTTAATTTTTTTAAAAGTAGGTCAAATTCCAGTGTCAAGGTCACAAGGTCCAAGGTCAAAGTCATATGTAAAAGGTCTTGGTCGGAGGTATCTTTATGTCAAATATCAAAGCTGTATGTGTAAAAGGACACGATAAATCGGCCATGTTAAATTTTTTTAAAAGTAGGTCAAACTCCAAGGTCACGGTCACAAGGTCCAAGGTCATCGTCAAATGTGATAGGTCTTGAAAGGAGGTGTCCATGTGTGAAATATCAAGGCTTTATGTGTAAAAGGACATGAGATATAGGCCAGGTTAAGAATTAAGAGTGAAAATCAACAAAGGGCAATAACTCCAAAAATTTGATTGGCACAGTTACGGTTCTTGTGCACCGCACATCTCGATAATGAGATCTATCCACCTGTAAAGTTTCATAATTATACCTTACATACTTTTTGAGTTATTGCTCCGTACAAGAATCAAGTTTGAAAATCAACAAAGGGCAATAACTCCAAAAATTTGATCAGCAGAGTTACGGTTCTTGTGCACTGCACCTCTACATAATGAGATCTATGGACCTATGAAGTTTCATGATTCTACCTTTAATACTTTTCAAGTTATGTTCTGGACAAGGTTTGGTCTACGGACAGACTGACCAACCAACCAACCGACCGACCTACCGACCGACCAACAATTGCAAAACAATATACCCCCATTTTCTTCGAAAGGGGACATAATGAAGAAATTGCTGGTAATGTTACCTACAAAGTTTTTCCAGGAATTTTTTCATACAGGGCAGCAAAAAGTGCCACTGTGTTGGAAAGGGTTGATTCATAAATAATTGACCTTGAACTTGATAAATCATCTTTGATAAGGTATTATAGGTGAGTTTTTACAACAAGAGCCGTCAGAGACCGATTATGCTCCCTGAATAAGGCATTGTCACAAAAAAGTATGCCATAAATGGAAAAAAGTTTATTTCACACTTTTATGAGAAGTAACATTCCATATTATTATAGGGTAAAGGGTTAGATATTTCACCTTGACCATCTACATATGAGCTAAACGTAATCATGGGGTCAAGGGTTAAATATTTAACCTTGACAATCAACTTGTGTGTTCTTTCCATCAAAGTTATCAATGAAAAATGTCTACATGCTACAGATGGAGACTGAGTCTTGAAGAAACAATAGACTAATTTGTTTTAGAGTAGGAAATGTACAAGATATTTAAATCTACATGGTATTAAGCCCCATTTAAGCATTTTACAGTTGCATCCATGCAGTCAAGTGTGTGGGGGCGCTATAGCTTAGTGGGCTGAACAGAGGTGCGTTCTTTAGAGCGGGATTTCTTGAGATATCTTGAGATTTCTTAAGATATTTTAGGATAAAGCGTTCTTTAGAGCAAGAATTTTAAGACGCTCAATGGGAGGCACCATTACCCTATACTTCGTGCGGAACACCTCGGTCAACTCTGTACAAACAATATAAAAGAGATTTGACCAAGTTATTCCGAACACTCCATAATTCATAAACCATGGTGTTCCGAATGCTCCATACTTTATACAAATGACATCATGATGATGTCATTTGTATAAATATGGAGCATTCGGAACAGCTCGGTCAAAGTCTCGGTCTTAAAAACGCTTTATCCAAAACACCTTAAGAAATCTCAAGAAATCTCGCTCTAAAGAATGCGGCTCAGAACACTGACTCTACTCTACTCCATAGACATTTTATAATCCTACCTTGTTTGTCGTTCCTTATTGTCTGTATGTATGTTTTTATATCATTGAGTGTAAGGGCTGCACCAAACTGTATTCCATGGTCTGTAGGTAGTGTTGTCTTTAATTCTGGCACATTACATCCATACAGCAATACAGGACTGGAACTAAACTGACCTTGTTTAAGTTGTAATGCTGTAAGAAGACAAATATGGAAAACTTGGTTTAATTGAAAGATTTACCATCAAACAAACCAGGCAAAGTTGGAGCATTTAGCTCTATAAGAATCTACAAAATCATTTAATATCTTCGTACAAGTGAATACAGTGCACTGTACACATACACATGCAACTGTACAGGTCCTTGTGTGACCAGTTGGTTGTTGCGGGCGAGTGCAGAGCAGAACTGACCAAAGAAATCTTGTTACAAAACGCGCCAACACACACGAATGAGCAGACCAATAGAAATGAGTGTTACAACTCAAACCCAAAAACATCGTCTGGTTACTATTGGCTAGCGCTGTAATATATACCTGTAGATGTATTGCCCATAATGACAGGTGATCTACAATAGTCATGTTTCAATTGTACAAGTTCTTGTAAACTAGATGGACTTATCCATGTATATTTATATGGTACATTTATCTATGTACAAATAAGGTAATACAGTAATATATACCTGTAGTTGTATTACCAATAATGACAGGTGATCTACAATAGCCATGTTTCAACTGTACAAGTTCTTGTAAACTAGATGGACTTATCCATGTATATTTATATGGTACATTTATCTATCTATGTACAAATAAGGTAATACTTCACTTCAACTTTTTCAGCCATAAAATCAATTCTGATTACAATTGGCTAGCGCTGTAATATATACCTGTAGATGTATTGCCCATAATGACAGGTGATCTACAATAGTCATGTTTCAATTGTACAAGTTCTTGTAAACTAGATGGACTTATCCATGTATATTTATATGGTACATTTATCTATCTATGTGCAAATAAGGTAATACAGAAATATATATACCTGTAATTGTATTACCCATAATGACAGGTGATCTACAATAGTCATGTTTCAACAGTACAAGTTCTTGTAAACTAGATGGACTTATCCAGGTATATTTCTGTCCTTTAAATTTCACTGTGGAATTGAAGGAAACTGGATTCAGCTGTAATAGAGCAACAAACGTGAATTTAATTCAGTTTGAATTAAAATAATAATTATGCTTTGACAACAGAAACTGTCCTCAAAAATAGTTGATGCAATTTTGTGCAATAATTGAGCTTGATTAATGATCTTTACCTTGTTACCAACTTAACATATAAAGCAATACATGTATATCTTAAGAAAGTGGAACATAACTAAACATATATGACCATTGTACATAAGTACAAGAGTGCCTGAAAGGCACTGATATCGCTCACCTGATTTCTTTGTGTATTTGATTGTGTATGATATAAATTTTGTTGTAAACAAATATATATGTCATATCAAATGATTGTAGATAAAGTTTCATAATTTCCAATGAGTGAAATGAAGTCAAATTAGTATTCAATCATATTGCAAGTAGTAGCAAATGCATACATCTTTAATATTGAATATCATGTGCTGTTCCAGTTTTTTCCAAATTTTTACAATTAAATTTTGAAACATCAGAATGATACATTACAAGCATTAATACGCTTAATATGATAAGCCCCTCCTTGCCTCATCAACATTTATTAACCTTTCAACCAAGAGTTTAAAATGAGTAACTCAATGAGAATTTTGCTATACTTGGTTTAAATTGGCCACATAGTTGATTTTTAAAGAATTTTTTTAAGTCTGATAAGCCCTACCCTGCCACACTCAGTTTTTTAACAAATCAAAAATTCACAAAAAATAATGTTGTTAAAAAGAGACACTCAAGCAACATCCCTGGTTCAAATTGGCCCAACAGTTGATTTTTAAAGAATTTTCCTATCATTTCTCCTAGTCGAATACATGTAAGTCCAACCCTGCCATGCCCACATTTTTGACGAATCAGAAATTTGTAAAAACAAAAAATTAAAAAGGGATACCCAAGGAACATTCCTGAATAATTTGGTATAATTTGGTCCATCGGTTGAGGAGAAGAAAACTTTCAAAGAATTGTTTAATGATTTCTCCAAGTCTGATAAGCCCCGCCCTGCCACGCCTACATTTTTTGACAAATGAAAATTCATGAACATACATTGAAAACAGTCACTCAAGAAACAGATCTGCCAAATTTGGTTCAAATTTGACCAATGGTTGATTTTTAAAGATTTTTTTCATGATTTCTCTAAGTATGATAAGCCCCGCCCTGCCACGACCACATTTATTGACAAATCAAAAATTTGAAAGCAAGTTTTGAAAAGGGTCACCAAAGGAACATTTCTGCCAAGTTTGGTAAAAATTGACACATTGGTTAAGGAGCAGAAGATTTTTGAAGAATTATTTAACAATTTCTCTAAGTCTGATAAGCCCCGCCCTGCCATGTCCTCAGGTTTTGACAAATCAAAAATTCATCACCACAAAGTAAAGACAGTCACTCAAAAAACGTTCCAACCAAGATTGGTACAGATCTGACCAATAGTTGATTTTTAAAGATTTTTTTCCTGATTTCTCTAAATCTGATAAGCCCCACCCTGCCAAGCCCACATTTGTTGACGAATCAAAAATTTGAAAACAAGTTTTGAAAATGGTCCTCCAAGGAACATTTCTGCCAAGTTTGGTAAAAATTGACTCAATGCTTAATGAGAAAATGATTTTTGAAGAATTATTTAACAATTTCTCTAAGTCTGATAGCCCCACCCTGCCATGCCCTCATTTTTTGACAAATCAAAAATTCATCACCACAAAGTAAAGACAGTCACTCAAAAAACGTTCCAACCAAGATTGGTACAAATCTGACCAATGGTTGATTTTTAAAGATTTTTTCCTGATTTCTCAAAAGTCTGATAAGCCCTGCCCTGGAACCCCAACATTTGTTGACGAATCAAAAATTTGAAAACAAGTTTTGAAAAGGGTCACCCAGGAAACATGCCTGTAAAGTTTGGTAAGAATTGGCCCAGTGGTTAAGGAGGAGAAGATGTTTAAAGAAATTGTTGACGACTTCCGACGCACGACGCATGACACACACCGGACACAGGGTGATCACAAAAGCTCACCTTGAGCATGTTGCTCAGGTGAGCTAAAAATGTAAGGCAACAATAGCAAGCATTATTATCAATATTTTAAGGCATAGGTCCTTATGTCGATAATCGATATGTACACAAAATTATTTTGAAAAATAATAAACATAGTTAGTTTACAACCATGGTATTCTACCTGCAGTTCAGATGGAAATATCGGTACTTGGGTATCGGTATTACTGTTAGACTGCTTCCGATCATCCTGGTTCAAGTTGGTCTGTGATTAGATTAAATGTGCATTTTCATGTATCAGGTAAAATTGATCAGCCCATTCTCACACATTGACTCTTTTTAACAACCCCCAAGAAAAATGTTTAACAAAATATTGTCAAAAATAAAGAAAATACTTGTTACATGGAATTTCCTCAATTTTTAACAATGTTTTCTACCAATAAAGACCAAATACTTCAAAATTTAATTCACCTTAAATTGTCGTCTGCAACATCATTAAATTTGGAAAAATCTAAAATTTGCCTTTGGTAATTGGTTAACCCCTTTTTAAATCAAAAAAGTGTTAGACTGCTTCGATTTGAAAGAGTTACAGAAAACAAAATGAACATAGATTTGTGCATGGAAATTGAAAAGGCATTTGAGAACACTACTGCAAAAATAATAAGGTAGTGTTGAAAATGCTCATCATCAATACTTTCATTTTCAACCTCAACATTTTTCTATTCTGGGACATTAAAACAAGTAAACTGATTAATCTGATATTATACTTATCTTTTGTTTTTCAGGCATAATAAAAGGATATTTAAGGGGGAATGCTCCAGTTTTTCGGAACACTCGGACATTACTGCAGTAAATTAAATGTTTCGTACCAATATGTTTCGCTACCAGATTTTCAATAATATAACGCATCATTACAATTTACCTTTTTCGTCGGTAATATGTATTCATTATGCGAAACTGATTTTCTCAAGATGGAAATCGATTATTTAGAGCAAGACAGTCGTAAGTGTGTATGCAGTTACCACTGTTTTGCGACATTTTATTCATGAGTAGCTGATAAAAATTGCCGTAATTCACTAATTAGTGCCCTGACCTATACATTTTCTTTTTGAATTATTACCATGTTGCTTAATACAATGAGGGAGTTTTATCAAATTCTATTATGTAGAACTTGAAATATTTCCAAAAATATGCAAATTTTGACATAAAATACCCCAGCTTCGTTGATCTAACCGAGCACGTGAGCATGCAGTTTTATACATTTAAGCATTTATACTGAACAAAAATGAAAACTTTACACTTCAAGATTTCTTGTTTTTGGAAAACTATCGAACAAAAAGCCTGAAATATATTTCGACGTTATTTCCCAGGCTTTCAGCAATCATTTTGTCGAAATCTCATTTCCTTGTGTCCTTTAATGTCAGAGTTACGGCCCATAATGCGTTTAGACCTAATTACATCTAATGTCACATATGCGCATGCGCAGGAAACGATTCATCATTTTTTCGGAATTTGCCGTATCTGGGTTGCCAAAAAAACACAAAAAATCTTTCTTATCACTAGTAGCAAGCTCTAAAATAAAGGTCTCATCTGTCAATTTTGTGAATTACCTCCCTTTTACATAATCAAATAGGGAATTTAAAATGTTTGGTATTCAAAAATTTATCACGGTTTTCGATTGATTTTTTAAAACATCATGCAGGTTTTACAGGGGATCTTTGAACCCTTTTTTCGACTAGGATTTTTCCCAGATGTTCATGCAATAGCGATTTCAATTTCCTATGGAGATTGCATTGTAAAATTTTCAAGCTTTGCAACATAATGAAAATTCTGATTTTCAAACATCATTTTTTAAAAGCTCAAACAATGTTATGCAAGCTTCTTTACATTTTCTGACTGATAACTTGTCAGACTACCATTCCGTAAAGTCTGACATGGTCTGAGTTCTTCTGCTCGGATTTTTGAGGGTTTAAATTTTGTAAAATTCTGTTAAAATTGTACACCTGAAAAAACGAACCCCTGTCACACTTAAAGGATCCGTTTTTCATCCCTGTGATTAATATCAACAAAACGTTTAGTGTTTGGCACAACCAAGTCAATGAACAATGCGAAGCACATTCATTTGATTTATTTACTTGTTGTATTTAGAAGAAATATGACAAGCAATGTAGGTGTAAAGTTTTCATTTTTGCTCAGTATATAATAGCACATATTTTGGGTTTTCTGTTCGTATTGAATGTAAGACGTTACTTTAAATCCGTTTTCGGGACTAAACGATGAATATACAGCTTTTTATTAGCATTTTAGTGACCTTGGACAGGTGCTAGAAATTGTGTATTTTTTCACTGTAGGGGTATGTGATACGAGTGCCTATAAAATTCAAACAAGATCGCTGACCTCCCACTTTTATTTTATTTTTCAATTGGTAATAACATGTAATTTCAACATACAAAATATAAATAAATTCTATTATTGGGAAAAATATTAGGAAACTGGAGCATTCCCCCTTAATACAAGTTAAAAACACACAACATACAATTTACAAAATTGAATAAATTGACATTCTATTTGCAATTGTATGGCTCTGCCTAGATTTTTCTCTCCAATCCAAAATTCATAGCTCACAAACCGGGCCTTAGTTTATACACATGTCCACACTTGATGCAACAATGTATTTTTATCTTGTACCTTATCACCAATAGAACCTACCCTTCCTTTAGTATTCTTACAGCAATCTTCACCCATTGAACATCCTTCCTGAAAGGTATCCAATAAAACTGGTTTTATTCATGGAAAACAAAGAATAAGCACATTTAACAGATACAGCATTTTTTTTAAGGCTATTGCATTGCACTGTCAAATTGAAATGAGCTTAATATAATACTTTTAAAATATTTCTCAAAGACTTAAGTAGTTAAAACAGACAAAAAAGTCCCATGAATAAATCAAACAAATCAAAATCTTTGAATACCAATTTAAATTGGAAAGAAAAATCATTAAGGCTAACGGAAAAAAGATATAAGCAATTCTTTTCAATCAAAATGCATTCTAAAGCTGTCTATAATTTGGTGGTCAAAATTAGCATTGCTTCAAAAAATATTTGGCAGATATCTGACATTTTCTTCCTCACTGATATTATGTTATTCGGCTTAGTAAAGTAAATTGTATATTTGTAATATGACCTACCTTAGTAAATGTATCAAAGGCAGACATAATCCCCCTGTAGCCTGTACATCTACACAGATTACCTGGAAATATGCAGCACAGAATTATAAGTACACATACACTTAGAATGTCCTAAAAAAGAGCACTAAACTAAAGGTAAAATTACCCAATACCATGTATTGGCATATTTCAGAGCCAGTAATTTAGACATAAACAATTCATAAGTTAGATCTTTTGGTAAAAAAAAGATATGTTTTTACATGATTCAATAGAAACAATATGAACTTTTTTTTACAGAGTTTACTGTAATGTTTTCTTCCAAGAAAGGCTGAGATATCTTAAATTTCAGTCAATATTTTTTCCAGTCTAAAATCTTGCTGTCTGGTAATGGTTTAAGGCTACTTATACTGTAAAAGTCTTTATTTTCGCGAGCTCAACATTTCGCGATTTCATTGTCTGGGATTTATTCGCAAGTTTATAAATTCGCGCGTGTTTGATGTAAAGCTCGGGTATTTCCGTTGTTTTCTGGAAATATTCGCTTCGTTATATTCTGTACATATCCGTTTAACCCTGATAAATACACAAGCGATGGTTAGACAAAATGTTTATCACACCTGTCTTCTCTTTATAATTGTTTTCACACCTTTTCATATGTAACTGTTAAAAGGACAATACATGTATTGTCTCTACATGTATGACAAAAAGTGAATAACATAAGAACGTAACTGCTTCATTTTTCCATTAAATGTACTGTACTTCTGAATTATAAACGATAAAGAGGTCACCCTTTTACGACCATATTGTAGGAAAACACATGTAACATTTATAGTCTACTTTGTATTTGTAATCATGTACAATGTATATCATCATAATAATATAACATTATGATGTTAATTGCATTGTTCATACATTGAAAGGTGGGTAACAATCAAAATTTCCGATTTGAAGTGTTTTAATGAACATATAGAATTTCGGAATGTTCCGGATTCCGAAGAACCATCGGCAATCTCCGGCATTCTGAGACTGATATATTCACGAAATTGATGAATTCGCGAGATAGCCTATTCGCGAAAATTAGCGAAAATTAAGTCCTAGCGAATAAATAGACTTTTACAGTAATTCATTCAGTCTTAAATGCACACTGCCTTAAGTTGGTTCTACTGTCTTCTAGATGTCTAACACCTACATAGCACAGTTGAAAGCACATCATATTAGATCACTAGTCCTGAGATTGATCCCCAACTGTGGCATTACAAATATAAACTAAACCAAACATACCCTCCACAGCTTGTTCTAATTCATCTCTACTAGGTTGTGGGTTGTTTCTAAGTAAGGTAAATGCTGACATAACAAATCCAGGGGTACAGAACCCACATTGCAGTCCATGTTTCGCTACCAAACTTTGCTGAAAATATACAGAAGCAGAAGATGTGCTATGGGTTCTGTTGGATAGAATGCTACATTATAAATATGTTACTGTTAAGATAACTAGACTATACAATTTATAGAAAAAACATATACTAATCTTTTAAGTTGCCTAAGACACAAAGCAGATAGACATCCTTGTAATATCAATTTGTAATTTCAGAGGAAATCAAACAGTCTACACTGCTAAGACCTGGCAACAACCTCTACCATGAAAAAACAAACCTGTATTTTGTGTAGTCCTGTATTTGGGTTACCCACTCCTTCTACTTTAGTTATAGCCAGTCCATGTGCAGCACATATAGGGAATATACAGGCATTTACCGTGTAATGAATCAAGACATATATACCTGTATTTTGTGTAGTCCTGTATTCCGGTTACCCACTCCTTCTACAGTAGTTATAGCCAGTCCATGTGTAGCACATAAAGGGAATATAGGCCTACATGCATTTACCGTGTAATGAATCAAGACATATATACCTGTATTTTGTGTAGTCCTGTATTTGGGTTACCCACTCCTTCTACAGTAGTAATAGCCAGTCCATGTGTAGCACATATAGGAAATATACAAGCATTTATCGTGTAATGAATACATAATGTCAAGGAAAAGCTCTTTCATGTATAATCATAGAAAAAACGTAATGAGACATCGTCATGGAATTAATCATAATGAGACCAAATTAGAAACTGAGATCCCATCTACATAATTATGATCTTTAAGCTGTTGAGTGGGATGTAAAACTCTTTTCAATCCAATTCAAATTTGAAAATAAATTGCTCTAACATTAATCCAGGACATCTTCCTCATTATGTAATGACCACACTTTTTCACAAGATGCTCACTTTTTTTCAAGAAGATAGAGTAGACAAAAGTTAAGTTGTTCCTCATTGATATGTGGACTAAGATAGAGTCATTGAAAAACTCCACCTATTGTCAAAAAGAAATTGCTTAGCTGCTAGTTTGACAGCTTCAGTAGCACGGTAGGTTATTGCACTCAACTTGTAGCCTGGTGGTAATGGGTATGAGCTCTACTTGGGAAATTGTGTCTTTGGGCTGTATGGTCAAACTCCAAGGTCAAGGGTAATGGTCCTAAATGAAAGGTCTTGTCCAGATGTATATATGTATGAAATATCAAGGCTGTATCTCTAATAGTGCCTGGGATATAGGCCAGATTAAAGTTTTTTAAAAGTAGGTCAAACTCCAAGGTCAAGGTCACTAGATCAAAGGTCATGGTCCCAAATGAAAGGTCTTGTTGAAATGTATCTATGTATGAAATATCAAGGCTGTATCTCTAATAGTGCCTGAGATATAAACCAGGTTAAAGTTTTTCAAGTGAAGACGCGACGCCGACACTAGGGCTGTGACATTAGCTCCCCGGACATAAAGTTCCGGCTCGCTAAAAAGAAATAAAGGTCCAATGGAAGAATTAAGGGGCTTAAAAGGTCCTTTTCTTAAAGCTTATAGAGCAAAACTAAACGGATGTGAAAGACAATAGGGTATATCATTTTCTGACTGCTGACATCATATTTTGATACCATGGTAACAAATAACAAAAGGATACATCATTTTCTGATTGACCTGTACGAAAACTTACGCTTGTAAATGAGACGGAATTATGAGATGGAATCCGCCTTATTTTCCGCTAGTATTAGCTTGTTTAAAGAAATATCAGAATGAGGCATAAACCAAGCGGAAACCAAGCGTAATTTAGAGGCGTAAAATGTTAACTAACTAGAATCTTTAGAGACAGAATATGCAAATGAAGCGGATTTTTTTACAGGCGTAATTGCTAGGAGACGTAACTAGATAGAATTAAGAGGCGGATTCCGCTTGGAATTTTCAAGAAATTACGGGCGGAATCCGCCTCGTTACGCCTCCTAGATATTTACTACATAATATGTGGGTGGGGAATGGTAACAAGAGTTGTCCGCGGACAACATAGCTCGCCTATACGAGAGCTTGTCACAAAAAAATCCAAGGTCAAAGGTCAAGGTTACTAGGTCAAAGGTCATGGTCTCAAGGTCAAGGTCATTGCATGAGGTATCCATATGTGAAATATCAAGGCTCTATCTGTAATAGTGAATGAGATATAGGCCAGGTTAAAGTTTTTTAAAAGTAGGTCAAACTCCAAGGTCAAGGTCACAAGGTCAAAGGTCATGGTCACAAATGAAAGGTCTTGGCGGGTAGTATCCATGTATGAAATATCAAGGCTGTATCTCTAATAGTGTTCGAGATATAGACCAGGTTAAAGTTTTTCAAGTGAAGACGCGACGGGATGGGACGGGACGCTGACGCCGACACTAGGGCTGTGACATTAGCTCCCCGGACATAAAGTCCCGGCTCGCTAAAAATGAACATTTGAATTTGTTTAATTTAATCAAAAGAACACTCACCAATGTTGCCTCACTTGGTCTTACCATTTAGTGAGCCCCTTAATGTCTTGGATTCATCAATATCAATGTTTGAATTCATATCTCAAACATTAACTTTGCAAAAAGTCAGAGAAGCAAAATTCCCTCAAATTTTCTAAACAGAAAGTAGGAAATGTCTTAGACTGGGAGAAAATAGTCTGGTGGGCCTGATTTTCACAAAGTTAATTCTATATCTTATGAACTATATATCTCAGGCACTATTTGAGATACAGCCATAATATTTCACACATGGATACTTAAATCCTGCCAATACCTTTCATTTGGGACCATGACCTTTGGCCTAGTGACATTGACCTTGGAGTTTGACCTACTTTTAAAAAGACTTTTACCTGGCCTATATCTCATGCACTATTATTGATAGAGCCTTGATATTTCACTCTTTGATACCTCCTGCCAAGACCTTTCATTTGGAATCATGACCTTGGGCCTTGTGACCTTGACCTTGGAGGTTGACCTACTTTTAAAATTTTTAACCTGGCCGATATATCATGCCCTTATACACATAAAGCCTTGATATTTCTCACATGTACACCACCCACCAATACATTTTCACATTTGACCATGAGCTTGGACCTTGTGATCTTGACTTGCCATTTGACCTATTTCTTTAAAACTTTAACCCAGCCTCTATCTCATGTCCTTTTACACATACATTCTTCATATTGCACACATGGACACCTACCAAGACTAATCACATTTGACCATGACCTTGGACCTTGTGATCTTGACCTTGGACTTTGACCTACTTTTAAATAACTTTAACCTTGCCTCTATCTCATGTCTTATAACGCTTACAGCCTTGATATTCTACACATGGACACCTCCTACCAAGACCTTTCACATTTGACTATGACCTTGGACCTTGTGACCTTGACCTCAACTTTGACCTACATCAAAGGTAGGCCCTTGAGGGGGCATACATGTTTTACAAACATTTCATGTTTAGATAGAGCCTTGATATTTCACACAAAGATACTACCTGACATTTATTTTCATTCAGGAATTAAGACCTTGTGACCTTAACCTTGAAGTTTGACCTACTGTTTAACCTAGCCTACATCTCATACACTGTAAGATATAGAGTTTTGATATTTCACATAAGGATAGAACTTGTCAAGACATTTCATTTGGGATCATGACCTTTGGCATTAGGACCTTTACCTTAAGGCATATACTTTACAAGAACTTTAACTTGGCCTATATTTCAATCACTATTACAGATGGAGTCTTGATATTTCACTCTTGCCTACCTCCTACCAAGACCATTAATCTTGAAACTTGACCTTGTGACCTTGAATTTGGAGTTTGACCTTCTTAACAAAAACCTTTTCTTTGCCTGTATCTTATGCAGTGCAAAATGAAAATGGCTAGTATTTTGGAATCGCGTCATTATAAAACTGTGAAGTCCAAAAATTCCGCCTCTCTGGAAAGTTTAAGTTATTTTCCACTTTAAGAAACACTCATTCCGCCTTGTTAAAATGGCTAAGTCCAAAAATTACGCCTGTTCAAAAATTAAAGTTTTAAATTACTCCTGTTAGGAAAAAATTATGCCTCCATTTCATTATACGCCTCTAATTTCTGCCACTACTTTACACAGGGACTGAGGCGTAAAGTATTACTCCGCCAATGTTACAAGCTTAAACTGCCATTTACGCCTCATTTACGTCTCATTTAGCCTGTTTTCCAAGCGGAATCCACCTGTTTTTTTGTACAGTAATGACATCATATTTTGATACCATGGTAAAATATAACAAAAGGATACATTATTTTCTGGGTGATAACAACATATTTTGACTCAGATGACATCATATTTTGATACCATGGTAGCAAATAACAAAAAGGATACATTATTTTCTGACTGATGACATCATATTTTGATACCATGGTAACAAACAACACAAGGATACAATATTTTCTGACTTATGACATCATATTTTGATACCATGGTAACAAACAACACAAGGATACAATATTTTCTGACTGATGACATCATATTTTAATACCACGGTAACAAATAACAAAAGGATACATTATTTTCTGACTGATGGCATCATTTTTTGACACCATGGTAACAAATAACAAAAGGATACATTATTTTCTGACTGATGACATCATATTTTGATACCATGGTAACAAATAACAAAAGGATACATCATTTTCTGACTGATGACATCATACCATGGTAAAATATAACAAAAGGATACATTATTTTCTGACTGATGATATCATATTTTGATACCATGGTAACAAATAACAAAAGTACACTTTATTTTCTGACTGATGACAACATATTGTGACACCATGGTAACAAATAACAAGAGGACCATGATGGTCCTATATCGCTCACCTGAACCAAAATGATATGAGCCACTGTTTTGTTCAATTCAATTGACCTTTAAGACTGAAAACAAACTTATGGTCAATAACATTGTGTCAATTTTTTTCTTGATTAGTCACTTTTTTAGATTTTTAGGGTAAAATTTGAAAGGCAGATAACTGAGCAAATTCTATTCTGATTATTATAGAATTCATTTATCCAAGATCTTATCGTAATTAAATCATAATCCAAATTTTGTCTTGATTGTTCATTATTTGTGGTTGTTAGAGTCGAAACAGCAATTTTGTCAGATTCAAGGACACATGCATGACTGACCACTTTCTCATTTGATTGCAGAAAATTCAGCTCATGCAAGGTCTTACCATCAGTAGCATAGTGTCAAAGTTTTGTCTTGGTTGATCAATAATTGTAGATTTTAGAGTGTAAACAGGGTCAAAAACAGTTAAAATCAGCAATTTTATCAAATTCAAGGGCACATGACTCTTTAACTTTCTGGTTCAATAAGACCAAAAATCAAACTCATTTGAGATCTTATGGTCTCCAACATTGTGTCTAAGTTTTGTCTTGATTGGTCAATATTTGTAGATTCTAGAGTGTAAACAAGGTCAATAACAGTCGAAAACGGCAAATTTGTCAAATTCAAGGGCACATAACTCTCGGCTTTCTATAAAGATCGGACTGAAAATCAAACTCATGCGAAATTATATAGTCCCCAACGATTTGTCCAAGTTTTGTCTTGATTGATCTATAATTGTAGATTCTAGAGTGTAAACAGGGTCGAAAACAGTCAAAAACAGCAATTTTGTCAAATTCAAGGGCACATAAGTCTCGACTTTCTAATTCAATCAGACCAAAAATCAAACTCATTTGAGATCTTATGGTCTCCAACATTGTGTCTAAGTTTTGTCTCGATTGATCAATAATTGTAGATTCTAGAGTGTAAACAAGGTCGAAAACAGCCGAAAATGGCAATTTTGTAAAATTAAAGGGCACATAACTCTAGTCTCTCTGGTCAGATCAGACTGAAAATCAAACTCATCCAAAATCGTATGGTCCTAAACAATGTGTCCAAGTATAGTCTTTATTGATCAATAATTGTAGATTCTAGAGTGTAAACAAGGTCGAAAACAGTCGAAAACAGCAATTTTGTCAAATTCAAGGGCACATAACTCTCGTCTTTCTAGTCAGATCAGACTGAAAATCAAACTCATCCGAGATCTTATGGTCTCCAATATAATATTCAAGTTTTGTCTTGATTGATTAATAATTGTAGATGCTAGAGTGTAAACAAAGTCAAAAACAGCTTTTTTGACATTCAAGGGCAGATAACTCAGCACATTCTGGTCCGATCAAGCCCATAATCAAACTCATCCGAGAACTTATGCCCATACTTGCTTTGACCAAGTTTGATCAAGATTGGCCAACTTTTGTGGATGCTAGAGTGTAAACACCAAATTGTTGACAGACGGACAGACAGACGGACAGACAGACGGACGACAGACATTGAGTGACCACAATAGCTCACCTTGAGCACTTCGTGCTCAGGTGAGCTAACAAAAGGATACATTATTTTCTGACTGATGACATCATATTTTGATACCATGGTAACAAATAACAAAAGGATACAATATTTTCTGACTGATGACATCATATTTTGATACCATGGTAACAAATAACAAAAGGATATATTATTTTCTGACTGATGACAACATATTTTGATACCATGGTAACAAATAACAAAAGGATACATTATTTTCTGACTGATGACATCATATTTTGATACCATGGTAACAAATAACAAAAGATGCATTATTTTCTGACTGATGACATCATATTTTGACACCATGGTAACAAATAACAAAAGGATACATTATTTTCTGACTGATGACATCATATTTTGATACCATGGTAACAAATAACATAAGGATACATTATTTTCTGACTGATGACATCATATTTTGATACCAAGGTAACAAATAACAAAAGATGCATTATTTTCTGACTGATGACATCATATTTTGACACCATGGTAACAAATAACAAAAGGATACATTATTTTCTTACTGATGACATCATATTTTGATACCATGGTAAAAATAACAAAAGATGCATTATTTTCAGACTGATGACATCATATTTTGATACCATGGTAACAAATAACAAAAGATGCATTATTTTCTGACTGATGACATCATATTTTGACACCATGGTAACAAATAACAAAAGGACACATTATTTTCAGACTGATGACATCATATTTTGATACCATGGGAACAAATAACAAAAGGATGCATTATTTTCTGACTGATGACATCATATTTTGACACCATGGTAACAAATAACAAAAGGACACATTATTTTCTGACTGATGACATCATATTTTGATACCATGGTAACAAATAACAAAAGATGCATTATTTTCTGACTGATGACATCATATTTTGACACCATGGTAACAAATAACAAAAGGACACATTATTTTCAGACTGATGACATCATATTTTGATACCATGGGAACAAATAACAAAAGGATGCATTATTTTTTGACTAATGACATCATATTTTGACACCATGGTAACAAATAACAAAAGGACACATTATTTTCTGACTGATGACATCATATTTTGATACCATGGTAACAAATAACAAAAGGATACATTATTTTCTGATTGATGATATCATACTTTGATACCATTGTAATAAATAACAAAAGGATACATTATTTTCTGCCTGATGACATCATATTTTGATACCATGGTAACAAATAACAAAAGGATACATTATTTTCTGACTGATGACATCATATTTTGATACCATGGTAACAAATAACAAAAGGATACATTATTTTCTGACTGATGACATCATATTTTGATACCATGGTAACAAATAACAAAAGGATACATTATTTTCTGACTGATGACATCATATTTTGACACCATGGTAACAAATAACAAAAGGATACATTATTTTCTGACTGATGACATCATATTTTGATACCATGGTAACAAATAACAAAAGGATACATTATTTTCTGACTGATGACATCATATTTTGATACCATGGTAACAAATAACAAAAGGATACATTATTTTCTGACTGATGACATCATATTTTGACACCATGGTAACAAATAACAAAAGGACACATTATTTTCTGACTGATGACATCATATTTTGATACCATGGTAACAAATAACAAACGGATACATTATTTTCTGACTGATGATATCATATTTTGATACCATGGTAACAAATAACAAAAGGATACATTATTTTCTGACTGATGACATCATATTTTGACACCATGGTAACAAATAACAAAAGGATACATTATTTTCTGACTGATGACATCATAGTTTGACACCATGGTAACAAATAACAAAAGGATACATTATTTTCTGACTTATGACATCATATTTTGATACCATGGTAACAAATAACAAAAGGATACATTATTTTCTTACTGATGACATCTTATTTTGATACCATGGTATTATAAATAAATATTTTGACCCCGGAATGACCTACCTCATTTAAATAGTTGCACATTTCAAAACAGGCGAATCAGGTTGAGCACGTAATTATGGAATGACATTATGTTGAAAGTTTGAAATGTAACCTATGTTTTCACTAATCTGATTAGCTCAATGGGTTGCGCGTTGGCTTTGAAACCTAATAGACCCAGGTTCGAGTCCCAAGCAAGATTCTTTCTTTTACCTATTTGAAGGACTTCTATTTTACCTTTCCTGTGCATATTACCCTTTTGAAACCATAAATATCACAATTTGTTATGCTTTTGTCCAATAAAGTAAGCACAATTTATAAATAGATGGACATGTAAACAACCTCCAGAAGACCAATGTCACAAAAAAGCCACAGGCCTCTGGACCAAGAGCAAAAGAAATAGTTTTGAATGCACCAGGTTAATCTATGAAGCAGCAGCAGAATTACAACAGAAAGGTATCTTCCACCTTTGTAGACCAAACATTGTCCAGACGGCTCTGGGGTGACAGTAAAATTTTGACCTATCATAAAATAAAGGAGCTTGGTCACCAATGGCGTCTTCATGTCACCAACGAGTGAATAGGAAATGAATTGTCAGAACTGAATTGTAAATTGAAGAAAAAAATGAAAAATAAAATATGGGCACAGTGAATCTCATGCAAGTTATCTGAACAAGATGTGTTTGTGAAACACAAATGCCCCCGAAATGGGTATTTTTCTATAATTATGACCTTAATTGATATATGACCTTGACCTACATGAATGACCTTGACCCTCTAACCTAATATCGTTGAACGAAGGCTTCATACCAAATATGATCTTTGTATATAAGGAATACTTTTGGAGGAAAGGCCAACGTAAAATTGGTGCGTTAAGTTGGCGCGTTAAGTTGCATGTTAAGGGTAGATAAGGATTAAACAATGACCTTGAGGAAGGACAAATTGCTAGGATCAGATACATACCAAATTTGAACTTTTTATGTGGAATACTTTTGGAGAAAAGGCCAACGTTAAGTTGTTGCGTTAAGTTGCCATGGTAAATTGTATGTTAAGGAAGGTCAAATAGCATGGATCAGATAAATATCATTGAAAGAAGTTTACATACCAAATTTGAGCTTTGTATGTGGAATATTTTTGGAGAAAAGGCCAACGTAAATGCTAGATTCCCACTGCCGATCAAATTAAATCGATCAAACCCGACCAAGCAATCGAGTACCGGTCGAGGTCGGTCGGCAAGGGTGATCGGGATAAGTCGAGATGGTCGAGTTTGGTCTGCATCGATCGGTAATCCTGCCAACTTGTTTTGACTCGTCAAAAAAATCCGTGTAGCGGTCGAGTAGAAAACACATCGGGAAGATGCTCGAGTATCGATCGTAAAGAAGATCGAGCTGATCGACAATCACTCGAGTAGAGATTGTGTGTGCTCGAGTCGATATCTTTTACCGGGATTTGATTGGATAAACAGTTGGAGCAGAAGTCTAGTTGATCGGGAATGCATTCGGGAATAACTCGTACAAGTCGAGGTGATCGAGTGCTTCCAACTGCTCTATGGCAGTGGATCAACTCGATCTACTCGATCGCTTAAGTGCATTCGATCAATCCCGACCATATGACTTCTTCTCGATCTCTAGTCGATCAAACCCTACCTCTTCATCCGATTTGATTGAGTGAACAGATGAATCAGAGGTCGAGTTGATCGGGGTTTGGTCGGAAATTACTCGAGTACAAGTCAAGGTAATCGAGTGCACGCTCGGTGCGGGTCAGAATGCAGAATTTTCTACCCGATCACACTCGATCTCCAGACCCGACTGATTCACGACAAGGTCGATTTTCTACCCGATCAATACACAATCGCTTCTCGATTATTTTTGTACTCGATCGCACTCGACTGTTTTTGCATGTCAAAAAAACTCGAGTAGGAAGCCCGAGCGATGCAGATCAATTTCGATCATCTCGAACGCGCCCGACCACTCTTGCAGACCTAGCTCGACCTGTATTCGACCGCTTGATCGAGTTGATCTGGTCGGCAGTGGGAACACCAGGTCGTGTGGTAATAAATGTGTACAAACTGCACGAGATCCCGCGCAGAGTATATTAACAGAAATATTGAAAATTATGGGAAATTGCGTTTCACGTGATTCCCGGCTCTGACACATAACACGTACGATTGATATAATGGTATTAAACGCCTTAAAGAATGCATTAATCTTTATATTTAATCAGATTAAGGATGAACCTATAGCTAAAAGTACATTTACGTCACATTTGAATAATGTACATATCTCCACTGACAATACTATGAAGTTAATATGAATATGTGATAATCACAGACACTGCAATTTTTTTTCATTGAGAACACCTAGAATAAAATCAGCTCGATCTGGTCGTGTACAGATCGAGATGGTCGGGTATTGATCGTGTAGGACTCGAATTAAGGACGGGGTGATCGGGTAGACATCGGAAAGATGGTCGGGCTTCAATCGGGAAATGATCGGAAGTGCTCGGGCCGGGGTCTAGTTTGATCGACTAGAGATCGAGACGAAGTCGTGTATATACATTTGGTTGGGCTTGATCGGGTAATTTAGGTGGTCGTGTTGATCGAGTTGTTCAGATCGGCAGTGGGAACCTAGCATAAGTTGTTGCGTTATGTTGCCACATTAAGTTGCAAGTTATGGGTTGATAAGTGTTACACGATGACCTTGAGGAAGGTCAATTTCTAAGCATGGTTCAGATAGATTATATTAAAAGGAGTACATACCAAATTCGAGCTTTGTATGTGGAATACTTTTGGAGAAAAGGCCAACGTTAAGTTGTTGCGTTAAGTTGCCGCGTTAAGTTGGATGTTAAGGGTTGATAAGGGTTAAACTGTGACCTTGAGGAAGGTCAAATTGCATGGAGCAGATAGATATCATTGAAAGAAGTTTACATACCAAATTTGAGCTTTGTATGCATAATGGTTGTCGAGAAAATGACAATTGTTAAGTATCGGACTGACAGACAGATGGACAGACAGACAGACGGACACGGACGGACGGACAGACAGACAACAGTAAAACAATATGCCCCCGATCTTTCGCTGCCGGGGGCATAAAAATCTCGACATACCTTTAATTCGTCCAAATAAGTATGCAACTGAAGCAGGTCATTCTGCGGTCAAATTAAAATATCGTTATAACATGTTTCCGTAAAATCCATGTATAGCAAAAGAAGAACAGCATCCGGTTTTATTTATACAATAAAGACTCCAAAGCATCACATGGCGTCAAGGTAACCTGAAATGACGTCATGAATGACGTCATATGCATTTCGAGTGTGCGTTTTGTTATCTAGAGTGTTATAATGGAGATAATAACAAGTTTAGCACTCTATTGTGCAATAAAAACCTCTGTGTTCTAGACTACACATTAAGGCAAATACCTCGGCACTGTGCGCTTCGGTGTTAACCTACACATGTAGTCCATCGCACATGGGTTTTTATTTGCGCAATAAAGACCGCTTAACTTGTTATTATTTCATAAATAACAAAAATAACAAAAGGATACATTATTTTCTGACTGATGACATTATATTTTGATACCATGGTAACAAATAACAAAAAGATACATCATTTTCTGACTGATGACATCATATATTGATACCATGGTAATAAATAACAAAAGGATACATTATTTTCTGACTGATGACATCATATTTTGATACCATGGTAACAAATAACAAAAGGATACATTATTTTCTGACTGATGACATCATATTTTGATACCATGGTAACAAATAACAAAAGGATACATTATTTTCTGACTGATGACATCATATTTTGATACCATGGTAACAAATAACAAAAGGATACATTATTTTCTTACTGATGACATCATATCTTAGACCATGGTAACAAATAACAAAAGGATACATTATTTTCTGACTGATGACATCATATTTTGATACCATGGTAACAAATAACAAAAGGATATATTATTTTCTGACTGATGACATTATATTTTGACACCATGGTAACAAATAACAAAAGGATACATTATTTTCTGACTGATGACATCATATTTTGACACCATGGTAACAAATAACAAAAGGATACATTATTTTCTGACTGATGACATCATATTTTGATACCATGGTAACAAATAACAAAAGGATACATTATTTTCTGACTGATGACATCATATTTTGATACCATGGTAACAAATAACAAAAGGATACATTATTTTCTGACTGATGACATCATATTTTGATACCATGGTAACAAATAACAAAAGGATACATTATTTTCTGACTGATGACATCATATTTTGATACCATGACAGTACAGGAGCCACACCCACCATGACCACACCCTTCTTTGGTTCCCGGCAATAATACTGTAATATACTGAGTTAAGAAAAATAGTAGGTTGGCAAACTTTATCAATAATGCATGAATTGTTTGTTTCAGGACTGTTATATGCATGCATTAACACATAAACAGAAGAAAATGTTCTATTTTTCAGTAAAATGCAAAAACAACCAGCTTTGCACTCATATATCCTTGATAGGAGCTATTAAAGTAATTAATGATTTAATGTTGCTTTTCCTGTAAAAAATCTCAAGTTCTTATTATTATACTGCTTTGTCAAACACTTTGTGTACAAGCTTAAGACTCAAAATTATGATGAGCATTGTTTCATTGACAACATACATAACAATTAAAACAATCTTGAACAATTGATCAGAACAACACAACAAAGATAGAAAGCTGACAATTATCCCCCCACTCTAAGCACCTTTTAACTGAAAAAGTAATATAAGTCAAAAGAAACTTCAGTTGGAGCATAGACATCGTCGTTGTTAATGCAAAACCTTGTATCTCGTTTTTAGAAAATTTCAAAGGGGAGTGAAAAAAGTGCAGCAACTTTTCCCAAACTGAAATGTTTTACTTGAAATTTGGACACATTGTTCACAAATAATGTTTCAACAATACTGATCAGTAAAAATATCTCAAAACCTGTGAGTATCGTCTACACAGGGCACACAAGTTTGTTCTTTGAAAATCGCACCAATCGATATACGAGGTTTTGCATTTACACCGACGACATGCATTTAAAACAATGTCCAGTTGTGATCTTGATCTTTGACCTACCTGATTCAAAAAGGATGGGGCACCTCTTTAGGTCAAGGGTAACAATTGTGTATAATTTAATGATCCTAGGTCGAACAATTCTTGAGTTAAAGCGCAGAAACTGATTTTAGACAAAGTCAAATTTTTACCTTAACCCATTATCAGACAATAAAAATTTTGACTGTTCAAATTTGAAAGGTGTTGCAGACGACAATTCAAAGTTGATGAAAATTAAAAAATATGCCCCTTTTTATTTGGAAAACAATGTGGAAAATGAAGAAATATCTTGTGACAAGCAATTTCTTCATATTCCACAATGTTTTTGAGAGCTTTTTCTTATGGGAGAGTCAAAAGGCGTCATTGTGCAATATATAATGGGTTGACCTATGACCTTTGTGACACAACAACATTAGCGCACTTCTTTGGTCAAGACCAACAACTATTTTAAATATCATGATCCTAGGTCAAACAATTTTTTAGTTACAGCACCGAAACTGATTTTAAACAAAGTCAAATAGTGACCTCGACTTTTGACCTATATGTCACCACAAAAAATAGGGCATCTTCTTAGGTCAAGGCCAACCACTGTGTACAGTTACATGATCCTAGTCATTCGGATCTTGAGTTAGAGCATGGAAATGAAAAAGATTATGGACAGATGGACTGACAGACAGACAAACAGACAACTGTAGGGAAAATGACTGATTGCTTTCAGACAGACATTGTTAAACCAAGATATTACCCCCTCCACTTCAAAGGTTGGGTATGATAAATTTGGGTCTTTTTATGCTGCCACTTATTGTGGAGTCGTTGAGGCCCGCAAAATACTAAAGCACCCTCAGGCTTCAAACTCGAGTGTTACAATATATCTTCTGCCACTGCAAAATGATACTGACCTCAAAATCCTGAATTGATTTTTACCAAACATAGACTTGATTCTGACATCCCTGATTGTAACCCTTCTGGACAACATTGAGGCAAAAGAAGAAAATTCTAGTTGATAACCAGCATAAAATATGTTTTATAGAATAAGATGTTTTATAATGAAGGATACATTTTCTTCTCAAGTACTGCAGGAGTGTGTCTTCAGGGTCGGGATTAGCATCTGTAATCTGAAAATGTAAAGTACCTTTACCAGAACTTGAAGAATTTTGGACAGTTCAAATTAAAAAGCTATTGACGCAATCCCAGTTAAAGTGGACAATTGACTAATTTTTTTTCGAAATTTTTCATTTTACCCTTCATTCATTCTGGACAAATTTTCTTCTTGGATCACATCTTCTGCGCAAATTTCTTTTGTTTTGTCAAGTGGGCTTGCTTAGTTTTGGATTTATAGACTGTTAAAGGATCAAATGTGTGCATAAAAAATTACGTATTTTAAATAGACCCCTTTGTGAAATGTGTGTCTAATTTCATATTAAGTAATGCATAAAGAATAATAAATCCGATACATTTTGATGAGTATTTGTTTATAAAATGTGAATCAATTGACAATATGGGTGAAAATGTCCAATTGTACCTATGCGAATGAAAATTCAAAACGACCATCCTTGTACAATTCCTTTAATTTAATACGTTGACTACTTCCAACTCTTCTAAAATACACCAAACAACCTTTAATTTTCTCTCGTATTGTTAAACAAAAGCAATGAGTTATTCCCTTAATCGATATACCGAAATGGAAGGTCAATGATTTGTTACAAATCAACAATAGTTTAAAACTGGTCTGTCCCGAACGTAACTACAGCTTGTCCCGTACGTAATATGCTTTCTTTCCTTTAACATCACAGCCTCTGTGTTATTACCTTTTCAATCAAATCATAATATTGTCAGGCAATATCCATTTGCCAGACACTTTGTCAAAAAAATTGTAATGAAATGAATAAAGGAAAATAAATACAACTCTATAAGCCATCTGGGTGTGTTGTTTTACAAATTAAGACTTCCTAGCCAAATTAGTTTCAATTTATAAAAGTTGAGATGTTCGTATTGTTTTGACACATGAGGTATGTGTAATGACTTCTTAATTAAGTGAAATGTTATCCAAAAGTTGCTAGACATCCTTACCTCTGATGGATCCAATATACGAAAACGTACGGGACACTTTTTATAAAGGTAAGAAACGCTGAAATAGTCTATTTTAATGCATCAATCTAGTGTAATGTATATGGGTATGAATATATTCCTATATATATCAACAAAAACTGGCATATTTTGTGGAACTTTCTTCAATATTGTAAAAATAGTATCAATTAAGCGTAATCATAATACCATTACGTACGAGACTAGTACGAGTACGTGTACAGTCTATTATGTGCATTAAAAGTCTATTTTGCTTAAACTGGAGTCCTTTAGGAACCCAAAACACATAAAATAAGCACAGGCAACGTTCCATTTCAGCAATTTAAAAACTGAAAACTAAAAATTGCCTCGAACGTTATGGACTCGTACGTCACTTTTTAATGTGTACCCAATTTTATTTGGCCTGCTGTATCAATGATATTATAGTAATCGGCATAATTCTTTTTGTCATATTTGAAGACACTTCGAATAGTGATTTTACTTGAAGAATTAAACTATTTATAGTTACACATTTTTAACTAGAGTTACTTTAGTTCTTGCCTCGTACGTTACGGAGTTAAAATTACGGTGAATTATTTAAGAATGATGTTGATTTTTTGAAAATATTGACAAAAGTATAGCAAAATACGACTTCATTTTGATTATATATATTTATAGTAAAGTAGATTACGCTAGATTAATGTATTAAATGTAGATTTATGTCAGTGTTTCTTAGCTTTAAAGAAAGTGTCCCGTACGTTTTTGAATTTTGGAGACAACGACTCGAGGCTGTTCTACAAATTTTGGATTACATTTTTTATATAAATCTTGGTATCGTATTGGAGCTCTATGTTTTATGTACAAGATTGGGACATTTCTGTTAGGATAATCTATTGTTGAAATTGACATTTTTGGTTTGAAAGTTAGAATTTATACCCGGAGACATCGGTTTTTCGTACCCCCCTAGTTTGATTGTCGCATGATTTTCATATGAAATGGAGTTCTTACGAACGTAAATTATAGATACATTTTTTAGTTATAGGTGTTGGATGAAAATAAATGCGGAGGTCATTTATATAATGTTGACTATTTGCAGCTAGAACATATTGAAGGCCGGAGACATCAATTGTCCCATTTAACTGGGATTGCGTCTATTGCAGAATGACAACAAGACTGTTAACCCATTACCAGAGGGCAAAATAAAGACTGGTCTAAATTCAAAGATGCTGCAGACGACAATTTCAAGTGTTTGAAATTCTACAATTTTTTAGTCTTTTTGCAAAGAAAGCATGATGGGAAATGAAGAAATTGCTTGTCACAAGCGATTTCTTTATTTTCCAAAATGTTTTCCAAATCCAAATTATTTTATGGGGAGTCAAAAAGAGTCATTGTGTGGCAATGGGCAAATATTACGAAAGGATTTAAATATACAAATACATGTACAGCTAAAAATATTTGGAGAAAAGTATGAGTTTTAGCCTTGTCCTGTTTAAGAAAGGATAAACCAATTACCGGGCAGCAGTTATGAGGTGGTAAGCAATTTCTTCATTATCCACAATGTTTTCTTTAACACAAAATACAATGATTTTTACAATTTGACCAACTTCAAATTGTCGTCTGCAACACCTTTGAAATTATTTTGCCTTCCGTTAAAGGTAAAAGCCTGGCCTTGACCTAGATTTAGTTGGAATATATGCATATGCACAAAACATTTTGAATCAGTTGAGTTAATCCTTTCCCAAACGACACTGTTCTAATTAGAAAGCTGTTGCAGATGACAAAATGGATGTTGATAAAGATTTGATTTATGTACACAATATTGAATAGAAAATATTGAGGCAAAAGGAGAAAATGCTTTTAATTTACAAGCATTTTCTTCTTTTGCCTCAATGTCTTTCCAAACTATTTCTACTAGGGAAATCAAAACTAGGTCTTGTTTGGGAAAGGATCAGTGGCGGATCCAGAGGGGGTTCGGGGGGTTCAAACGAACCCCCCTCTGAAGCTTAATTCTTTCATTTTCTTGCAGAAATTCAGTCAAAATTATATATTAATAGGAAAAAGAACCCCCCTAAATGTGAATTCGAACCCCTCTTTCAGAAATCCTGGATCCGCCACTGAGGATTAATTTGGAAGAATGGAAAGACTCAGATGTGTGCCTGTAAACAAACACTCAAACAATATTCACATGATAAAAAGTTACTCTTTGACACAATAACCTTAGTCTGGTTTACCTGCCCCTAATACTGCGTATTGGGTCAGGCATACACCAACAATTGCGGCGCACTATCTACTCTTCTAATGAACCTTCTCTGCTCACAAAATTAAAAAACTTTGTTCTTTGCCTTTGTAAAAATATTACCCCAGTGGGCGCTGCCATTGTTACTGAGTGCCTGACGTACTAAAATACATAGTACGACACTGGGAACCAGACTAACAATAACCTTGTCTTTTAAAAAAGGAAAAGAAATTCAAAGGATTGAGGGAGAAAAAGAAATTGCTGAGATTCGGCCTTTTCTCACAATTAATGCCTTTGGTGCCATAGATAATAGGGGTCCGAAAATTTGACATGCAGTAGTGTGCTGGGTGCAGTATTAAAGTTTGTAATTATTGGGACACCCATGGCGTTTGGAATGGAGTCAAATATAAACCCATTTGTCCCATATTATAATGTCATTCTTGTATTTTTCTATCATTCCAAATTTAATCCTTTCCCAAACAACACATTTTAGGGTCATCTAATTTAACCCTTTCCCAAACAAGACCTGGCTTTGACGTCCCTAATAGAAAAGGCTTTGGAAAACATTGGAACAAAAGAAGAAACTGCTGATAACCAGCAGTTTCTCCTTTTGTCTCAATATTTTCTGTGTTATATTTTACACAAATTCTATCTTAGATAACATCCATTTTGTCTTTTGTGACAGTTTTTGAAGTGGATCACCCTAAAATTTTGCCGTTTGGGAGAGGGTTAAAAGCTGCTGCAGACAACTTAATTTTTGGTTAAACAGATGTTTATAAAATAACCTTTTGTAAACAGTGTAACACTCACTGAAAATATTGAGGCAAAATGATAAAATACTGGACCAATATACTACAGTCTATAGAACTTTGTAAAATGTAGATCTTAACCCAAACTTTTTTAACCCTTTTGCAAATGGCAAATTTTTAGGACGATCCACTTAAAAAAATTGCCACATTGAATGACAAAATGACCGTTATTAAAAGTAAAATTTGTGTAAAATATGACAAAGAAAATATTGAGACAAAAGGGGAAACTGCTGGTTAACAGCAGTTTCTTCTTTTGTTGCAATGTTTTCCCAAGCCTTTCAGTGGCAGATCCAGAGAGGGTTGGGGGGGGGGGGGGGGGGGTCGAACGAACCCCCTCAGTAGCCTGATAATTTCATTTTCATGCAAAAATTCAGTAAAAATTGCATAAAACTAGGAAAACGAACCCTCTTCTGTATGTCCGAACCCCTTTCACAGAAATCCTGGATCCGCCGCTACCTTTTCTATTCTAAAAAGGAACGTGAAAACCAGGTCTTGTTTGGGAAAGGGTTAAACTTAATCCATTCCCATATTGACACCTTCTGACACCTTTGCAAAGCTTTTTGTTATCTCCTCAGACACTAAGACAGACCAAAAAATGTACTTTCCAATCACTTGTAATTGTCGTCTGCAACATCTTTGAATTTGGACTGGTTGAAAAGTTTGCCATCTGGAGTGGTAATGGGTTAAATCTTGAACTGGGCAACAATTTTCAAGTTAGTGACTGATACAACTAGTAGGGCTTGTAGATCTAGTGTATTTCCAATAATGGCAAAAGTTCAGATGTATTCCAATTTAAGGGGGAATGCTCCAGTTTTTCAAAACACTCAGTCATTACTGTAGTAAATCAAATGTTTCGTACCAATATGTTTACAATAGTCCCAGCCGAAAAAGACGTAGGCTGATGTTTACTGATGCAAAACCAATCAGTTTGTCTGATTTGCACCGTTACAAATACGAACAGAGTTGATTGGTTGTCAAGTAGTAAACATTAGCCCACGTCACTGTCAATTTCGGCCGTTACCATATTTTCAATAATAACACACATCATTACAATTAACCATTTTCGACGGTAAAAGTGTATTTATTATGCTAAACTGATTTCCTCAAGATGGAAATCGATTATTTAGAGCAATAGTCGTAAGTTTGTATGCAGTTACCACTATCTTGTGGCATTTTATTCATGTGTAGTTGATAAAAATTGCTGTAATTCACTAATAAGTGCGCTGACCTATACGCTTTCTTTTTTAATTATTACCAGGACATGTTGCTTAATACAATGCTAAGTTTTATCAAATTCTATTATGTAGAACTTGAAATATTTCCAAAAATATGCAAATTTTGACATAAAACACTCCAGCTTCATTGATCTAAACGAATACGTGAACATGATGTTTTATACATTTACGCAGCGTTTATAATTGCACATATCTTGGGTTTTCTGTTCTTATTAAATGTAAGATGTTACTTTTAATTCGTTTTCGGGACTAATCGATGAATATACAGTATTTTATTAGCATTTTAGTGACCTTGGACAGGTGCAAGAAATTGTGCATTTTTTTTTATGTAGGGGTATGTGATATATATGAATGCCTGTAAAATTCAAACAAGATCGCTGACCATGCATTTTTACTTTATTTTTCAATTGGTAATACCATGTAATTTCAACATACAAAATATAAATAAATTCTATAGATCTAATTGGGAAAAAATTTAGGAAACTGGAGCATTCCCCCTTAAAAGGATTTGCACACTTTGCAGACGACAAAACAACTGATTAAGAGAGCATTATCATTCAGACATTGTTGGAGAAGACCCCATTTTTATTCAAACATTCTGCTAGGAAGTAAATATAGGCTGAATTTTGATATACTTGTAACGTTAGGTGTATTTTGCACAGGTCTGCACAAAATTTTATCTTTTTATAAATAAATCTAGTCTAGTCTAGTCTTTCACGCTTCAATTATTACTAGCCTTATCATAAAGCAAATTAGTTACCGTAACAAAACTGCCATGAATGATTATAATAATCTTAATAATAATCTTATTAATTGTTCATTACTCACCTTCTTTCCGTTGACAAAGAATGTCAAAACATCCATGATAAAGGAGAAATCTGACAGCCGAAATGATCACAACTGGATTGATAAAGGGAGGCAACTTTTTTACAACTCGCGCGTTTGACCGGATGACCTTCGAAAATTGGCAGACGACAACGTGAGCTTTTTTATCTTTTTTTTTTTTTTTTTTTTTTTTTTTTTTTTTTTTTTTACTTGTTAGGTTAAAATAATTTAGAACCCTAACTTTTTCGAAAATCAAGTCTAATCTACACATAGTCCTGAAATTATATATTAACCCATTACCAAACAACAAAATTTTGGACCAGTCCAATTTTAAAGCTGCTGCAGAATACAAAATGGAAGTAAATCAATGTTGAATTTGTGTACTAAATAGCTAAGAAAATATTGAGGCAAAAGAAGAAACTGCTGGTTATCAGCAGTTTCTTCTTTTGCCTCAATGTTTTCCCAAGCCTTTTCTATTAGTGACGTCAAAACCAGGTCTTGTTTGGGAAAGGGTTAATAGATCTAATAAAATGTTTAGAAAACATTGCGGGAAATGGAGAAATTGTTGGTTAGGCTAGCATATCAAAATGTAGATCTAATTTTTTTTCTTTTTTTTTTATCTCATTTTTTTTTTTTTTTTTTTTTTTTTTTTTTTTTTTTTTTTATTTATCTCAAATAGATCAGATCATCTAGGCCTATTGTCCAAGTACATTCTCATGTAAACGTAGAATGTGTGGGACCGGGTTAATAATCGATTTTAATCATGATGTTGCGGAGACTGGAGACTGGAGCATCTAACAATGGATTCGTGTCGTTTCTCTCGCCAGTTCTCCAGCCATAGATAGGCCTACTAGCCCAAATGTTTAAAGATTAATTAGATGTATTGGTGGATTCATACATGATCAGTCATTGATTATGTAGGCCTAGGCCCCAATATATCCACCAAAAATTAATCTAAACACATTTGGACCTCCAGCCACTCGGAGTTACCCACATAATGTTTAGGATTAGCCAGACTAATTTTCTCATCAAACCAAGACAATTTACAGGTTAGCCGGATTTAAACTCATTTCTGCTTATAGAAAATGCCGACGCCATGAAATTGTTGACCAAAATTCTAATTGCGACAAAAATCTAGAACTCCAAGCCAAAATTGTTTAGGCTAAAAGTGGACACAACTTACCATTCCCATATACTGACACCTTTGACGCCCCACGGGATAAAGAAATAGTAAACATTGTGGGAAATGAAGAAATTACTTGTCACAAGCACTTCCTTCATTTCCAACAATGTTTTCTACCTAGAACGACCCCTACCAAATTTCATTCACTTGACATTGTCGTCTGCTACATCTTTGTTTTTTAATAGTCAAAATTTTCGTCGATTGGTACTGGGTTAATGGTGGTTATATTTTTTGTTATTATCATAACAGATGAGCACCAAGCTGCATATCATAGACCTGCCCAGCAGACCGCAAAATAGGTGATGATACATATAGACACGGTGGATATTGTGCATGATGGGATGGGTAAATCTACAGACAAATTTTCCTCGCTTCAGGTAAGACCTTTTGCAATTACATTCTTATTTCTGCGTCAATTTTCAAACAATTGCTGCGTGTACCCTGCCTTACTGAGCTTTTTCCTCCGATGTACATGACTTACTTAAAACCTTAGGCCTATCCTCTTTGAAAAAAAATGATCCCAATCGCCCAGAAAAGCGACAAAAAATCAAATCGTTTTTCTGACCGGTTGTGATCAAGTTTTGGGAAAAGTATGATGGGTTTTCAAACAAAAGTCATGCATCTGAGAAAAGAGCTCAGTAAGAAGTGGTACATGCAACAAACTGCTTGAAAAGTGACTCAAAAATAAGAAAGTTATTGCGCAATGTCCTACCTGAAGCGTACGTGGCTTATTTGGTCGAAGTTTCGTTTCCTGGTCGGTTGGGATCAGTTTTTGGAAAAAGTAAAATGATTCTACAATTCATTAATATATAATTAATATAAAAAATAGCTTAGCAAGGCTTGGCACATGCAACAAACATTTTGAAAATTAACGATGAAATAAAAAAAAGTTATTGCAAGATATTTGACCAGAATCGAGATTGTTTTTGTCCGTAGTCGTTTTCCATCACATGATGCACAATCTCCACCGTGTAGAGATTGTGAAAAAAGGATGATACAGGTATGCTGATTTATATTGATCAGCATTTTCTCCTCTTGTCTCAGTGTTTTCTTCCAAATCCGTATTTATTAAGGACATCAAAACCGGATCTTTCTTTAGGAAAAGATCGATTTTTTAAGACCTGGTTTTGGAGTCCCTGAAAGAAAATGAAAATCAGCATTTTCACTTTTTGCCTCATATTTTCTGGCCATAAGTATGCGCAAATTCTTCATTTATATCTATCCATTTTATATATTGTCTGCAACAACTTTCAAATTGCATTAAAAAATTTCGTAACTACGGCTTTATCGAAGCCGTAGTTACGAGATTTTATAACAACACCGACAGTCAATACAAAACGGTAAACCCGGTCTGTTTTTAGAACACGTTCATTGTCATTAGAAAAAAAAATCTATAAACTCACATTTAATCGCAAAAAATATTTACCTTGTAGTCGCGAAAATTGTTTTAGTTCACCACCAGTGATACAGCTAAATACAACAAGTACAACACCATTTACACTGTAGGATAGGATTTGTTACCACCATGGATAAGCTACGATATTTTGTTGTTTTACTAGCTTTTGCTATAACATGTAAGTTAGTTTATATCTTTTTATAAAAAAAGTGTTAATATTATCCTTTTTAAACTTAGTCTGGATAGAAATGTATGGACAGAAGCCCCAAAAGCGTTTAAGAAAACCATTTTATCAGAGCATGTTGTAATATTCCGGTTTTACAAGAGATCGTTCTGCTCACCTTTACCCTTTCCCAAACAAGACCTGTTTTGATACCCCTAATAAAAATAGCATAGGAAAACATTCAGACAGAAGAAGAAACTGCTGATAACCAGCAGTTTCTTCTTTTGTCTCAATATTTTCTGTGTTATATTATACACAAATCCTTTCTTTTTCAATGTCTATTTTGCCGTCTGCAGCAACTTTCAAGTTGGACAGCCCTAACATTTTGTCGATTGGGAAAGGGTTAAAAGTTGCTATGCGCAGCCAATGAAGAATCTATCAGAGAATAAAATGGATCTGGATCAGACTCTGTGTATGCACTGACTGATCTAGACACATGTTGCTCTTAAATGCCAAAGGAACGATCAGACTATGCATACGCACAATCTGATCTAGATCGATGTTGTTCTCAAATACAAAAAAGGACTTTTCCGGATCCTAGCTCATTCAAATTTACCAAAGTCAAACGTCTTGTTTAAAAATTAAATCAACAAAGGACGCAATGTAGCAACCAGTTATGTAATAAAAACGAGAAATGTAATAATTATTACAAAACTCGTTGCGATGACAAAATTCGTATTACATTTCATGTCGCAACCAGAAATGTAATAAAATCGAGAAATGTAATAAACTTAATTGGTCTTATGTATCTTTGTCTTTCACAAAGTGTCTTCTTCTGATTCTAAGTGCAAAAACGTCGCAGTTCGGTAGTTTGTTACATCTCTGGAGTTTAATACATTGCTTTTTAAATGACAGCAAGGAGTTTTGTAACGAACATTTTAATTCATTATATGTCGAATATTTATTCATTATCCCTTTGTGAGTATAAAAAGACGCCGATTCGATTCGATATAGTTTATTGAAATGTCGTTGTTTTGTTACATTTCTCGATTTTATCACATTTCTCGTTCATGGTTCGCAACCAGTTTTGTAATTATATCGAGAAATGTAATAAACTTTTATATTTACTTTCTCTGTTTAAGAAAGTATCCTAGATCTATACTACAAAAAAAGGCTTCAGTTCAATATTTTTCATTTACCAATTGGTACAAAATAGACATTCGACTCGGACAATCTGACGGAATTTTAAAAGTGTTAAAACAACATAAACTTACATCATAGTGTCGACTGTTTCAATATCAGTTGAATTTCAGTATCAAAATACTAATCAAATGTTAGATTTTATACAATTAGGTTGTTGCATTTTTCGATTTTATTACATTTCTCGTTGATGGTTCGTTACCAGTTTTGTAATAAAATCGAGAAATGTAATAAAAATTTAACATTTAACATAACTAATTGGAACATCAGAGTAAGTTTGAATTCCTTATAATAAGGCGGAAATGCAATAGTTTGATAGTTTGTTACATTTCTCGATTTTATTACATTTCTCGTTGATGGTTCCGATCCAGTTTTGTAATAAAATCGAGAAATGTAATAAACTTTTATATGTACCTTTTCTGTTTAAAAATATCCTATACTACAAATAAAGCCTTCAGTTCAGTATTTTTCATTTACCAATGTATAAGATAGGCATTGGACTCTTACAATCTGACCGAATTTGAAAGTGTTAAAACAGCATAAACTTAACACCATAGTGTCGACCATTGCAATATCTGTTTAATTTCAGTATCAAAATATCAGTCAAAGGTCAATTTTTATACAATTAAGTAAAATATATTATTGTTTTTTTGTAGTTTTGTTACATTTCTCGATTTTATTACATTTCTCGTTAATGTTTCGTAACCAGTTTTGTAATAAAATCGAGAAATGTATGTCCTTATAACAAGGTAGAAATGCAATAGTTTGGCAGTTTGTTTCATTTCCCGATTTTATTACATTTCTCGTTGATGGTTCTTAACCAGTTTTGTAATAAATTCGAGAAATGTAATAAACTTTTATATGTACCTTTTCTGTTTAAAAAATATCCTTTACTACAAATAAAGCCTTCGGTTCAGTATTTTTCATTTACCAATGTATAAGATAGGCATTGGACTCTTACAATCTGACCGAATTCTAAAGTGTTAAAACAGCATAAACTTAACATCATAGTGTCGACCATTGCAATATCTGTTTAATTTCAGTAGCAAAATATCAGTCAAAGGTCAATTTTATACAATTAAGTAAAATATAATTGTTTTTGTAGTTTTGTTACATTTCTCGATTTTATTACATTTCTCGTTAATATTTCGTAACCAGTTTTGTAATAAAATCGAGAAATGTAACAAAACTACCAAGCTATGATAATTTACCTTATTATAAAAACCAACTTTAATCTGATTAGACAGTGGTGAAATTAGACAGATAGTCTACACTATGGCGTTAAGTGATGTTGTTTTAGCGTTCTCAGAATTTGACAAGATTTAAAAAATATACTTTGTTGGCTATATCAAAATTGTCAGCGTTCAGTATCTATATTGTACTTATGTTGTTGTGAAGAAGTGAACTGAGGCCTGTAGCAACCATTTATGTAATAAAATCGAGGAATGTAATAAATATTGCAAAACTCGTTGCGATGACAAAATTCTTATTAGCCTACATTTCATGTAGCAACCAGAAATGTAATAAAATCGAGAAATGTAATAAACTTGTTTTTATGTATGTTTTTTTTTTCTTTCACAGAGCGTCTTCTACTGATTCTAAGTGCAAAATGTCGCAGTTTGGTATTGTGTTACAGTTCTGTAGTTTATCACATTCTTCGTTGAATGATAGCAAGTAGTTTTGTAACAAGAGGAAAAGTGTAATAGATCTACATTATATATTCAACATTTAATCATTACCCCATCACTTTTTGCTTCTTAAAGATGTTTCATTTCTATACATGGGGTCACAATTACCATGTGGTCAAAATTTGAAAATCATTACACGACTTGACTAATCATCCTAAAGACAATGAGATTACACTGTCAGAACAAAATACGACAATATGATTCGATATAATAATCTGAAATGTCGTTGTTGACAGTTTTGTTACATTTCTAGATTTTATTACATTTCTCGTTGATGGTTCGTAACCAGTTTTGTAATAAAGTCGAGAAATGTAATAAACTTTAAAATGTAATTTTTCTGTCTAGGAAAGTACCTTAAGCTGCAAATAAAGGCTTCAGTTCAGTATTTTAAATTCATTAATGTTCGAGACAGATGTTGGACTCTTACAATCTTGATTAAGCCGAAATCTGGTCAAATTTTAAAAGTTTAAAAGTACACAACCTAACGTCATAGTCTCCACTGTTGTGCAAGAGAAAAATACATAAAACAAGTTTATTACATTTCTCGATTTTATTACATTTCCGGTTGCTACATGAAATGTAATACGAATTTTGTCATCACAACGAGTTTTGTAATAATTATTACATTTTTCGTTTTTATTACATAAATGGTTGCTACAACGCAATCTTGGTTCAAGTTATTACCTTAGCTGTGAATTGTGATCTAACAGATCGAGTACTATTTCAAATGAACTGGAATCTAAAAAAATATGCCTTTATTTCAATCGTGTCAAACATGGCTCCAGATTTTGTAGCCGGGTACAGTTTTTTGGTGATGATTGAACAGAATATGAACCAGGATCTGGAAAACGTCCCTTAAGGCTTTTGAGCCCAACATAGATCCAGATCAGCCTGTGCATACGCACAGTCTGACCAGAATCCATGTTGTTCTCTAATAGCTTCTTCGTGATCTAAAGTTAGCATGGATGCATATTTGACTGTATTTGACAACAGGCTCATCTTCAAACACATTTTTTGAAACTGCTATAAATGACGATTTTCCAGATCCCCGCTCAATTATTATCGATATGTGGTTCGATAGCTCACTCAGTCTCACTGGTTATCTTGTGTACAAGAACGGTATTCCTGGGATCTTGGGTTCGAATCTCAGCCAAACTGCGATTTTCACCGCATGTTACACCAGTATGTCGTTAAAGTGGGATCAAAACCTTGAAATTAAATCTTGAAGGTACGAGTTACGAATTTTCGGTCTCCAACCAACGATACGCAGAATCCAATATTCCCCGTTTTTAAGGACAGATCCTCCAGTTGTTACTGCGCAACTTACTGCGCATACCCTAAATAACGAAATAAAGCTGTTTCAATAATCGGCATTTGTCAGCAAATGTATTTTTTACATTTAGTTAATGTTTGGTTTATAAATGACAAGACCCTTTTCGGTTATTTCAATTTTCTCTGTTTGGTCAATTAAAGTGTAACAGTACTCGGATGGTACATTTTGCTTTTTGTTACGCGTTCAACATGTGGCGTTAGCGATAGGAAACGGAGCAACAAAAGCAAAATGGTGTCTTTATGAGCTAGTCCGCTTTAGATGGACACAAAAGATGACACTTTTTATTATCTAAAGCTGGTAATAAGGAAGAAAATGGATAAAAGTAGTGAAACAATTTCGGACAGAGCTGCAAAAAGTAAACCAAATTTTACTTATAACTAAGAAAAACGCTTGGTTTGATATATTTTTCTTTTTTTTGTTTTTGTAGGTATGACCAAGCACTATGTCTATACCAAAAAAGAAAAAAAAATCTTACCGCTGGAATATTTTTTATTATCAGAAACGTTGCGAAATAAGAGCAATTTCAGCTACTTTTGAAAGAATGTTTTCCTAAAAATTTCAAAATCATCACTTAATTTCCCAAATTAAAACTCAGTTAGACAGAATAAAACATATCGAACACAATAAAGACTTATTTATGTAATCCTAGTCATTTCAAATTTCAAACACCTTTTTGTGGGTATTTAAGTGACACCTCTCTTTTGCAATTTTAGACAAGAGTAGTCTCCCTTGAAATCCAATAACTTTTTAATTCGCTTGGTGACCTATAGTTTTTAAGTCATTTTTTTACTTCTCATATATTTAAATATCAGTACAGAAAAAATAAGATAAATCTTACCGTAGGAAATAAATGGAGGATCTGTCCTTAACAGAAACCTCATTACTGCAGCTAAAAACAAGCTGCAGAACAAATGTACGAGTTTTGTTGTTGTAAAGCGACGAATTAAATAATTTCATATACATGTAGTTTCATTCCAGACCAGTCAGTTCATGGATCCCCTATAGAAAATGGTACAGTTCTGATCTGCGAGCATTACGGTGTAGATGAGAACGGGTATTACGTAGAAGAAAATCAGACCTGTACAGGATCACATCCATTCTGTTTTGCCACATGGAAAGATGGTAACATGTACATTAATTTTGATCTTTCGATTCTTAACGTTAACCAATTCATGTCATTTTCTTGTTGTGAACAAAGCTTTGGCAGTCAGTGCAGACTAAGATCAGTCTGGTTTTAAAACACCCTGTCTACTTTCTACAAATAAATCGTAACCCAAAATTGGGACAAACTGATTGGAATGTCCTGTGACTTGTAAAAATACCGAGACTAAAAGAAAAATGCTGATGAACAGCATTTTCTCCTTTCGATTCGATATTTTCTGTTATATATTGTACTTAAATCCATTTTTATCAACATCGTATTTGTCCTCTGCAGCAGATTAGGATAGGAATTGGACAACCTCAGTTAAAATAATTGTTGTGCTGTTATTTTATTAAAAGAGGCCTCATAACATCTAGATATGTGTTACTTTTGTTGTGATACGCCATTATGTACCATACAGTGCATTGGGCCATATAGAAAAGCAACATTATAACTACTTTTGTATGAGTTCTTCGTTGGTATTTTATTAATTACAGGAAAGGACGGTTTAAGTGTAATTCTATTAAAGGGGTGTTGGATGAACGCGGGTCCCGTTTGTACCAACCAATCTAGTTGTATGGCGACTTCGTCACATTTAGATATGTACTATTGTTGTTGTGATAAAACATTATGTAACGGACAGCTCCTAGCGCAATACAAAACAACAACATTATAACTAGTTTTGTAAGAGTTCCTCGTTTGTATTTTATTAATTACAGGAAAGGACGGTTTTACTGTAATTGTAAAGGGCTGTTGGATTAACGGTGATCCCGTATGTACCAACCAATCTAGTTGTATAGCGACCTCGTCACATCTAGATATGTACTATTGTTGTTGTGATGAACCATTATGTAACGGACAGCTCCTGGCGCCATACAAAACAACAACAACAACACAAACAGTAGCGGCAACAACAACAACTCCTGTGACGACAACAGCGACATCTGATGCCCCGCCCACCAGCACCCATCAGGCAAACCACGGTAAGCCATCTATAAGCCGCAGTGTTCTCCCCAGTCAAATAAGCTGCATCTGTCCCACTAAAGCTTCACGTAAATCAGTGTAATGCCATACAGCTTCAAAAGTACCTAACAGCTAAATTCCTTTAAAATTTATGATCACCAAATGGAGGGACTTTTGTGCATTTCGTGTAAAAAAGTGATAGATAACGCATTTCCTTGATTGTTAAAGGGACATTTCATTCCAATTTCGATTTTTTAAAGTATGTCTTGATGCCAAGATTGGTTATTCTAATGAGTATAAATACTATTAGTTTTTTGAAGTTGTTGCCAATAAGCGAGAAACACGCATTTAAAGTTGAGACATAATCGATAAATTGCATATAAATCTGAACTGTTGTCCACAACAATTTGTTCAATTCTAACACAAAAATATAAATTTCTCGTAAACGGCGCAATATTTTGGCTTGAAATTTTCAGAATTTTCATAAGGAAATATGCTCTTTCAGATAAAAATAAAAGTGAAATTTATGACAAAAAATTCTGAAATGTCACTTTAATGTAATAATTGGTTATAAAACATTATGGGAAAAATGGAAATTGCTCAGAGCAATTTCTTCTTTTCCCCTTATGTTTGCACTCACAATAATTTGCATAAACATTGTATTTCAAGGTTTATGGATACTTTACGAATAATTTTCCACAATAGCTTCAAATTATTGCGACACCAGGTTCACACATCGTGATCTAGTATAATCAATAAAAGTTAATCTATGTGACAAACGTGGAATTTCCTGAAACTGTATGTTACGATATTATTGCACGTGTTTACAAATTCACCTACACATGTATATATAAACAATTAATACAATATAGTACTTATAAGTTGTATATCATGGTTAGCCTGTTCCACACAGGCCTGCAAAATTCTAACTGCAGCATTCAAACTTATATAGAACAATTATGAACGATTTTCCATTGTTAAAGTGACATTACACATTTATTTTTCATAAATTTCACTTTTATCTTTATCGGAAAGAGCAAATTTTCTTTTGAAATTCTGAAAACTTCAAGCCAAACTATTGAACTGTTTACGAGAAATATATATTTTTGCGCTAAAATTTAACAAATTGTTGTGGACAACAGTTCAGATTTGTATGGAACTTGTCATTTCTGTCTCCATTTTAAAGGCCTATTTTTCGTTTATGAATAACAACTTGATAAAACAGAAAGCATTTCTACGCATCAGAAGAACCAATTTTTTCATCAAGACATACTTTAAAAAATGAAATTGAAATGTTATGTCCCTTTAACATATGTTGAATTGTAAACATTTGCCATAATATCGTGACTTGACTATAGTCAGTTTGTTGACAAAATGAATGAATATATCATAACAAAAGCACGTGGTTACCGCATGTGATATTTCAAACTTCTCATATGGTCGCTGCTTGTGAGGCGGCTCACATGTTGAAAACTGATATCGCAGAAAAGCGCAGCAGAATTTATGCTTGGAATTAATTTCAAGTATGTTGTGATATGGTCCTGATAAATCTATCGCTACAGAAGAGTTGCTTGGTGCAAAGGCTGATCTTATCCATATTCTTCCCTTATACCATAACGGCCTATTTTTTTTGTTTAGACTAAGATCAGGTGTATGTCCATTTGTCCAAGTAAAACGCACTTAGGCCTACATTGGCAGGCTCGACCTCGGTTGTGGCCAGGTCATTAGATCTGGGGTTTTAAGGTTTACAAACCCTGAAAGAAATTCCACCTTTTAGCCATATGAACTGCACCAAATTACACAAACTTGTAAATACACTTCACATAAGTTGATTCGCCGTGCCGGATTTCAAGATAATGCTTCAAGAAGAAAATAGACGTAACGTCAAATATTGCTTAACTTTGTAAAAATTGTGTTTCTTTAAAATAAGATTTTTGATAAATTCCGTTTTCCTTATCGCACACAAATAAAACTTATATTGTCAGAAAGAAGGAAATTTCGGCTATCATGATATGTTTTCGTAGTTTTGAAATAGTCATTATATTTTTATTTATTCTACGATAAACGTTCAACAACGTCACAATTTTCGCTGGTGATTTGTAACAAAATAATACAAACATTTATCTTAAAATCGGTCTCGTTTCGTCTGTATCGGGAAAATTTGCGGGAAAAGGGTACCAAACGACGGGTCGTCATTTCCTGTCCACGATTGTCTACATCCGGAAGAATAATAAACGCATTTTTTTTTAAATATTGTCAAGGTAAGTCAGTGTAATACAGGCGTGATAATAATGTTAAAAAAATTACAATCGGAACATTTTTTAAAATGTTTTTTATATGGTGCATGGGTATAAAATGATTTTTACATGGAAAAAAAGTACAAAAGACACAAATCAAAAGGATTCCTTTTTCATTGATATTGGATGATCAGAAATACTATTTCTACTTTCTTAAAAATGTCTAAGTTCCACGATGTCACACATGCAAAATATGTCCACAATTTAGTCGCGTGCGTTACTTCACTGTCTGATCAAGCGGACAAACAACGAAACAGTTATTTCAAAATACGTATTAAGCAAAAGTACATATGCCGAGGATGATAACAATGCATAATTCGTCGTGCTATGAATAAATCAAATTCTTTTCATTACAAATTGAAAATGTCTAACCGTTTTGTCACACAACGTTTGACGTTCGTCGGGTTTTACGTAACGCTTCATAAGACTAGTAGCTATTTCAATTTTGTCGTTATTACTTCGGTTATATTCTGAAAAAATACACAAGATTTATATCAAATTGACCGGCAATGAACGTGAAATCTGTCTATCAAGTTAAAATGTTCCATTGTAGCAAGCACTCGTTTTGTTGAAGCGAAAAATGAAGACACTTACGTCGGAAAAAACAGCGTTTGCATCGTTGTAAAATGCAAATTACGATTAAAAACCCTATTTTGGTCGATTTTAAACATAAAGATTTCAGTGAAACTATAATAATATATACAGACAATAATGCTAAAACATATCTCGAACTTGTTTTCCAATTTGAAGTTTAAATGATATGACTGTTGATATAAAGCAAAACGCCGGTGAGACGTGTTTTTGCGCCGTAACGACGTTGACGGTTGGAAGAAAGTGTTATAGTGAGATCGTTTCGTATCATGATTTGTATCGCTTTTAAAGTCGTTTTCTACTACCTGCTCAATCAAATTAGCATCGTTTTACCTATCCACCTATGTTGATATCTAGTACCATTTGATTGGAGACATAACAACATAACAAAGGGTTATTGGTAATAAATGAAGAAAAAAAAAATATTGTCTTCGTAAAAAAGTCTCTTCTTTGTGGCCCAAGATAAAACACAAAACCAAAACTTCAATTTGAATTAAAATTATACAAGTTACGTACATGCAGAAACTCTGCCGTTTTCGTACAAGTATTTGAACCACGTGTAATTGCAAATTTCTTTGCGCTTTTCCAGGTCGAAAGTCCTCCACACACATCGACGAAGAAAATTGACGATGACTGGGAACATGGGGAAACAGATTTTCAGCTAACGCAATTGTTGTAACTGGAGAATATCTACAAAAGACTACCCAGCAAAATGTATACCGTGTTGTGAAATCAAGAACCGCGACAGTGTACTTATCAGTTGTATGATATTGTAAACGCAAATTATTGTAAAAGTGGGACACTAATCCTTCCAGACTTGAAGGACACAATGATATTTTAAGTGCCGTTTCTCCGCTGCCGCTGATAGAGGATTTTTTGAACTTTAAAACAAAATGAAAGGTGACATTATATTAACAAGGCCTGCAATCATATGCCTTTGTTAAGATATATTTTCATTACTTTTGTAAATGAACACGCTCGGAAAATTCTCTCTACTTAATTTGTGTTTTATGCCGATATCAAAATCTCTCCCATTTCACCACCAAAGCTGATAACAATAATTTGATGTTGATTGATATTCTAAAAAAAATATATCGGGACATAATTTAACGTACTTTGGTTGACCATTCAATACTAGGAATAACGTATTGAAAATTTAAGAAAAATGTTTTTACTGAACATGTTTGTTAACGAAGTTCAGGAAAATATGTCATTACAAAGCCACACCATGACCATCCTGGATCAATCATAAAAAACACACTTAATTTCTAACGTATATGTAATAAAAACAAAGATTTCCATTTCATTGTTCGTCTTTTTTAATTAGACAGCGCTAACATCTTTAAGCAAATCGATAATAACAAAATTCTTCCTACTAACAAAAATATGGAACTGAAGAATAAGTAACGCGTGACGTAGCATCGTTAAACTAACGTTGACGTCATGTTACAAAAAGTTAAGCAGTATCTGACGTTACGTCAATAGTAAGTGTACATTAATTCAAAAATCTAAACCGTTCAAAATACAAATGTAGTTTATGTTTGTATTTGGAATGGAAATATAACAAACTTTAGGAATTATTGGCACTTTTCAAATTTCGCATCTGGCTCTTAGGTGCTTTTAAGGGTTCGGATACCTTAATAAAGAAACATTTCTAATTTGGTAGTCTAAATCAAAATTACTTTACAAGCCTTACGATTGGACGAGGAGACGTATGTCTCGGCTGATCGGATGGGTTGTCGTGTAATTTTAAAGATAAACCTGGAATTAGTCTAGATTGTTAATACCACCCCTGTGGCCCTATTCACAAATTTTTATAAATCGATTCTCCAAATTAAAATTTCCTAACAAACCATCTGAGTGGATGAGACAAATGTGTCGGCCAATCGGGTGGATTTTTCTGTAATTCTAAACGTAAACTTAAATGTAAAATTAGACTGGTGGGTGAATACCGCCCCTGTATATCTAATGTAGTTTTATTCTTTTGTGTTTTCAATTTGCTCATGGATGGGATGAAATGCACAATTTCATAGATGTCATAACTGCTATTATACTCCTCACAAAAAGTTAAGCAACAAAAGTAATTCTCTCAATATTCTTTTTATACAAGCGGGAATTTTTGCACAGATTTGTTATTCGGACAGCCATATCTATGCTTAAATACACTTAAAGGAATACTGAATGTTATCGTCTCCAAAAACAGCTATCACGTGATTAGAACACACCTACCCCCAAAACATGCATGCAAAATGTGTCGCATATACGGATTTCAAACATGGCATTAGCTCCGTATGTGCTTAAAACGCGTCGATTTGACAACTTTGATGTCATCAACATATGAATCATGCCAATACGTCACTTGACTCCAATTGAAGTGGCTCATATTGTTGGAATGCTACAGGGTGGGGCAACCAAGACTGCTGCTGCCATTCACTTTAAATTTCATCGCAGTATTGACTGAAGAGCAATAACCCGATACAATCAAACTGGACAGATGTCAGAGAGACCACGTTCAGGTCGTCTAAGAGTAACAACACCTTGTGAAGACCGTTATGTTGCAACTTTAGTCCGTAGGTACTGGTTTACAACGGCCAAATCGCTGAAAATGACCTTCAGAGGATGTCAGGAAACAGACTTTCCATCCAAACCGTGAGGAACATGTTTCACACAGAATGTCTAAGGTCCAGGATACCACTTCAACGGATCCAGCTTCCCCCAAAACATCGACGGCAAAGATTAATATTGGAACATCGACATCAAAACTGAGGGTCACTCGTTGGCGTCACAAACTCTTAACTGACTCGTCAAGATTCTGCCTTGGTTCTAATGATGGCATGACACGTGTGTGGAGAAACGGTAATGAACGGTTTGCCGACTGTAACATCGCTGAACACGACCAATATGAACGTGGGAGTTTGATGATCTGGAGAGGTATCAGTGTTTGCCAGAGAACAGAGCTGGTTGTCATCAGATGAGGTTCAATGGCTGGTGTAAGGTGCATTTACAAGATCGTCACGCCTGTTATCATCCTTCTGACACAGTAAACAGATCCAACTGTTTTGTTAATGGGTGGTAATGCCCGTCCCCATCGTTCTGGAACTGTGACTGAAGTTCTGTGGACCAACAACATCAGACATATAGACAGGCCTGCTACGTCTCTAGACCTTAATTCGATAGAACATACGTAGGACATTCTTTGGGGGCGTGTCTATGGTCAGCATGTTCGCCCACAGACTCTGGATGAACTGCAACAGGTATTGCAGACAGAATGGAGGATCAATCCACAACGGACATTAGACAGACAAATCTGCTTGATGCCAAGGTGTGTTCGGGCGTGTGTTGAACATCGTAGGGGTCATACCAGGTACTTGATGCTCGATTATGGCCTGAAGCGGCCGAAAAACAACTTTTTACAAATTCTGAAGTGCTGGCGAGTGACATTTTGCACCATTGTTTCGTCGGAACGGTTTTCGAGGATCTGTAACTTTGTTATTGGTTGATGATTTTCCCAATCATTTAACGTAATTTGTGTAATAGGACCCCAACTTTGTATTGTATAAAAAATAGATCATTAGATGTGATAAAATACATTTGTGAAAGAAAAGCATCTTTGTTGCTTAACTTTTTGTGAGGAGTATATTTACGAATCATGTCCGTTTGTCACATTTTAGAAGGCAATTACTGAGTTCGTAACTTCATAAGGGCCGGTAGTAATTTTAAAATAATGATGATTTTACAATTGACAGTTTCCGTTTAACCTTTAAAGCGGTATTGCCAACAGCATGATCGGTTATGTAATTTATCCCATCCATCTAGTCTGACATATTTGTTGGATATCGAGGTAGTCCACCCCTTATGAGATTCGCACGACGTCGGAATTATTCGGGCGAATTCGAAAATATATTCGGCGGTGGAACTTTCTACTTTATAGTTTCTATTTTATAACAACTACATCAACGCATAATCTATCAATCAGCATCATTTAAGGTAGAATACCCCTAATGTGGCCATTTTAAGATTCATAAAACATCGGAATTTCCGTGCGGCATCGTTTCGTACATGTATCCGAACCTATTCGGACGCGTTCGTAGACAATCGGCGGTGGAAAGGTCAACTGCCGAATGTTTATGACCGATCCCGAATAATTCCGACGTCGTGCGAATCTCATTTGGGATGGACTACCTTAGCATAAATGTAAACTCGGTCAGCAAAAGTGAGAGACTCTTCGAATAACCCGCCGCAAACAATACCCAACACAGGAAGTATGTATTACGTACGTATGGGTATTACGGATTTCATTTGACCTGACACTGACCTGCATTCAAAATGCGTTTCGTATTTTGCAAATAGTGTATCATTCATCAAAAAGGCTTGTATCATAGTACACAGACATACAAGAAAATATTACAAATTGTTATTTTAAAAAAGCATAGGCGTGTAAAATAATGACAATGTAAGCAAAAGCGGCTCCATATGAATTGAAATCTATGATAACTCACATTTAAAAGAAATAAACGCTGATATCTTTTCCCTAAATACAAAAATACCAACCAATATTGATGCATGAAGCAGATTTCTAAAAAAAATGTCGTATGGAAATTGGTTTATGACTGCGTACATAATGGACGTATCTTCGCGTGACAACAGACTTCGGGGCATTTATAGAGTGCATTGACACATTACCGAATGAATTTGTGCAGCGACAATGTTCCGACATTTACTTATTCTGCTAGTGTTCGTCTCGGCTTCCGTGGAAAAAACGGGTAATGAAACTTTTGATTCTTTTATATAGTAATAGCTAAGTTAATTTCATCATTAATTGTTTTTAATTGAAAGGCGATATATAGTAGGCCTACGCTTGTAAAGAAAATGCATATTTTGTCAAGGCGGATTGATTTGTTATCATTTAATTGCAGTCTGCTCTAGAATTTAATTTGATATATTTCGTACCTTCTGGGTCATAATTATGTTACACGGTGGAGATTGTGCATGATTGGATGGATAACGAATACGGACAAATTTGCCTCGCTTCAGGTAAGAAATTGTGCAATAATTTTCTTATTTTTGCGTCAATTGTCAAGCGGTTTGTTGCATGTACCCCGCATTACTGAGCTCTTACCTCAGATATATCACTTGTTTGTAGGATCTTTGTACTTTGTCCAAAATTTGACCCCAACCGACCAGAAAAAACGACAAAACATTCAGGTCCTTTTTCTAGTCGGTTGAGATCGGGTTTTGAGAAAAGTACCAGGAGATTCCAGATAGGTAATACATCTGAGAAAAGGAATCGGTAAGGCGGAGTACATGCAACAAACTTTTTTGAAAATTGACGCACAAATAAGGAGGTTATTGCAAAATATCTTACCAGAATCGAGATTATTTTGTCCGTATTCGTTATCCATCCCATGATACACAATCTCCACCGTGTGTTAGTATTGATCTATGGTTGAACGAATGAAATTGTCGGACAGATGGTATAGACCGATCCGATATTACCAATAATTTGATTGGCTTATGCAAATTAGGCACCTCAAAGACTAATTAGTTTATGTGGCACCCCGAATGACAAATAATTGAATTTATCGTTGGACGATTATAAATTTTCATGGGACGGCACATATTTTTCGTGTGTCAGTAAATAAAATTCGTCCATTTATAAATAATTTTGGCCAAGTAGGCATACGTACAATAAATATACTGAAAGAAACTTCCAACGCAAAACCAGCTTCAATGGTGTATATTTCATTTATGTTTGTATAACTCCTAACCAAAAATGGCATATGCAAAGACTAATTCTTTATACTGCCAATGGCAATAATGAAAGTACTGAAATGTACCGTATCGCACAGCCCAAAGCACCAATACACACAAGGGGTCAATGAGATTTTCAGGTTTCAGTATCACATTGAGTTCTTAGTCTGTTATCTTGTGCCACAGTAGTTACTCCACCTTTGCAAATTTAGCCATGTGGTCTGAAAGGGTAGAAAATGGGTCTAATGCATTTCATGGTGGGTGGGGGTGTAGGGACTAATAGTGCGGTATTTTGTTTAATGCTTTGATCAGCTAATCAGTATATGGTGTGTTCCTACCTGACGTGTTAAACGTTTGCCAAAGTCTTGCGACAGTAGATATTGCACAATACAACAAAACGGCTACAGTTATGAATGTCATTCCTGCCTGGTGCATTCCAATGGCGCGCGCCCTGACTTCAGTGCTCAATGTTGGCATATTGTGAAGAGGAACTTTGAAGAAATGGTTGTAACTTAAATCTGCTACCGTTTAACAAAATCGCTGTATACATAAAGGTTGAAATCGGTGTTCGAATTGCACGTGCAACACAAAATTGGGTATTTGTGAACAGCCGCACGTGCGCAATGATGCATGACAGGACACTCAAGTTTTTAGTTAACAATTATAGTGCATGTGAAGGAATATCAATTGCAATAAATATTGTTGTCAAAATTTCAGACAGAAAGATTATGCACGCAAAAAAGCATCTTGCGTTAGAAGTTTCCTTCAGTATAGATATATGCAAACTTTGATCTGTTGTTCCATTCATCATTATATTCTAAACACTCGTGACAATTCTCCATTAGTTGTGGCAATTAACCTATTTCCATTATCGTTTTAGTCCGTAACCGCCGAACATTTCCGGTAAGCCGAATCTTCTCTGATGAAAAATCGCTCGTTGATGTTTGGATGTTGCTATTTACATCAGAGCGCTGTTCCATTCAAAAACAAAAGAAAAGTCCGACAAAAGTTATGTCGCTTGAACATGGGAAATTAACATTGTATTAGATCTATATAATAGTAGGGAATCGAAATGATTTTAAACTGCATCGTTATCAATGCAAGAATAGGAAGATAAATGATGTAAGTAAAGAGAATCTTCACCTTTTCCGATTTCCACAAGATCAACGCAAGCGCAGAGCATATACTCAGTTCCGAAAGAAAGTGTGCACTATTTAATTTTAAATATCTCGAAAACTATACCGTCTAACGTCAGGAAATTTTGCACGACACATCTCAATACTATTGACAAACGATATAGGCCTATTGATAAAGAAATCGCATAGCACGCACACATATTCGGCTTGGTTGCGACTTTGCATTTTTAATGTTTTACGTATGCCGCACGTGCTGGACAAGTTATCGATCTGAAATTGAACTTACTGCAATCCTTAGCATACAATTACATTTTCATTACATGTGTACATAGCACATTGGCGAGAAACGAATTACAATTAACGTCGGTGAAGAAGATAGAACATGGTGAAAACAAAAGCCCTCAACAAATTTGAATTTGTATGCTATTTATGTTCTAATGGCAAAAGTCCTTTTGTATGGCGTCTTAAAGGCATACAAATTTGTTTTAGAACGTTATCGCACCGTTCGAGGACGACTTACTAGACTGCTAACGTAGAGATTGCCAACGTTAACGCACACGTAACGTCTACAAGCAAGTTCAAACTTTAGCGTGGAAATTGCTTTGAAGACATGGTCGAACCCTCCAACGGCATATCAGCGTGTAACTCTTTCCACAGAAGAAGCTGTAAGGAGCGCAAATCTCAACACCATCAGCGCCATTATGATCTGACTGCGTGTATGCTGTATGTGCTATTCTAATGACATCTGTTTTGATGCCCGTTTTCTTTATGGTCTGATCTGGAGTATGATGTCACTTTTACACCATAAACTTTGTAAAAATTCATGTAAAAGCAAAAATCGAAAGTGCACACTTTCTTTTGGAACTGAGTATAGATAAAGGCAGTGAACAAGGATTAATTTCGCCTCTTGTCTCTAAGGCAGGACAAGTTCCGGTGGCTGTTGCTGAGTGTGTGTGTGTGTGGGGGGGGGTGTCGTAGCGGAAATATGCTAATTGATATTGAACCGAGATCTGGAAAAAGATATATGGTAGCCATGTTTCAAGACCAGTCTACACGTTAGTGCCTCCTAACCGGGATCCATATTCCTCCATTCAGTCGATACAGTCACAATAAAGCTAATGGTGAATAACGTGGTTCTTGATCAGACTGCGTGTATACACAGGTTGATCTGGAACCATGTTGGCCTCAAAAACTTTAACGCATATTTCTTTACAATCACTTCAAGTAATAATAAAGCTATTGGAGAACAGCGCGGTTCCTGATCAGACTGCGTGTATACGAAGGCTGATCTGGAAGCATGTCGGGTTCAAAAGCTGTAAAGAAAATATTCCAGATAGCAACTCATTTCTTAATTTCTTTCTCTCTTCACTGCTCAGTTTCCTACAGTTTGTCAGATGAGCAAAGGCTTCTTGATGATCTATTCAAGAACTATGACAAGAGGGTGTTCAGCAAACCGGTCAATGTCGGCATCGGAATACACCTACTCAGAATTATCGACTTGGATTATGTGAGTTCAGATTTAACCTTTCAATATTGTTCATCTCCACTGGTGGTGAACTCGGCTAAAGCGAGGGACGTTATTTCGCGAACAATGTAATCCGTCGGTGTTGTTATAAAATCTCGTAACTACGGCTTAGATAAAGCCGTAGTAACGAGATTTTATAACAATATCGACGGTTTGTCAATACATAACGGTGAACCTGGTCTATTTTTAGACCAAATTCATTGCAATTAGAGTTAAAAATCTTTAAACTCACATTTAAACGCAAAATATCTACACTCACTCGAACTTCTAAACGGCCACTTCATTCGTTCACTTATAAATCAACATCTTTGATGAAAACTCATGTTGCTTTGGTTCTTTGTAAAATACATTCATTTTTGAAAAATATGACCAAGTTTCACGAAGCTGAGTTCGAAATTAATTAAATGGTGACGTTTAGAAGTGCACTACCCCATAAATAAAAATTCGTACATCACAACTTGATATCCCATGTGATCATGTGTGCATTTATCATGGCTAAGAATCCTATTCTCGTGGATAATATGCATTCTTGAAGATACTATAGGGTATGGCACAGTGTGGAAATACCAGGTTTGCCGAGTCAGGTCTTCTAAATCATTTACTTTGGCAGTGATCCTTCTGTTTAACAAGTCTAAGACGTGATTCTTGATTAATCACGAAACGTATTTTGTGTCAAATCCATTTTCCGATAACATAGGGGATGTTTAGTACAGTTAAGGCTTCAAAATATGTTTCACATTGCTAAGGCTTTGACATTTCGTTGACGATGCGGCCTAGGATCGTTTTTATTAAAGCGCCTCATAGCCGTTTGTAGTGGATTAGGTGGCTAAGATAACCAAAATTTCGTCTATCGTTATTTGTACATGCATGAAATTATTTCTAAAAATTGCTTAATAATGCTGTCCATCTTGTTGTCGAATAGTAGTCCTTAAGTGTGGCCGTCTTTCTGTTTTATGAACACTTCCGGTACGCATGCACTCATCCTAAATTTGCTTATTTATGAAAAAGCCGCAAATATCAGATTCGATCCATCGACAAACAATTAAAACGATATGTTTACCCCAGAAACAAAAGAAATCGAATGACTGCATTAAGATTGTGTTAAAAAGGGAAATTATCAAATTGACCTTTATGACTGGTGCACCAACATCATTTCTTGCGGTTTAATAATAATTTTTTGTCATGTTAAATGTTTTTCTGACTGGGCTATCCATATGGATAAATTATCAAAACAGAACCGATATCTATCACGTAATTCAAAATACACACGTGCAATTTTAACGTTTCGATCAAAATGACGTCACATGCTTCTTTTTTGACGTGACACTACCGTTCCTTGTTCGAAAAGATAGAATGTGACTTTTTTTAAGTAGAAAAAGCAAACACACAATCCAATTGAATTGATATGATTTATTTATTCAAAAAATAAAAGTGGCCGTTTAGAAGTTCTGGTGAGTGTATACCTTGTTGTAGCGAAAAAGGCCCTAGCTTTGGCCGAGTTCACCACCAGTGATCTCGTTGGTATATTAATTAACCCTTTCCCAAAATGGCAAACGTTTAGACTGATCATATTAGATAGCTGCTGCAAACTACAAAGCCGATGTGGATAAAGAGAAGATTTGTGTAAAATATGTACTAAAATATTAAGGTAAAAGGAGAAAATACCGGTCACCATCATTTTCTTCTTTTACCTCAATGTTTCCTAAACATTTTATCTTTATCAACACAAATATCCTTTACGAACTTTGTCACCAAAGGTGTATAAGCGAAAACCTGGGTACAATAAGCAGGAAGATGAACATTCGAAACAATGTTGTGGCAATACCACAGGCGGCAATCGCGTGACTTTGTTATTATATGCTTTTCTAACTTACGTAAACAAACACACTCAGTAAGTACACAATTTCTCAAATTTTAAATCAAATTTCTTAAGAAAATATTTTTATTATTTCACGACATTAAAGCTGCTATTTCCCAGATTTGGACCCAAAATTTGTCAAAAACAAATGAAATGTACACTTTTTAAGCTTTATATGACCTCATTAAATGATTACGACAAACTATTGAAGCAACGACTCATTTTTTCGCAATTTGATACCAAATTCATTAAGCGATGTCGAAAGTAGGTCAAAAACAGTAGGACATGCGACTTTCTTAAATGACGTCACAACATACATGATGACGTCATATTGAAATTCAAGTATGAATCTCGTTTGAATCTTTGTCCGCGCTGTATGCGCATGCGTGACAGTTAAAAAATAAATTCAACCGTATCTGTGACGGAGTTGAATTTGGGTTTGGATTCTCCCTAAATTCGGTTATCTCTCTTATAATTTCGGCTCAATCTCTGTTTTAGTCGCATATTATTAACCATTCTGAGGTGCCCAACACAAAAAGTTTTGCATATTTTTTAAAAAAGAAATTATTTTTTTGCAATTAGACCATCTGTTACCCTCCAGCTTTAAAAGATACTTTGCACGAATGTTCTCAGCTTTGACAGGGATTTGATGGAAGATCTTGGTCTAAAAAAAAACCGGAGAGTAGGGCCTACTACGTATCGAATGGCTCATATCTCAATATTGAGTGGTAAGTATTTGATTCAAAATTTAAGAAATTGTTTAGGAACATTGTGATTGAAGATACCTAAATGAAAATGTTATGGTACATTATATTACGCTATACGTTATTATGCGAGATACAATAGTCCCAGCCGAAAATGACAGTGACGTAGGCTGATGTTTACTGCTGCAAAACCAATCAATTCGTCTGATTTGCACCGTTACAAATACGAACAAAGTTGATTGGTTGTCAAGTAGTAAACATTAGCCAACGTCACTGTAATTTTCGGCTGGTACTATTGTAGAAACGCTTAAAAAAATAAATGCATATTGTTGTTAAATGATCATTATAATCTTACGTTATCTTCATTTGTGTTTCTATACAGAAAAAGAACGTTGTGAGTCTAGACACATGGATGGAGTTCGCATGGACGGACAAACGTTTACGTTGGGACCCCGAAGAATACGGTAACGTTGATTACGTCGTTGTACCGTCAACTGACGTTTGGGTACCTGAAGTCGTTCCTTATAACAGGTAATGTTAACTAATCACCAGACGGCAAAATTTTGAACTGTTCCAATTTGAAAGATGTTGCAGACGACACTTTCAAGTTGATGAAAATTCTTAAAAAAATCTCCATTTTAGGTTAGAAAACATTGTGGAAAATGAAGAAATTGCTTGTGACAAGCAATTTCTTCATTTTCCACAATGTTTTCCCAAACCTTTTATCATGAGAGAGTCAAAAGGCGTCGCTGTGTAGTGATGGGTTAAAGTGCTGGTTACACATATTGTCGTGTTCACATTACTTCCAAATAATGTAAACGTGCACGAGGACGCGCATGGTACGAGGGTTGTTCGATATGTATTGTGTATTGTACTATATCTCAAAAGCATTCGATTCAAAAAGCCAAATGGACATTACATCCCTTCAAAGTATTCTCCGTGATTTGAAATACACAATTTCAATCTCTGAATCTATTTCTGAAATGCTTCACGGTAAGCTGATTTGGGTATACCTCTGAGGCACTGACTGACGGCTGAGCCAAGGGCCTGTCGGGACTTGTATCGACGACCAGATAAGAACTTTTTAAGTTTTGGAAAAAGGAAAAAGTCGCATGGTGCTAAATCCGGAGAGTATGGTGGGTGTGGCAAGAGGGTAACCTTCTCAGACTTCAAAAATTGCTTCACAATTTCAGATGTATGTGATGGAGCATTATCATGGAGAAGGCGGACATGCCTAAATCCCGATAAAGGACGTCGTTTCTGGTAATATTTCTTGAGCTTTTTGAGTACAACATCTCGGTAATCACTTTTGCCCTTCGGCACCGAAATTTGTACGGCTAAACCATCACAAGAAAAGAATATACAATAAAGAACCTTCTTTGTGCTCATCGTCCTTTTGGCAACTACAGGCCTTCTACCGTGTTTTGGTAGCCATATTTTGTTTCCAACTTTTCTTACTGGTTCGAAGTAGTGAACCCATGTTTTCGTCACCAGTCATTATGTTTGCAAACTGTCTTTGATCGAAGTTAGGAAACATTTTTAGCAGTCGCTTAGCGGTTTGTACACGTACTTTTTTGGACATCTGTCAAAATATGGGGTATCCATCTGGCTGAAATCTTTCGTACTTTCAAAATACGCTTCAAAATGAAATGCACCCGCGATAGCGATATGCCAACATCTTTGGCAATATCACGAATCGTGTACCTGCCATCTCTTTCAATTATTTCCTTGACTTTTGAGACATTTATCTTGCCTGATACAGTCACAGGTCGACCAGATTTTGGTGCATCTTTAACGGACTCTGTGCCAGTCAGAAATTTCTTTCTCCACCTACGAACTGTCTCATAAGATACCTTATCAGACCCATAAACTTCCCCCAATTCAGTAAAAATCTGCTTTACAGAATAACCGAATTTTGTGCGAACTTTTATATAAGCCCTAATTTCTTCAATATTCTCAATCCGTTTCCCAACCATTTTTACAACAGTGGTCAACGACTGGCTCTATTGAAATGATGATTATTTTATAACCACGTGCAGTTGAAGGCTCGAATTTACACCGTTAGCAAGGTATTGAATGGAGCTATCCAGGCGTATGAATATCGACGAAATCGTGCAAGGCGTTATCGCACTGTGGTACAATACACAATACATATCGAACACCCCTCGTATAGATAGACAACGACCTGTGAATGATCAAAGATCAGCGAGTCAAAATTGACGGGGTAAGAGGGATTCCGAATTATAAACATTTGTGACTCGAACACGTATCCCTGTAATAAATCGACGAAGAACTTTCTGGATACAGTTACTAAACTCACACAGCATCGCGGACAGCACGCAATACCTGTAATTATTCACTTTTATTCAGTGGAAAATAGGTGCTCCTCCCTATTTACGTGTATTGGAATATACCGTAATCTTTCGTCACGGCTCACGACTCGATGTCTATTTATAGACGAAACTTTGTCAGGAGTATAACTGGAAAAATATTAAAGGCGGAATCATCAATTGTCATTGGTGAACATATCTCTGTGTTGAAAAATGTAATGCACAAGAACCTTTACTCTGTCCATCATATTTTGGAGTAATTGTCATTTTTTTAATTTTCAAACTTGAATTTTTATTCCTGAGCACAACTGAAACATCTCTTGTATGTGTGTGAATATGTATAAAAGCTGATAATCCGAGTCTTCTCTGATGTAAATACGCTCTTTGATATTTTGATTTTTCGTAAATAGCGAAAAATCAAAATATCAAAGAGCGTATTTACATCAGAGAAGACTCGGATTAATAAGCTGACTGTTGCTCTAACACGGTTTATTCACTAGACATAGCGATTAACAGAGAGTAAAGTACGTTATTGACACAATACGTTTCCTTGGGAGGCCCTACCATTACAAGTTCTCTTACCACATGTAATACCATTTTTCTTTTCACACATTGTTTTTCAGTGCGGATAAGTTCGAATCTGTTGCCGGGCCTGTATCTGTGATGGTTTACCCTGATGGATCAATTTTCTACTTGCCGCCACGTAAACTCAACTTCTTCTGCACCATGGTGAAATCCTTCAGGATGCACGAATGCCAGATTAAGATGGGCTCCTGGTATTACACTGCCGACAAGCTGAATCTGGGTCTACGTCGCGATCACGTCAACTTGGATAGTTACGTACCAAGCCTGACAGGTCAACCACAGCTCGTGTCAACTGAAGCCAAAATCTACGTAAAGAAATATGCCTGCTGTCCGGAGGATTATCAAGAGGCCGTCTTCATGTTCACCTTCTCTCGATAAATTGATGGTTACTTGAGACGTTCCCAAACGACAAAAATTTGGTTTTTCAAATTTGAAAGATATTGCAGACGACATAATGGGTATTGGGAAAGATATAATTTGTTTACAATACAAAATAGAAAATATTGAGGTAAAATCATCAGCATTTTCTTCTTTTGTCTCAATATTTTTCAAAGTCATTTCTTTTAAAAAACCAGGTCTTGTTTTGGAGATGGTTAATATGCCATTCCTTAATGACAACGATTTAATGGTAGTCCAATATGAAGATCCTTCATGCGGCAAAACTGTAGTAACTTTAGGTAAAATTTGTGAATGATGAATGATATAGCACAGAAAATATTGAGTCAAAATGAGAAAATGCTGCTTATTGTTCAACATTTTCTTCTATTGTCTCAATATTTTCTCGAAGAAAATTTTACACATACGTCAAAACAAGGTCTTGCTTGGAAGAGGGATTAACATTCCACGGATCATGAAATTTTAGACTAGTCCAAATTTAAAAAAAGTCAAAATAAGTTTTACCAAATACTTCAAAATAAACGTAAATCAGCAATACCCTCTTCAATATCTTCCAAAGCTGGGTGATTCTACAGAAAACGTGAATTTTCACACATGGTACTTGGAAAAAATAATGTATGCTTTCTTGATTGAAATTTGCCTTAATCTGGAAGATAAAACATTTTTCTATGAAATCATACAGATCGGCACGATCTTTTCCTTACATATCTTGTATTTTTCAGTAATTTAATACAACTAGGGGTATAAGAATTGTCCCCTCCGCGACACAATTATTTGCTAAAATATCTTGAGCGAAAAAGACCATAGTTCCGTTTTATCTGTCTGTATTATCGTAACATAATGTAGTAAGTATAGCTGAACAATTTTAGCTCTATTCCTCCTAAGAACGCCATAACAAGGTTTTGCGAGAGATGTTAGCTGTCGCTGAATTTGTGTCTACGTCGCGATCAAGTCAACGTTGACCGTTACGTACTAAGCGGCAAAGGTCGGCAACAGCCGAGGCGCGTTCTTTAGGACAAGATTTCTTGAGATATATTAATATTTCTTAAGATGTTTTAGGATAAATCGTTCTTTAGAGTAAGACTTTTTAGACGCTCAATGGGAGGCGCCATTACCCTATACTTCGTGCGCAACCCCTCGGTAAACTCTGTAGAAACAATATAAGAGAGAATTGCTCGAGTTGTTCCGATTGCTCAATAGTACCATGGTAATGCTACATTTGGAACACCACGGACAATTCTGTCGAGTTATACCTGGTATTCAAGTCGTAGAACTATTTGCCAAATAAAAACCTCTATCTGTGCTCTTGACTACATGTTAACGTAAGTACCTCGGCGCTGTGCGCCTCGGTTGTTACGTACACATGTAGTCCGTCGCACATCGATTTTTTTGGCAAATAAAGACCTCTAAACTTGTTATTTTTTCATAAATACAAGGACTTGAAATTTCACCAACATGAATTTGTTGTCTGCAAAACCTTTGAAATAGGAACAATCCAAAATTTGGAAATCTGGCAAATAGTCAAACTTATTCAGGTAGCTTTAAATGCTGTTTTCAATAAATTACCAATTCAGGTGGAAGGGGACTAAAGGGTGTCCCAAAAGAAACGGAACCCATTTTTAACTCGCCCGGGACGATGGTCTCGGAAGAGCTATTGCCATACCCTCGGATGTCGGCGTCAGCGTCGGCGTCGGCGTCAGCTTCCGCAAAAACTTTAACCTGGCCCATATCTCATGCCCTGTTAGAGATACAGCCTTCATATTTCACCTGTGGGTACATCTAACCAAGACCTTCCATTTGAGACCATGACCTTTGACCTTGTGACCTTGACCTTGGAGTTTGACCTACTTTTTGACTGTTTTTAAAAACTTAAACCAGGCCTTTATATTATGCCCTATTACAGATACAGCATTGATATAATACATGATGATACCTCTAACCAAGCCCTTTCATTTGGGACCATGACCTTGTGACCTTGACCTTGGGGTTTAACCTACTTTTAAACAAACTTTAACCTAGCCTAAAAAAAATCTTAACCTGGCCTATATCTTATACCCTATTACACATACAGTCTTGATATTTAACATATGGACACCTCCTACCAACACCGTTCACATTTGACCATGACCTTGGACGTTGTGACCTTGACCTTGGAGTTTGACCTACTTTTAAAAAACTTTAGCGTGGCTTAAAAAACTTTAACCTGGCCTATATCTTATACCCTATTACACATACAGCCTTGACATTTCACATGTGGACACCTCCTACCAACACCGTTCATATTTGACCATGACGTTTGACCCTGTGACCTTGACCTTGGATTCTGACCTACGTTTTAAAAACTTTAACCTGGCCCATATCTTATGCCCTATCACACATACAGCCTTGATATTTCACACATGGATACCTCCTACCAACACCGTTCACATTTGACCATGACCTTGGAATCATGACATTGACCTTACAGTTTGACCTACTTTTGAAAACTTTTACCCGGCCTATATCTCATGTCCTATAACACATGCAGCCTCGATATTTCACGTCACATAGACACCTCCTACCAACACCGTTCAAATTTGACCATGACCCTGGACTTTGTGACCTTGACCTTGGAGTTTGACCTACTTTTAAAAAACTTTAACCTGGCCTATATTCCATGTCCTATTACACATACAGGCTTGAAATTTCATACATGTACACCTCCTACCAACACCATTCTCATTTGACCATGACCTTGGACCTCATGACCTTGACCTTGGAGTTTGACCTACTTTTCAAAAACTTCAACCAGGCCTTTATCGTATGTCGTATTACACATACAGGTTGAAATTTCATACATGGACACCTCCTACCAACACCTTTCTCATTTGGACATGACCTTGGACCTTGTGACCTTGGAGTTTGGCCTACTTTTAAAAAACTTAAACCTGGCCTATATCTCATGTCCTATTACACAAACAACCTTGATATTTCACATATGGAAACATCCTACCAACACCGTTCACATTTGTCCATGACCTTGTGATCTTGACCTTGGAGTTTGACCTACTTAAAAAAAACTGGCCTATATTTCATGTCATATTACACAATCAGCCCGGATATTTCACACATAGACACCTCATACCAAGACCTTTCATATTTGACCAGTACATTGGACCTCGTGACCTTGACCTTGGAGTTTGACCCAATTTTCAAAAACTTTAACCAGGCCTTTTTCTTATGCCCTATTACACATGTAGCCTTGATATTTCACTCATGGACAACTGCCAACACCGTTCACATTTGACCATGACCTTAGATCTCATGACCTAGACATTGGAGTTTGACCTACTTTTAAAAAACTTTTACCTGGCCTATATTCCATGTCCTATTACACATACAGTCTTGAATTTTACATGGACACATCCTACCAACACCTTTCTCATTTGGACATGACCTTGGACCTTGTGACCTTGACCTTGGAGTTTGGCCTACTTTTAAAAAACTTAAACCTGGCCTATATCTCATGTCCTATTACACACACAACCTTGATATTTCACACATGGGCACATCCTACCAACATCATTCACATTTGACCATGACCTTAGACCATGACCTACTTTTCAAAACCGTAAACTTGGCAGTTATCTTATACACATTGATACCTCCTGCCAAGGATTTTCATTTTGGACCATGACCTTTTACCTTGACCTTGGAGATGCCTTTTCTTTGTGACAAGCTCTCGTTAGGGCGAGCTTTATTGTCCGCGGACAATTCTTGTTAAAAGTGAATTGCCCATGTTTCAAATAATATTTCTTTATCAAATGTTTAAAATGGTTTGAACATTTTCGTTTGGAATGTGATAAAGGTTGTAAAATATGGTTAGGCTCATCTGATTTCAAGTTCAATTGTTGTCTGCGTAAATGCTACGTTTTTATGTCGTTTTATGAAAGTAGGCTTATCGCAACGCTATTCGTCTTCATTAACCCATTACCAGACGGCAAAATATTAGACTGATCAGAATTCACTTTGGGTGTTTTGGGTATTTCAAAGCCTTTATCTTGTAGGGTGTCAAAAGTGATCACGCGGTGGTAATTGGTTAAAAGAATCTATATAGTTAAACGATTTTTGACGGAAAGTGACCACAAGTCCAGTCTGGTCCAACACTGCATTCTCAAACAAAATACCTTGTAACTAAAACCTTTTCCCTTTCAGGGCCAAAATGACCGAGTTAAAAGTGAATAAAAAAGAAACAACAACCGAATAATGCAAAAGAAAGCATTGATATATAGTATATACGTATGTTGTTATATGAAATATGCCGATGCAAAAAGGAGAAAGCGCTGATTTTTTCTCTCTGTTTTTTATCAATTCTTTTATGGACGTGTTTGGTAATTGTTATGTGTACTATTGTGACGGTTGCTCTTGTCTTTGTTTTGGAAATAAATCATTACGTAAACTGAAGTAGCTCTTGAAATGCAATATATTTGACGGGATTAAGCGATGAGAAAAAATGACATTTGTGATTTATGCAGTTTAGTGAAATATGATAATGTGAGTGTTTGAACAAACAGAAAATAAATCCTAAAAGGCCAGGGGAAAAAGAAACGAGCCTGGATCGGGAAAAAAACTCCTTTGTGGTATTTAATAGTTTCCAACATATTGATGCTTTTTGGTGCTCATTAAGATAAATGTATAAGAAAGCGTTGTGCAAAATGACAAAAGTGCTTGAAACAAGCAATCTATTCATTTTCACTTTCTGCAATGTTTTTTATTAACCCTAAATGCAAAGGTTTTCAAAAATTCGGTGTTTGATTGTTTGCTACTCCATAACAATCATCAGTATTCACCAACGTTTCTAAATTGATTTTCTAAAGTAAAATTACATTACAACCAATCAGAGTGACCGAGACGAATGTAAACAAAAGTCTCGGCCGCTGTGATTGGTTGGTTTGTGATTTTACTTTAGAAAATCAATTTAGAAACATTGGTGAATACGGGCCCAGGACAAACGCTAGGCGACGTGTCGAGCTACCAAGAATTTCGAAGATTTCTGAAATTGTTCTGTCACGTGATTATCCACCGTGGATAATCACGTGACAGAACAATTTCAGAAATCTTCAATATTTTGGTTAGAACGGGACAGATGTGAAATCGGTTTCAAGCAGAGAAAATCGAAAGACGTTAAGACGTAACGTCAAAAGTTGCGGACCAAGCCAAAATCGGCTATGCACTTCTGTTTAAAACCGCATATTTGTTATTTTTATTTGAGAAACACACATGTATTTGGTATCATATAAAAGATATTGAATTGTAATTTATTAATATATGTCGAATTTCAACATTGTTTGAATACAGACAATTTGATAAACAAAATAAATAAACTCTGACGCAGAAAATGACGTCGTCACGTGTAACAGAAATTACCAAACAAACTCGCGAGAATCCCAATAGAATAAATAGTAAGACTTTTTAAAGCGCACAAACTTTGGCAAATTACGCCAGTGATGTCACAAAAGATATAGCGTAAATCTTACGGCAGTTGGATGGTGTAAACAAACTATGGAGGAATGGAAAGAAAGAGATAAGTAGCGTCACGCTGTTAAAAAAACGTCATTTTTTCGGTATGTCTAATTTTTAAATCTAATTTATTTTTCCAATAGCGATTAGAAATCAATATAAAAAAATTTGGGACATACATCTGAGCTCTAGTTTTTGTAGTTAATTTTTTGTCTTGATTGGAGTTGAAGAAAATCATTATTTTATTGTGTTTGTAGCGTCTTAAAAATGTCACATTTTCACTAAAACGGTCCCAAACGCAAGGGTGATTTTTTCATATATAGCTTTTTTTCTAAGAAAATCAAAATATTTTGAATTTGAATTGATTTTCGACATACACCTCGGATAAAATTTGAATAAATAAATGCATTTGTCAATATCTCTTCAACTCGCGAAGATATAGAGTGTGATGTAGCGTCTTAAAAATGTCACAAAAACGCGTTTTTGACGATTTGACGTCATGTTGATTTTTTTCGGTATGTCTAATTTTTAAATCTAATTTATTTTTCCAATAGCGATTAGAAATCAATATAAAAAAATTTGGGACATACATCTGAGCTCTAGTTTTTGTAGTTATTTTTTTGTCTTGATTGGAGTTGAAGAAAATCATTATTTTATTGTGTTTGTAGCGTCATAAAAATGTCACATTTTCACTAAAACGGTCCCAAATAAAAGGGTGAATTTTTCATATATAGCTTATTTTCTAATAAAATCAAAATATTTTGTATTTGAATTGATTTTCGACATACATCTCGGATAAAATTTGAAAAAATAAATGCATTTGTCAATATCTCTTCAACTAGCGAAGATATAGAGTGTGATGTAGCGTCTTAAAAATGTCACAAAAACGCGTTTTTGACGATTTGACGTCATGTTGATTTTTTCGGTATGTCTAATTTTTAAATCTAATTTATTTTCCCAATAGCGATTAGAAATCAATATAAAAAATTTTGGGACATACATCTGAGCTCTAGTTTTTGTAGTTAATTTTTTGTCTTGATTGGAGTTGAAGAAAATCATTATTTTATTGTGTTTGTAGCGTCTTAAAAATGTCACATTTTCACTAAAACGGTCCCAAATGCAAGGGCGATTTTTTTCATATTTAGGTTTTTTTCTAAGAAAATCAAAATATTTTGAATTTGAATTGATTTTCGACATACATCTCGGATAAAATTTGAAAAAAAGAAATGCATTTGCCAATATCTCTTCAACTAGCGAAGATATAGAGTGTGATGTAGCGTCTTAAAAATGTCACAAAAACGCGTTTTTGACGATTTGACGTCATGTTGATTTTTTCGGTATGTCTAATTTTTAAATCTAATTTATTTTTCCAATAGCGATTAGAAATCAATATAAAAAATTTTGGGACATACATCAGAGCTCTAGTTTTTGTAGTTAATTTTTTGTCTTGATTGGAGTTGAAGAAAATCATTATTTTATTGTGTTTGTAGCGTCTTAAAAATGTCACATTTTCACTAAAACGGTCCCAAACGCAAGGGTGATTTTTTCATATATAGCTTTTTTTCTAAGAAAATCAAAATATTTTGAATTTGAATTGATTTTCGACATACATCTCGGATAAAATTTGAAAAAATAAATGTATTTGTCAATATCTCTTCAACTAGCGAAGATATAGAGTGTGATGTAGCGTCTTAAAAATGTCACAAAAACGCGTTTTTGACGATTTGACGTCATGTTGATTTGTGAAGAACTATTCACGGCATTTTACGATCATGTATCGATGCTCTAGATCCACTTGTTTTATCGTTGTTTGTTTGACTATCTTGCTATTTGTGGTCTACGCAACTTAAGGTTAAAATTTGAGACCCGTAACAGAAAAAAGAAAGAAAAGCATTGACCAAGGCATAAGAAAACGTTGAGATAATAGAAGACACTTTTTTAAGTAAAGCATTTCATTGATTTCATCTAATATGTTGCAGCATTTAGTCTCGGAGTTTCATTTTTCCTACATATAATGCATTTGTTGTAGACCCCATTTAAAAGAATATTCTATCTTTTGTCTGCTAACGAGTAAACTTGAAGACGATTATTTAGTAAGTATTTTCACATTTTTATTTGTTAATTTATTTTTTTTTAAATTTGCGCAAGTAGAAATATTTTAATAACAAAAATATGCATACTTGACAAGTTATATTTAGTGTATGAAACGGCTCCATTTCTCCTACAGGTGTAAAATATTCACTTTCAATATTCATTAGAGCTTGATTTTTCAATACTTACGAAATAATTCTGTTGTTTATTTATTGATAGTTGAGATTATTAATTTTGTACGGTGCTATTTTCATGTATGCAGGTATTGGTATTATTGTGAAAATGTTTTCTTTTGGCCAACATTGAAAATTTGTCATTTCTCATGTTTTGGGGAAAGTTATAACTTTCTTTACACCTTCGCGTAACGTTAACGTCGGAAAACGGTCGATATGCGTGTTACAACGTTTGTCCGCAACTTTTGACGTTACGTCTAAGCATTAGATGGGCGTGGTAGATTTTTTAACAGTAAGCTGATAAAAAAAGGTGTTGAAGATCAACCAAGAATTTGGATGGACTTCTAAAACTTTTTATCAGTTAAATTTTCAAAAATCCACCACGACCAGCTTATTCCTAGCATTTTTCACACTCTCTGCTTCAAACAACTATGAATTTAAAATTGTCAAGTATTAACAAAATTATTGGTGATTTTCTGAGATACTGGATTCCTGTTAAACGGGGATTCGAACCAATGAATAAACACCACATGTGCTACATATTTTGCTTAGTATATGAACTCTGAAGAAAAGAGAACTGGTATGCCGGACACTGAAAGTAAGTTTGGTGTTGTTATATTTTCTTTTCATTTTCTCTGTTTTTTTTTTTCATTTTTTTCATGGTCAGAGACGTCAAATCAAAACTTGTTTGTAAAAGGGTTAAGAAATGATTTCTCATTCCCAAACAGACACGCCTTTTGACGTCCTAAAAATAAAGGCTTTGTAAAACACTGTGGAAAATGAAGAAATTGCCTGTGACAAGTAATTGATTCATTTAACCCGTGATTTTGTTTAATCCAGAAAGATTGAAAAAAGAAAAAAAAATCACTTCAAATCGTCGTCTGCAACATTTTTGATTTGCACAATTCTTAGGTTTTACCGTCTAGTAATGGGTTGAAATATAGAAGACGTCATTGTTTTGTTTTTTCATTTACAATCTATTTGAGCCAAGATCTGGAAAAACGTCCCTTATAGCATTTGAGAACAACATGGTCCCCGGTCAGCCTGCGTATACACGCAGTCTGGCCAGGAACCATGTTGTTTTCCAAAAGCTTCCTCGTGATTTGTAGCAACCATATCAGAGTAACATATATGCTTGCTAGATTGCATCTAGGCACTGATTGATCTTGAAACGTGGCTGTCTCAAATGCTATAAGGGACGTTTTTCCAGACCCTTGCTCATTTATTTTCCCGCCCCTGTAATTTACATTTCTATTTTATTCCTTTCCTTCATGGTGACGCCTTTTGACGCACAATTTGACAAATCGTGGAGAATTATATAAAAAAAAGAAAGAAAAAAAAGTGCAGATATCAAGCATTTTCTCCTCTTGTCTCAACATTGTCCGTGTGAATGTGCTCAAACCTGCATTATTATGAATATTGTCCTACGAAAATAGCGTTTAATTTTAAAGGCTTTTATTCACAATCGGCTATTTGTGAAAAGGGATAAGACAATAATTCAAATTCATCCAAAACGCGGGTATAAATGATCGATGCACAGTTCCCAAAACGTAAATTGTCGATGCGCCAGTTCTGTGAAACTCGGTAAAGAAACGGTAAATTTGTTTTCTTTCTTCAAAGCAAACCCGCAAAAATTCGACATCGAGCATTTTGAATAGTTGACGTGTTTTCCTTAGGATTTTTTGTGGGTGTTTGGAAAAAATGAGTTTGCGTTATTTAATAGGGACCGATTTTATCAAATAAACAATGACGTAGTTTCGGACAAACAATAGTATATCGTGGGTGTTGTTATAAAATCTCGTAACTACGGCTTGATTCAAGCCGTAGTCACGAGATTTTATAACAACACCGACGATTTATCCAAACATAACGGTAAACCAAGTCTATTTTTAGAACAAAATCCAATGCTATTTAGATCTAAAATTGATTAGAATCTATGGCATGTACGAGGGACGGTCGGAAAGCAGTTGGCATTTTGACTAGTTCTCTAAAACCATTTAACTTTTTAACAAAATTCTTTCTACACTGTTTAAACAAATTATCCATCTATGTCTATGCATTTTTGCCATCTTCGTAGGAGCTTTACTATGCCCTCTATTTACCATGACGTAGACCCACTGTATTATGTACTGTGTAACCATCGGTATCAAATGCGCTCTGGTCTCAAATTTCTTCACATCAAGCATTTACATCAGTTCTAGACACAAATAAAAGTCATGTGGGGTAGGGTCTATGCTATTCGAAGAGTAAAACAACTTTTGTCATGGTTAATAGTTGATAATCACAACTGTAGATGCGGGGGTATGGGAGCCTGCGTAATCGTGAAGTAGAAAACATTTTTCTTTGCTAATCTGGGACGCGTTTACTTCAGCATTTATTCTTAGGTTTTTCTGAATTACTTCAGAATTGTACTTGGCAATGACAGTTTTTATTATTTGACATGAAATGACTAACTATCAATCCTCGTGAATCCACAAAAGCAACAAAATGACTACCAGCCGAATGTAAAAGTTTAATCTCTTCAGAGGTGGGGAACCAGCTCGTTTCTATGACTGCTGTGACTGAGTTTTTATCTCAAGTTCGGAATTATGAACAATTATTTAATCTTCAGTGATAATGTAGTTCAAAAACCTAACTTCTTCGCGATTAAAAAGACAAGAATGTTCTTTTGTTTTGGTTACCCTTGTTGTTCCTCTAACAAATATCCTATGATACATAAAAACCCTATCACATATAAGTGGACAGAATATTGTATATACATAACTATCTTTGAAAATAAACTGACCACATTATTGGCAAATGGATGTAGATTCCACCAATATATAATGTGTTTATACAGTTGCAAATGGAGAGACAGCAGCACGAAAAGTCCAACTACTTTCCGACCGCCCCTCGTATATGGTATCATGTAGTAAAACTATGGCTTCTGTCATTTCTTGTTTTTCACAAACGGCGAATACATCTAATAAAAATCCGTCGTTTCTTGTAAGCCGAAAAATAAAATAAAATAAAAACAACAACAATCTTATTTTAAGTATGGGATCTTCCAAAAATTTACATGGAATAGTCACACTGATATATCGCCAGTGGGGGATCAAAACCTCGTAACTCCAGCTTTGTCAAGCTGTAGTTACGAGGTTTTGACCCCCAACTAACGATATGTGAAACAGATAAATCATAAATCATTTCTTCGATTATCATTTTGACTATTAGCGGTGATTTGTTAACTTTGTTTCAGACAAAGCCTAAAGAATGGATTCTCAAAATTTTCCAGTCGTCTTAGTACTGATGACTATTCTTACTTTGACGACACACGTAGCAAGTAAAGGTATTCATTTCTAGAATTTACTAAAATTGAACTATCAAAGATGTAATAATGTCTATTAACCCTTAGATGACTTGTACATATTTAAAGTATGAATCCCGATTTATTTGCCAATGAATTTGACAAAATAGCCCTTTTTCGCATCGTTGTCTACCAGCCACAAATATCGACAAAGACAAAGGCAAAACAAATCATCGCTTTTCAAAGAAAGCATCGTAACTGCAGCGAGGTTTTCGTTGAAAGGCAGTAAAATATTTATAATCACAAGACAATGGGGGTGTACATTAACTTTCAAGAGCGACATGAATTCTAAAATGCTAAACAGACTGCAAACAGGCAGAACGTGATCTGGATTCAACATGGTCTAATATGCTAAAATACGGACATAATATAAACCAATAATATATCTGTAGCTCCGATTGGAATATGATTCCAATCGGAGCTACTCCGATCTTATTGCTTCTCAAGATCTCTCGGACGTTATACAGAGGTCATCATGAACCAATTTTGTACAAATTACTCTGCAAGCACAACACCAGAAGCAAAATACACAACTTTTTAAGGCTACACAAGAAAACTATTTAAACAAACAACGTTCAAAAAGTCGAAAGTACCTTCATAAATGTGAAAAAAACTAATAGATAAAAAATGATATGATTGGCCGATTATTTATGCCATATTTCACTTGAATTACATAGGCCTATATAACCAATTTCAATAGATTGTTTTGTTTTAATGACGCCATTTACGCGCATTTACTTTCACGTTCAATATGGCGGCCTCCATATTACGGTCGATGTATGTCCAGTTGCAGACAAACTCTAGCGTGGAAATTTAAACATAATCCTTAATACACTCCAGTCTCTATATATCTTACAGCTCTACCCGACTGTGTAAGTTCGTGTTCCGGACAGACGGACGGTGACTATCAATCCTGTCTGGGATGTCACGTGTACGTCACGTGCTCTAATCAGCTGATGTACGATAATAGACCCTGTCCAGCCGGCTTGGTCTGGGATGATAACGTGAAGCGATGCGAGTGGACGTCCGAGACGTGCGGACAAGACGCGGAAGGTACAATATTAACCAGTTACTTTAAACGACAAAGTTCTAGACTGGTCAAAATTCAAAGATGTTGAAAATGGGAAATTCAAGGGAATGAAATTTCATATGTTTTTATCTTTGTAGCAGACATTGTGGAAAATAAAGAATTGCTTTTTACAAGCAATTTCTTCATTTTACACAATGTTTTTGAAAGCCTTTATCTTGTGGAGTATCAAAAGGTGTCACTGTGTTGTAATTCGTTGATTTGTGTTTGGGGGTCAAGAAACACATTTTAATTGCGACAGCTACTTCAGCTAGAAGCATATGTTACCAGCTTTTCTCACAACAGTAAAAATACAGTATCCTATCAGCTGATTATCCCAGATAATTCGTAATTGATCAAAACGTTTACGGTAGATATTTTGGGAGCAGTCATGAATGCAAATGTACAGAGGTTTTTTCTGGATTCATTATGCTCCTTGATGCCTGAAATGAGGACACGTTTTATTAAAGTTCTGAATACACATTTGATTTACAGATCCTGCAAACTGTGTAAGTTCCTGTTCAGGACAGACGGACGGTGATTACCAATCCTGTTTGGGATGTCACGTGTATGTCACGTGCTCTAATCAGCTGATGTACGATAATAGACCCTGTCCAGCCGGCTTGGTCTGGGATGATATCGTGAAGCGATGCGAGTGGACGTCCGATACCTGCGGACAAGACGCGGAAGAAGATACAAACGATGATTACCAGGATTCCGACGATGATTATCGGGATGAAAACGAAGAAGATCAAGACCAAATTAATAGTTCACAAGATACAAACGATGATTCCCAAGATTCAAGCGAGGGTTCTAAAGACTCAAACGAGGATTCAACAGATTCGAGCAAGGATTCCAAAGATTCAAGCAAGAAGTCAAAAGACTCAAGCAAGAAGTCAAAAGAGTCAAGCAAGAAGTCAAAAGATTCAAGCAAGAAGTCTAAGGATTCAAGCAAGAAGTCTAAGGACTCAAGCGATGATTCAAAAGATTCAAGCGAGGATTCCAAAGAATCAAGCAAGAAGTCTAAAGATTCAAGCAAGAAGACAAAAGATTCGAGCAAAAAGTCAAAAGATTCAAGCAAAAAATCAAAGGATTCAAGCAAAAATTCCAAAGATTCAAGCGATAATTCTGAGAGTTCAGATAGTAAGTTTATACAAATTATTTTACTTGTTTTTGTCAGCTCTGCATAATTCACATGATCAGGAATATTGCATAGGATCTTTTATACATATAAAGACAAATAAGGACCAGATGGACATGTGTAATCTTAGTCAAGTCTAATCAGGACCATTAGATCTATTGTTGTCTTGTAGTTAATACAAGTGACGACGAAACTGCAAGGGAGCATCTTTGGGCCTGATGAGACTGCTAGTAGGCCTATACACATGGTAATCTGGATCCATGTTGGTCTTAAATACCATAAGGGCATCCATCCAGATTATGGATTTCATCATTTTACAGTAACCTAACTTGTTATTGTTTTAATAACAATAGGAAAATGTATGTTATGAATAGAGGTATATCATTTATCAGAATAATAATATCATCAGAGCTACATAAAAGTGAGCATTGGAGAAATTCTGCCTTATTATTCCAATTCCGTGTTGTGGTTACAATGTACTGATTAGAATCATTTCGACGAGACGATACAATGACTACCCACAGCAAAGGAATTTTTGGGCAATAAGTGAACTATTTCATTTTGAAAAGCATTCACGCCGTCTTAAATGTAGCTCTGTCTATTGAATGATGAACATTGAAGTGTGGAATACACTGTATCTTCTAACAACATTTTGTCCACCATCAGTCTATCAGAAGGAGACAGTACCGAGGACTGTACTCATAAACAAATCCTAATTGGTTGTTTAAATCTAGATTACATTACAAGCCATCTGATTGGACGAGGCGTATGTCTCGGCCAATCAGATCAACTGTTATGTAATTTGTAAAATAAATTTAGAAATAGACTGGTTTGTGAAAACCATCCCGAATCTGTGACTAAAACTAAATATTATTATTTTCAATATGACGATATTTCAGGAGACACTGCTGGTATTTGTGAGGAGGTTGAATGTTCGAGCTGGAAGTTTGCTTACGCCGAGTGTCTGTCCAACAAGTCCTTTGTCACCGTATCGGTATGCTATACTTGTATTACATATATATTGATTAACTTAAAATAATCCTCATTTACTTTTAATCTAAACTCTCAACACGACAATTATGTAGACTTTTCTGATCTGAAAGCCCCTGCATATAAAACATTGATGCTGATAAAGATAGGAATTATGTACGGCATAAAGAAGAAATGTTTTAGGCAAAAGATGAACAATCTTGTTGTCATCAATTTGTCCTTTGTTTGAATGTGTTCTGTTACATATTGTACACACAATCCTTTTGTATCAGTGTCCGTTTTTTCATCAACTTACAGAAATGATTTGTCACGCAAATGACGAAAATCTTCTTTGCCGTCATTTTCAAATTGTAGCGTATCATAACTGTAACATATCTATGAAAATAATTGTCATGATTAAATTCGATCTCGTTAGTGGGAGATAAAAACCTCGTTACTACAGCTTGAAAAGTTCAATTTATGTAAAAGGTCATGCCTTCATCTAACTCATATGATTTGGAGTAATGGTTAAGCTCTTTGATATTCTGATTTTTTTTTTCGATTCCTTCAAAAACATTTATGTCAGTCATTGCGTCTTCATATGCTCAATTCTTGCTATTATGTCAGTTTTCCACAACATGATGCCTTTAGTCAAGTGGGATTTGTAACAAGTCTTTGTGTTTTTTTATTATCCTAATACAAACTTTTGTTCTCGGGACTGCATGTTCAGGCATAAACCTCGGGCTTCATCTTCGGTTTTTATTTGCGCATGCAGCCCGTTGCACATCGCTTTTAAATATTATAACAATAAAATCTGTAAAATTGTTATAATTGCATACTTTAATCGGCATCTCTTTATCCACAGCTTGTCAAGCAGGTATCTGATTCTGACTGTGATCTAGATACGAGTTACGGCGTGTCTGATCGAGGTCTATGGGTAGATGCTGGATGTCGCGGTGTATTCAGGGCCTGCCAGTGTAGCTCAACAACCGCCATCAGCTGTGACAGCTGGAACTTCCGGTACGCCGAATGTCCCGTGACGTCACCGGAAACAATCTACAATGTCAAGGTCACAGAGAAAAGATCGGTATCGGACTGCGAGTTTGGAACAAGTTTCGGGACAAACGATCAAGGGTTGTGGGTAGACAAGGGATGTCGAGCATCGTTCGAGGTCTGTAGTTGTTCGTCTAGACAGATGGTGAACTGTGACAGCTGGAAGTTCAAGTATGCTGAATGCCCAATCGACGCCCCTAATGGGATCCTGCAGATAACAGTCTCCGACAAGCGATCTGTCTCCGACTGTGTCTTCGGCGAGAGTTACGGGATCAACGAAAACGGGGTCTGGGTCGATAAAGGGTGCAGAGCTGCGTTTGAAGTTTGTCTGAATTAAACAGTAGACATACATGTATAATGTACGAAAAAAAACATTGTGTGAATTTGAGAAGTACAAACAGTTGCCACTCGTTATGACATAACCTGTTCATTCGAATTTCTGTTAATGACAAAATGGAAAATAAGCAAAGTAAAAATGAATCAAGATTGGCTAAAAATTAACTGCATCAATGGTCGATTCGAACAGTAAATGGATAGAAAATGATTTTCCCGCACTATTTCTTAATTTGTTTTACTACATTAGACACTAACCTGATTTTTAATTGGACGTCTTTCAGACGTCCAATTCCTATAACCACTTTTCGACAGGCGAAATGGGTTTTCATTACCAAAAACCCCTTCTCCGACTCAATTGCCAGTTAATCAAAATTCAAAATAGATTTTGTGACCATACAGGAAAACTGTCGTATCTTTTCCTGCTTTCTATGTGTTCTCTTACTAAGCACTATAAGATTCATTGTCCGATTCAATTCATGCCACGTCTTTACTAACTTTACGATCTTTTTTACGATTTAACCATTTTCTTGTAGTGATTTGACTTTCGTGATATTGTGTAAAGGGTAAGATCGTTAGAAAGCAATACATGCAAACACTATATTAAAAAAGTTAACAAACGCCCTAGATATCATCAACTGCAGCGATAGCTCAAACGGGAAAGGGCTCGTCTCGCAACCCGATTTCAGTTTGAAATTTGGAACGCCGTTGGTTCGAAACCAGTTCGGGCCATTTCTTCTGTGTAACGTTTGTTAAACGTTTGTTTTTCTTTATGTGTTTACTGAAAGTAGTCATTTTAGGATGATTACTCTATTTAATGCACGTATTGTGTATGACAAATTCTTTTTCTTTGATCATTGTTGTTTAAGTCTTTGACATATTTAAAGACACGGGGTTTCCACGCGACGTGCCGAGCCCGGATAGCTCAGTCGGTTACGTCGGAGTCTGTCAATCCAGGCGTCTCGAGTTCGAACCCCGGCTCGGCCAGTATCCATTCTGACATTTGACAAAAGTCATTTGTCTCTCACCAATGGATGTGAATCATCTATGTGAGAGAGCAGCTGGAGGCTCGGTTTGGATATTGTGGTTGTACTGGTGCGAGAAATACCAGGAACCCACGGTTAGGTGCTCCAGCCGCCGCGATATGACCCTGGTAGTTGAAAACGGCGTAAAACCCCAATAAACTCAAACTCCACGCGACGTATTTGTAAAACAGGGTTTCAAATTGATTATCGGGGATTGCGTTCATTTCGCAATTCGGTTTCGACTCGACGACAAATCTGGGTTCCACCTGAACAGCCTCAGATGAGACGCTAGTGATATCCACCTGTTCAGAAAAATAGTTGCTCTTACGAGTTTAATTTTTTTTCTCCAGAATCTGTATCACTGATACTCGACGTTATCATGACCTATTTACATACTGATCAATGATCATGACAACAATGATTATAACTAGTATAAGACCGATTGATAGTGATCTGTATTTATTACGTTTAAGTGACCCTTTTACGTGTATTATTCTAAGAAGATGAAGCAATGAGTCTGCAACAGTGACAATGGTACCTAGATGATAGGGTGAATATGTGTACAGATAGGGACATTGCAATTTTCAAATGTTCGTTGATAATGATATGAAGATTTAAATTGCGTATTGTACTCCATTGCCATTTTCCCGACGGCACGTTCCCAATTTCTTCTTTGTCTGTACATGTGTAGATGTAAGGATGCTGCGGTAGTACTGGTATGATGAATCCATGCTTAGGTGCTCCAAATCATCTGGTATTTTGTTTCGGGAAAAATATGTATTGAATTTGTTTGTTTTGTAACCACAACCAAGAAAAACTGCTGCCGTGTTTTTTCAATCTAAACACGAATAAAAATCAAAGTGCTTGGATCACTGTATTTAGACGTCTCTGACTGATTGAGCGGAATTGTATGTAAATGAACGGCGTTTCATTACTTCATCTCGTTGAATTTGTGTTTTGGTCGATTCTAAATCACTGCGGTCGTTTTTTCCCTTACGATGGTGGAGATAAAAGTCGAAAAAAGATGATAAAAAAGAACAATGTCTAAGTTGAATTCGAACCCAGGGCCTTCCAGATATAGACATGTGAAAAGAGTACAATTGTGAGTGCTCTGCCGAGTGAGCTATCGCAGATTTCATTTATGTAGCGCGTTGGCTTACATTTTTTAAAAAAAAATACATTGCTTTGTATCGTCATTCATAAAATAAACGAAAGATGTAACTGACGATAATACTCATGGTCAAACCGAAACAAGAAGACAAAATTGCTAATCACATGGCAACAATTGAATTGGGTAATAAAATTGACAGTGATTATTCATAGAGACAAATCAGTTGTCTTGTAACGGCAATCAAATCAATTTGAAGTCTGAGAGTTTTTTTTTTGGTAATACAGCCGATTTCGTATGTCCGAAACCGATCTTATAGAATTAAACGTTAAACGTCTTATATGAGAATGAATAACATTTCTATCGTTCATGTACAATCTCGCTCAATCAATTTGAGACGTCCAATTACAGTGCTCTCAGCACTTTGATTAATATCGTCGTTATTCTTCAAATACCTCGTTCAAATACCTTGGTTTAATCTGTAGTTATGAGGTTCTCGAAGAAAAAGCAGTGATGTACCATTATTGTCATAAGTCAGTAAAAATTGGCACTGTCGACATAAAATCACCTCAATTTAGTTTGAATTTTCCTCTTGAAAAATGTTAACCAATTTATGAACAAGCCTTTGGAAATGGTTGTTTGAAAAAGACATTAGATATGACTTGATGCATTTTCGAAGGACGAAAAATAATTGTCCAAATTAACCCTTTCCCGATCAAGACCTGGTTTTGACGTCCCTATTAAAAAAGGTTTGTGAAAACATTCAGGCAAAAGACGAAAATGCTGATAACCAGCATTTTCTCCTTTTGCCTCAATATTTTCTAAACTTCATTATTCAGGGTTTGAAGCCACAGTAATTGACAAAATTGATGTGCTCCTTATAACTCGGGAAATATTGAGGTAAAGGGGAAATAGGCTATTGTTGATACGCATATCATTGTATTTTACCTTAATGTTTTGCAAGAACGGCATTACTTAGAAAAGAGTTTTCATAGTTGAATCACATAATACATTTCGTTATTCTTATGATAGAAAGAAATATTCTTCATTTTACTCTGCAAAGGTTGCAAACACCCGCAATTTTTCTGTATATACAATGTTATCAAAATTTCACATGTCAATTTGTAACGTGTATTTTTTTAAACGAACTTTAAATCATTTTGATTGGTTAAATTCTTACACAGATATTGGATAACCTTGAGTTATCATTGTTTAAATTTTAGCTGAAAAGGGACCCTTAAAGCTATTCAATGTTTCCATACCAGGCTATGTCTAAGTGCAATCTTGTCAAGGTCTATGCTACTCTCTTATCAATGATGTGTGAGTAAAAAATAAAGTTATAGAATATCAACATGGATATTTACTAACAGCCTGGATCCAGATCAGCCTGAGTATTGCGTATACACGCAGGCTGATCTGGATCCAGATTGTTCACAAATGCTATATAGGACCCTTTTCCAGATCGTGGCTCAGTTGTAGATTTATAATCATGACGACCTTGACATAATTCATAAACTTGTATAAGCCTCCATGAACAATCGTACATTTGTGCGAATGACGACAATTAACTTGTTTTGTACATCTAATAAAGCAGATAGCATCAAAATATGTTTTAATTTATACATTTTGAGAGTGATATATAACTTTATCTATCTATATAATTAATCTTTGTTGAACCATTTCCCAAACAACACATGATTTTGCCTTCTCTCTCAGAGAAGACATGTTTTGATAAGTATTGAAGAAGAAAGAGAGAGAGAGAGAGAGATAAGAAGAAAATGCTGATGATGCACAGCACTGTCTTTTTATTGCTCAATATTTTTTATGCCAAAATGAACTGCTTTTCTATATATTTGATGTCAATAATGATGTCGCCTGTGTCATCTTTCAAGTTAGAACAGTCGTATGTGTTATTGATGTGGTTGTTGAAGGCAAGATGTTTTGAGCATTGATTGTTACACACAAAGTCTCTTTTTAAAGGTTTTTTTTCATTGCCAGTCAAGACATGGAGCAATTGCGTTAACATTCGATGCTGTCGAAGCATTTCATTATCTCATAAACGACTAAATGCAGACCACTCTATTGAATGCTAACGAGGACAACAAATCATGTCTTTGCAATGAAATGATTTATGTATGTTATATAGCTTGTAGACACCGCCCCCCAAAAAAGAGAAACAAACAAAAAAAAAAAAAAAAACAAAAAAAAAAAAAAAAAAAAAAAAAAAAAAAAAGAAAAAAAAAGAAAAGAAAAAACGTAACAACAATTTGTTTAAATGTAATACATCCATCATAAGATACCAAACAGTTAAAGAAATTTCGGGCGTCATCTGTGACAACGGACATCTACGATGATATGCGCTAATTAATCTCCGCGCATCATCCGTGACCACGGAAATTGCATCAAGTATTCGGTATCTGATCATGGGTGGAATCTCTTATCTTTCATCTCGATGTCCTGCCAGAAAAAACACCGTAATGCTTAAAAATAGAAACTTTAGCATCCAGAGCACAGCAAATGGTCATTGACCTTTTCGAATGTTCCCTGAATGTCTAACGTTACATAAATGAAAGGTCTTGTTTTACAAAGCTAATCACTGATCTGATACACTTTTCCGAACGCGACCGAGTTTAGAAGTATCTCATTGAAATTATTTGGGGGAAATGAGGGAAAAGAAGAAAATGCTGATTATTTGAAATTTACAATTTATCCTCAGTGTTTTTTTCTATGATGATGCTTTGAAAAGATTTTTTGTCGTAAACCACACATTTAGAATTGAAATAGTCTAGAACATTTCGTTTGACTTCGGAAAGGTTTATAGTAGAAGACAAATGCTATTTATTTGCTAGCAATTTCTTTCTTTCACTAATTTCTTAGCTATTTTAGACAAATCTTCATTCTTTTGTAACGTTGATTTTTTCGGCGACTTCTCGAGAATTCATCTAGAATACATTTTTAAAAGGTTAACTTAAATGAATATATTCTTCAAACGCAAAGTTATTACTTTTAGAACAGTTGTCTCATCAAGCCAAATAGTGCTTATGTATTTTAGTGAATTGACCTATTCCAAGGGACAAATGATGCGAAATATCGTTGTTGTAAATGCAAAAGCTCGTATCTCGATTTTGGAAAATTTTAAAGGGAAGGGAAAAAGTGTAATACCTTTTCCCAAACTGAAATGTTTTTCTTGAAATTTGGTCATATTGTTAACAAATAATGTACCATTAATACTGATCAGTAAACATATCTCAAAACCTATGAGAATTGTCTTAAATGGGCACATAATTTTGTACTTTGAAAATCGCAAGAATCGACATACGAGGTTTTGCATTTACACCGACGAAAAGACATTTGTGTTCATTGCATATAGTTAGCCCTACCGAAAATAATGCTACCGTTTCACGTATAATTGATAATTGAACTACATGTATAGTAAAAGAGGTGTAAATATTGCAAATGGGCCATTTCTTTCTTTTCCTACTATTTTCAATGGCTATTTCAAAATGACTGCTTTACAATTTCAATTCAAATTAGGACGGAACCATTTTTACTTCTGCTTAATACTTTTACAGACAAGACCTGATTTTAACGTCCCTTATAGAAAAGCTTTGGGGAAAATAGAGGCAAGAGAAGTAAATGCTGGTCACCAGCATTTCTTCCTTTTGCCTCAATATGTTTGCTCTATACGGTACAAAATTCTGAATAAATTCTTTTTGTGTAATCTTAGTAATATAGCTTTGAAATTCGCACCGTCGAACCGAGATTTTTTTAAGAAAAATCGACGATGTACTGTTATGCATTCTCACCAATCCCCTTTATTCACGTATTGTCACAAAACCTTGATTTGGTGTTATTTGAAATACTGCGTAAATGTCTTAATTACCTTTTGCTGATGAACAAGTGCGTTATTCTTCATATTCAGCCAAGCTTGTACCGTAAAACGGATGCTTGCAGATAATAAAGATAACCGAAAATTAATCATTTTTTATAAGGTATATAGTAGCTTAAGTCATAATTTGATACCGTCAGCTTTAACTTCGGAGTTATTGCCTATTTGTTTTTCGTACATCGACTGTGAGTAATGTTTTCTTTGTCTATTTATATTTCTCTTTGTCTTAGTGTATCTCTTTCTCTTTTTATTATGTTTCCTAATCTCCACTCCATTTCAAGCGATATATTAATGAATGGCAAACATAGATAAACTATCCAAAGACGACATATGGAAACGACAGAAGCGAATACATAATACATTTATGGTAACCGTCTGTGTCGAGAGGCAACGAAAGAATAAGGGCTCAAAAATAAATTTTCTATGTATGATGATTTTATATAATATCTTTAAAGAGACATTTCATTGATATTTTCTCACAAATTTTACTTTAATTTTTCCCTGAAAAAGCATATTAATTTTGAAATTTCTGAAAAAGGGGAGGGGGGTGTCTCACCCTATTAGAAATTCCCATAGGGTTGTGCCCATGCTCAGAATTTCATGAAATTTGGTATGAAGTTAGTATTCTGTATCACGGCGTTATTCCCGAAATATTTTCCAAAAATCTTTTCTGTAAAATAATTTTCTAAGAATTTTAAGATTTTTGCTTAAAAATGGGGGGGGGGGGGTATCTTAACTTAAAGAGGCCATATACGCCAAGGTTTCTTATATTCGAGCCAAATTGTTCCCCAAAATAATGTCTTATAATTTCTCTTCGTGTATAAACCAGAAAAGTATATATTACTCTACAAAAACAATTTGCTAAAAGATTTTGTATGACCTCATCGACAAATTTTCTAGTTCTAAATATTTTGACCAAATTCGGGTCTAAAATGCTGGCTTTAATTTTCAAAGGAGAGAGCGATAAGGAAGCGATCGATCTGCAATCTTGCACAACCGATTCCCTGTTCCTTCAAAGAGACATAACATTCTCTTTTCTTTTTTGAAAGTATATCTTGAGGCCGAGATCGGTTATTCTAACGTTGTTTGCAGTTTTTGCTTACGGGAAAAAACACACATTTAAAGTTGAGACAGAAATGACAAATTCCATGTACATCTGAACTGCTGTATACAATTTGTTTAATTGTAGCACAAATATAGGCCTATATTTCATGTAAACAGCGCAATACTTTGGCTCGAAAGTTTCAGAATTTTCAGAAGGAAATATGCCCTTTTAGATAAAAGTAAAAGTAAAATTAAAGAAAAAATATCTGTGAAGTGTCACTTTAAGCACGTATGGTGCCCTTAACGGTTGTAAATCATTACTAACATCAAAGCACCTCGTGCAATTTCGGATGTCATCCGTAGCAACAGAAATTGACTAGGATAATTCTCGTCATTTCCCGTTGCCACGGATGACGCCCAAAATTAACGAGGGTATCTCTCGTTAACTTCCATTGGGACAGATGATGCCCAAAGATGCATGAGATGCTTGATATCTAATGAAGGGTTGTAATCGTTAAGGTTATTTTCTTTTGATCCCTGCGTAATTGCTTATCGTTCCTGAGGAATCACATGCCATAATATTTTTTCAATAATTCTGTTATTATCATGACCGATTTGAATTGGTGTGTCTTGCAATTTCCGCGCGCCATTTTGAAACGTATCAATTGCAGAATGAAAGGCCTTGATTTAAGGACCACGATGAAATAAGCGGGTTAAATACATTCTTTTTTATGCCAATCTTCTGCGTCAATTATATCTTCAATATTTCATTTTAAAAGTTTTTGTAGATCTGTTTTTACCTAGTATGTGTTGACATCAATTTTGTATCTCTATTGTCGATTTCATTTGACATAGCGTAGTTTTAGCTTTTATTATAATTTATGACACACTTGAGCTTTTCCCTAAAACTATTTAAGACATACAATGTATTTTCTTTCATTCCTTACAGCTGTTTACTAGGATTTGAAATCCCCTTCATGTCTGTTAAGTTATTTGGAGAATATGATCGTGTCTTGTATAAAGGTCTGTGTCATGTCAAATGGAATCATTAATAAAAAGTGATAACACATTGTCGATGTTGTTGCAAATCCTCGTTTATCTCACGATAAATGACCTGGCAGAGCAGCCCATGCTAATCGAATGGAATGCTCTGCCAGGTCAATTCTCGTCCGCTATAACTTAATGCTTTAAGCAATCTGTAGTTACGAGGTTTTGCAATAACACCGACGATTTTCTTTATATTTGTATAACATTAAAATCCGTTACTGCAGAGTGACGTCTTTTGACTCCTATAAAGAAAAAGGCCTTGGAAAACATTGTGGAAAATGAAGAAATTGTTTGTGACAAGCAATTTCCTCATTTCCCACAATAGTTTCTACCCTTAAAGACCAAATTTCCTTACTTTTTTAGCTTAGAATTGTCGTCTGCTATATATTTCGATTTGGACCAGTCTAAAATTTTGTCGTTTGGTAATGGGTTAACTACGAGTTTTTGGTCTCAAATCGACGTCATATTCCTTTTGCACGTTACGTTACAGATAAACGAGACGGACAATGATTGGCTTACTGCTAACGAGCATATTGCTAACGACGTTTAGCTTTGTTCATATCCACGCTTTTATTATCAAAGGTAAGAAGTTGTCCCATGAGTTTTTATCCTTTCCTAAACGGCGAAATTTAAGATTAGGTTGGCTTGAAAGCTGCTGCAGACGACAAGACATCTGTTAAAAGATATATGAAAGTGTAAAATCTAGCGAAGAAAATATTGAGGAAAAGGGAGAAATTCTGATTATCAGTTGTTTTCACAATCATATTCTCGTCAAAACATAACTTGTTTGGCAAAGGAATATAAACAGGTTGGTGAAATTTCCCGATCGGGCAATATTGCCCAATCGGGAAGTTTCACCAACCTGATAAAAGGAGCATTGTCTAACTCAGGGCTTTTTTAAGGGTTGGGGGAAGACACCTGACGCTGGTAAAATGGGGGAAATCACATGCCGCATCCTAGTTTTGGGGAAAATAGTCAAATATAGAAATAGTACCTTTGTCAAGCTAAAACCCTATTATACCCGAGCTACAGTAGACTTGAGAACCAGCAGGACTAGTTTGTAAAGCTGCAGCAATAGTGAGAAAAGTTTACTTTTCATTTTATTTGGGTTTATAGTGTGATTTTCTTAAAATTTGTCATTGGTTTTAGAGGGGAAAATTCATTTCTTGGGGAAAAAAGTGTATTATTTCTGGAGGGGAAGACGCTGGAAACCAGCATCACTTTCTTAAGGGGAAAAACCCCTTAATTTAAAATTAAACTGATACATTTACACGAAAAATAAAGGGTTAGACTGTGTCCTAGTGCAAATAAGCATAGGAACATCGACAAAAACTGGAAAAGAGTCATCATGGTGATTGTGAAGAACATGGGTCCAGATTGGCCTGTACATAAACCAAGTCTGATCTGAACCCATGTTGTTCTCTAATATCCTTTTACATGTAGTGACATGATCTATTTCCAGGATCATGTATCATTATCCGACTGCATCTTTGATAAAATGCTTTGGAAATATGGTAATCTCAAATGATTGAAGCAATTTCTTAGTAAGCATTAAAGTGATCAATTAAGGTATACATACGTACATGTATGACCCATCATTAAAAACACCACTTTCTAGCCATTGGACATGCATCAAATTACACACACTTGTAAGTACGCTTCAAATAAATTGATTCACCGTGCCGGATTTCAAGATTATGCTTCAAGAAGGAAATAATTTAAAAATATATTTTTACTCTTTTTTCATATACAAGGGAGGTAATTTATAACATGTTTGTCAAATATTTCCATAATTATGCATTGATTCAAATTCTAATCCGTTTAAAATACTTTTGTTTGTATTTGGAATGGAAGTTTAACAAAGTATAGGACTTACCACGGTGGGGATTGTGCATGCTGGGATGGGTAAATCTACGGACAAATTTGCCTCGCTTCAGGTAAGACATTTTGCAATAACTTCCTTATTTCTGCGTCAATTCTAAAACGGTTTGTTGCATGTACCCCGCCTAACTGAGCTCTTTCCTCCGATGTATGCTTTACACGAAACCTTTTTGTACTTTTTGCGAAAAGTGATCCCAACCGACCAGAAAAACGACAAAAAATCTGATCGTTTTTCAGGCCTGTTGGGATCAATTTTTGGGGAAAATATTGGGAGTTTTCAGATAAGTGATACACCTGAGGAAAGCGCTCAGAAAGGTGGGGTACATGCAACAAACCGCTTGAAAATTGACACAGAAATAAGAAAATTATTGCACAATTTCCTACCTGAAGCGTGGCTTATTTTGCCGTAGTCGTTATCATTTCGTTTTCTGGTTAGTTGGGATTAATTTTTGGAAAAATTAAAAGGATACCACAAATAATCCATGTATCCGAGGAAAGAGATTTTCAAGGCGAGGTACATGCAACAGACCTTTAGAAAATCGACAAAGAAATAAAGGAGCTATTGCAAAATATTTGACAAGATTCGAGATTATTTTAGTCCGTATTCGTTATCCATCCCAGCATGCACAATCCCCACCGTGTTTACTGGCTCTTTTTAAATTTTGCTTCTGGCTCTTTGGTGCTAATGATGGGTTGTATACGTTAAGGTTTTCAAAAGTTATCATCGATTTTTCCGACAGAGTCAAACGCTATCGGCGCTCATTTCCACATTCCGTCGATACGGAACGATTTTTTCCATTTAACCGTGGCTTAATTGCGGACAAACAAAACTATTTCGAGGGTGATGTTAAAAAATCTCGTCACTTCGGCTATGTTCAAGCCGTTGTTGCGAGATTTTATATAACAACACCGACGGTTTATCAATATATAACGTTAAAACAGTCTATATTGTGCACAAATTCGTTACCTGTTTTTTTTTATTCCAAACAGATTGTGTAGACAATTGTGTCGGGAAGCAAGACGGGAGTTTCCATCCTTCCTGTGAGAGCTGTGATAAATATGTACAGTGCGCACACGGAAAAGCAAATATAGGGACGTGTGCTGAAGGTTTGCTTTGGAACCCAGGTAGAAATGCCTGCGACCGTACGACTATAACGCCTAATTGTCCCGGTAAGTACCATGATCCCTTAATCACAAATCAGCTAGATTATAAATCCCTTTACAAACCACAAAATGCAACCCATTCCCACACACTGACACTTTTTGACGCACTTGGTGAAAATTATTTGGGAAAACATCGTGAAAATGAAGAAATTGCTTGTTACAAGCAATTTCTTCATTTTCCGAAATGTTTTCTAACTCAAAATGAAAAGAAATATATGTATAAAATTTAATCAACTTTAATGCCTTCTTCAACACCTTTTAAATTGAATCAGTCCATTTTTTGCCATCTGTTAATGGTTAAGGGTGGTTCGATTTGAAAGCTGCCACAGACGAGTTATTTGGAGTAGTTCCCATAAGACTGTTCTGACCATCCTCATACCTGTGGTCAAGAAACCTAGGCATTTGGCCGAATGAAAATGTCAAACCAATCAGCGTCGAGATAGACAATGATAAACGAAGATTTTGATTTACTGCCACAGAACTAGGTTGAATGAAATAGATGGACTAGCTAAATTATAGCTCGAATTACCAAAATGTAGCTATGAACAGTTCCAGACTACTAAAAATGGATTTCATGGAATTGTTCGTTACTACATGTCGTTATACAGTTTTCACCTCCAGTGACGAAACTCCAAGACCATGGTACATTGTACGACGCGTGCTGTACAACGCGTTTTGCGCTGTACAAAAAAAAAAAAAAAAAAAAAATGAATACGTTCGAAAACAGTGTAACTACATCTTATTCAATTCGTAGTCACGGCGTTGTTCAGATTATTTGGTTTGTTGTTGCAGCACAGTAAAGCTTGTTGTGTTACTATTTTTAGACACCAGCAGCAGCACGACAACAACAACAACGCCAGCTGCCGGCGACGGCTACTTACAGTGGTGCCACAGCCACGGTCTGTATGTGAGGGGCGACGTTGAGGAGACTGAGTGCTTGTTTGACATGGGACTGAATAAAGTAGCAACGGTAAGATTGGATGGGGGCTTAACTCGCGTGCAACAATAGCAACGAATTTAGTGCTAAAATAGACTGTTTTTCCGTAATAGATCTATACTCCTCACAAAAAGTTAAGCAACAAAGATGCTTTTCTTTCTCAAATATGTTTTATCACATCTAATGATCTATGTTTTGTACAATTCAAAGTTGGGGTCTTATTACACAAATTACGTTAAATGATTGAAAAAATCATCAAACAATAACAAAGTTACAGATCCTCGAAAACCGTCACGACAAAACAATGGTACAAAACGTCACTCGCCAGCAGTTCAGAATGTGTAAAAAGTTGTTTTCCAGCCACTTCAGGCCATGATCGAGCATCAAGTACCTGGTATGACCCCTGCGATGTTCAACACACGCCCGAACATACCTTGGTATCAAGCAGATTTGTCTGTCTAATGTCCGTTGTGGATTGATTCTCCATTCTGTCTGCAAGACCTTTTGTAGTTCATCCAGAGTCTGTGGGCGAACATGCTGACCATAGACACGCTCTCAAAGAATGTCCCGTGTATGTTCTATCGAATTAAGGTCTAGAGACGCAGCAGGCCAACCTATATGTCTGATGTTGTTGGTCCACAGAACTTCAGTCACAATTCCAGAACTATAGGGACGGGCATGTCCATCCATTAACATAACAGTTGGATCTGTTTACTGTGCCAGAAGGATGATAACAGGCGTGATGATCTCGTCCCTGTACCTTACACCCGTCATTGTAATAATTCGCAGACGAATTCCTGTTCGGTATGTTCGTTATGATCTCGCCGAAGGACTAGCGTTTGCATTCCGATGAAGAAGCGTTTATTTACCGATCTGTCCGAAAAGGTTAACGAACTGCTAACGAAACACACCGATCCTGACGATGCCATTCCGAATATGACGTTATATTCGTTACTCAAACGGTAGGGGTTCGTTGATGTTTGGGAACGAATTGGGGGTATATTTCGGAGAAACATCGTTGGCTGTTCGGCACATTCGCTACAAGTTCGTTACATGTTCGGTGTATGGTCGGTACACAATCGTTGCAAACCAAAGTTCATAGAATAAAATGACAACGAACGCTGCGAATTTCGCACTTGACATTCGGTACGAATTCGGTGCCACTATTCGGTAAGGTGGGACAGGCCTATTAAACGACGTCATAAAAAGCGCGCGTAACTGCAACGTTGTTTATAGCGAATTCAGTCGTCGTAACGTTACTTTCCACCCACTTTTAAGTGCGTTATAAGCAAAAAGTATTTGAAATTTAGTTTGTTTCAACTAGAAAATATATTTAAGAGTAAGACTTACTGATAAAACTTGCAGTTTACTACTCAAAACGAACGTAATATGCCGATTTGTACAGGACAGATCCATTTATTCATATTGTTGACCCCGAAAGAAGTTCCGGCATTGTCATTTTTTTTTTCATGGAGTTACGAAAAAAAATTTTTAGCCAATCAAAACGCTCGGATTTTAATGAAATCAACTATTATTAAATTATTGTCAGATAAAAAATGATTCTTAGTCATTGTATGAATTTCGAGGTACAAATAGGCTGAGTTTATCGTTGTATTTTTCATAAACTTTCGGTGTTGTTATAAAATCTCGTAAATGCGGCTTGAATCAAGCCGTAGTTACGAGATGTTATAACAACACATACGAAATACTATTGTTGTCCTTAATTACACCGCGGTTAAATGGATAAAGTCGTTCCCTTTTTCAGCTGTATTCAGAACTCCCATCGGCTTCCAATGACGGTACAGGGATCGCCTGTATCAAAGGGGTCACCTGGGGCTTCCGTGACATCACTAACAAATATGGGTCAACACGCAGACAACTCTACACCAAGGGCGGATGCTGTGGCAAATTTCTCATTGCTCCAATGATGTAGATGTATTGTCTGGAGGAGAAAAAAGAAGAAGAAGAAAAAACAACAAACAAACAACGAGCAAAGGAAAAAAAAAGAGACAAATTTGACGACTGTAATAGATATAGCCCAGAAAAACAGTGGTCAACGACATTCTATCATTTTTTATTTCTAATCAAAAATATATGCTGTGGGTACTCAAGGAGACGATTCCAACGGGATTTTTACAAAATAGGGTTAAAAGAACATGGACTGATTTTTTTCAATTTGAATAGTGAATATCCCTCTGATCCATAGCTTTGGTAGACTTTGCGAAAAGCAAGAAAATCCTAGTATTCAACAGACGGATATATCTGTACTACAATGAATGCAGATAATCTTTTTTTTTCATATTACCGAAATGTATCCCATTTTCGTTTGAAAAGGCAAAACAAACTGATATAAGAAACAAATGATATAGAATGATTTTGAGTTAGAAATGCTTATCATCAAGTATCCGATATATTTTCCTTCATGTACTTTGGCTTCTATTGTTGTAATTGAATAATTGAATAAATACAAGTTAATTATTATACATTCCTATTAGGACTCTTCTTAAAATGCGTATTCTAGAAAAAAGTGATTCGTTAATAAATTACAAATTCCACATGAGTCGCTTGTTAGAAATGCAAAATAAACAAACGGAATGAGCCGAAATCTGGAAAAGGGTCCCATAATACTTTTGAGACCAACACGATTCCAGATCAGCCTGCGTATATACACAGTCTGGTCATGAACCATGTTGAACCATGTTGTTCTCCAATAGCTTCTTGGTGACCTGTAACATCCATGAGACAGCAGCATGGATCTCAGTCAGACATAACTTAGGCACACGCTGATCTAGAAACACGATAGTCTAAAATGCTGTAAGAAACCCTTTACCAGAACCTGGCTCCTTAACCATGCCAATTCTCCCTACTTTGGCGACATTGAACCCATTGACATTTGAGCCAGGATCTGGAAAAACGTCCCTTATTACATTTGAGATAGCCAGATTTCATGGCCAGGCTTTGCCTGAATGCAGTCTAGCCAGCATCCATGTTACGTTCAAATTGTTACTACAGACCACGAGGAAGCTATTGGAGAACAAGATGGCTCCTGGTCAGACTGCGTGTATATGCAGGCTGATCTGGAACCATGTTGTTCTCAACTGCTATAAGGGACGTTCTTCCAGATCCCGGCCCATTTCTATTTTGCCTAACCATATACCACATAGTGACGCCCTTTGACACCATACAGGATTAATCCTTCTGACAAGTTGAAAGATGACGAAATTACGTGTGGCAAGCAATTTCTTTCCTTCAACGTTTTCTACATAGAAAGACCAGAAAATACAGAATTTCCGTCTTTTGATATTGTCGTATGCAACTCACTTGTATTTAGACCAGTCTAAAACTCGCCGTCTAATAATGGGTTAAGCTGCTGTAGTTACACTACAGTGTATCTTAATAAATGTAAATCATACAAGAAAACATTGTGAAAAACGGATGAAGTGCTTGTTACAAGTAATTGATCCGTTTTTCACAATGTTTTCTAGCCAAAGTCTCATCCTTGAGTACCCCTATGCCTACAGGTAGCTATCCATTGCCGTACCGAAAAATGAATCGCGTCCTAAAGTTCTGAGCTAGTTACATTTATTGTTCAAATAATGTTTTAACCTACTTGAACAATGAAAGACATAATACAGATTGTCATCGTTGTTGTTGTCTTGTTAAATAAAATTTTAGTTGTGAACTAGAAGAAAGAACTCGTCACTCATTCTTCAAAAAACTGCACAATTAGAAAAACAAAAATCTGACAAACCGACCATTCTGAAAGACTTAGATTTTGACTTATTCTTGCAAAATATTTGTTGAAATTAGAGAATTCAATTTTAGTGTACCCAAACAAAGCCTGAATTTTTCAATTTTTGGATCCAAACACAGTGACGTCTATGCATGATAAGATACGTTATGGTGTTTGTTTTTCCTGTTTACACATTGGTTTTGTCTATTGGTGTTGGGACACGATTCATATTAGGTTTCCGCCAGATCAAGAATTCATTTTATTGCGAGAAAATGATGATTTATTGACTTGTTATAAAATATTAAGGTCTTAAAGTTCGTATTTAAAGGAAGTACCATTTCTCTTATTATTTTTTGTTTGTTTTGAATGAAATGAATAGACCTTGTATGAAATACAATAAACTCCTGCTGAAAATATAAAGATCAGATACCACTCAATTGAATATTAACACAAAGGTTATCTTATTGTAATTTATTTAGCCTTAGTGATTGTCACAAGGTAAGGAACCATGCCGTAACGTATATTATTTCATCACAAAATATCTATCTTTTGAACATGCATACATTATCATATTTTATATATTTTTGGTGAAAAGTGAAAGGAATATCTGTATGCTAAGGCGTTGGTTAAAAATGCACTGGTTTCAAGCTTGAATTATAGAAGACAGCCCGAGAAATAAGGATTAAACAATATACCACTATATTGGAAATGCTTAATTGTGTCATTATTATTGGGTAATTGCACCAAATACCCTTTCTAACCTCTTTGTAACAATTGCCATTTAAACATATTCAGAACATGATGAAATACTACAGTAAAACTAGCCAATGCAGCACTTATTTTGGAAACAGTGTAATCAAAATGGTTCGTAACGTATCTTATGATTTCATTTGTTTTATTGTTTCAAATAATTCAAGGAGTTCGTGAAGTATTATCAAAAGACACATGCGTTTTTGTGTGCCAACTGGATCAACGATTCTACAAAGAATGTTATCAGAAGTTTTCCATAGCTTGTCTTCCTTTGGAGGGCATTGGAATAGATATGATTGTTTTGTATTGGTTTCTTTCATTTATTGTATAAAAATGGTGATTTCTTTAAGATGGATGTCTATTGTTTGTCCAAAGTATACTATGTTCGAAAAGAAGTCCAAGTGGATAGTCCAATTTGATCACATTAGTTTTTTATTGCCATGACTTAGTCGAGCGTCACGTATCTTATCATAACGTATCTTATTCATAAATTAGTTTTAAAAGAAAATCGTCTGGAATGAATTTCCGTGGTTAATTAAGCTGCAAATTATTTTTTCTAAAGAAGGTTTGGAATCATTTAGTATATCACGTGTATGAAAAATTGTGAAAGATTCGAAATAAAAGTAGGTTTAAGCCGTAACGTATCTTATGAAAAAAAAGTGGGGGAATTCTTGTTTTTGAAATTTGACGTTGTTTTATTCGAAAATGTGAATAAGCTTGATCTTTTTGTGTGTTTTTCTGTTTACGTTGATATCTTACCTACCACTAAAAACCGTTTTGACCGTAGGAACACATCGTGTTGTGTTTTACTATCCGTTAAAGTAGCGTTATGTATCTTACGCTGGAAATAGGGACATCAGAAAAAACTTTTTCTCAAAAAAGTATAGTCCTGCATTCCCAAGAAACAGTAATCAGACCACAGGAAAATATATTTGGGAAAGAATTGAAAGATAATCGAGGCAAATATAGGTTAAACTGCGTTAAAATCAAGCTGATTTTGAATAGCACCAGTGCAGGGACAACCAAAATTCATAGAAAATAAGCTAAAGAATGTGAAATTTAAAGAGAAAAAATAGTTACTGGTCTTATATCATGCTTGAAATATGTACAAGGTGTCTATTGTATAATCTTAAGCAAAGAAACGAAAACAAATACCTTCTAATGAATTCATTACTAGTGGGGGACATAGAATTTCAGTAATTGTGCAGTGTTTTTTTTGAAGAATGAGTGTCTTATCGTATCAATATGGATCCAGACTAGGGCCATTTTCATCAAAATGTTAAGGTAAGACCTGGGTAATGTGCGATGTGACCAGTTATGTAACGAAATATGTTTGGTGCGAAAAGACGATTTTAAAGGGAGGCAATTTTCATTGCTCTCAAATTTTGAATTTTTGACTTTTGTTGTTTATTTTTTACCTACTCTTCATACAATTTAGAAACATTTTCACAAAAAGTGTGTAAGATATTTCCCGGAAATCTGAGCACGCTCAATAATTTCCGTTGTTACGGAATCAGGCGAAACTGCATCTAACGGTACTTTAAAAAGCGGGGAACTACTATCGGGCATTATCGGCAATGTTCGGTGTAAGCTCGGAATTACGGACGTCACGGAATAAGTCGAAATATAACTATTACACAGAAAGTGCATTACCCAGGTCTTACCGTTAGACGTAATTTTGACTTACTGGTGTCTCAGGACAGAATTAGAACAAGATGCGCATATCACTTATCATCCAAATCCCAGGTGAAGCGATTGCTGTTTTAAGCGTTTCGTAAGACATCAGTTTCATTAAAACTTTATAAGACGTATTTTGCCTTACCGATGACTTGCAAAATGCTTAAAAACGGGTGGTAAGCCGAGAAACTAGAATCTAGCTCCAAAAAGAGTTAACGGTATTTTGTTACCTTGTGATATCCGACTTCCTCCGAGGTAGTTGCATAGAGCAAAAATCTGCAAACAAAGGTAGGTCACGGACACATTTTTTAAAAATTATTTCATTTAAAGCGAGTTTTTTAAGAAATCCGGCGATGCTGTAATATGAAGAAATGTTCCAAGTTTGTTGTGCACGAGAATATACTGTGTAAGTAGCAGGGTTTTAATACAATCGTTGAAAAACATTCAAAATCGAAAGTAAAAATTGCTGAATTTTAACACGGGGGTTTACCCACCATTCTCTCGTAAACATAGCCATGTAATATATCCATACAACATTGTACATAACTTGCGAGCATAAAGTAAATTGAAATATCACAGACTTGGTATGTTTGTTGTAATAAAAGAAATATGGCGAAATTCTGGCGAGAGTAGTTTTTACTTTCGATTTTGGAAAGTCTTTCAACGATTGTATTAAAATCCTACTTGCTAACAAACACTGTAGGCTTACATTCTTGTGCACAACAATTTTCGACAATTTCTTCATAATACAGCATCGCCGTATTTGAAAAAAAAAATGTTGTAAAAGAAATAATTTTAGAAAAATGTGTTCGTGACCTACAGATTTCCGCTCTATTCAACTACCTCGGTAAAGCCGGATGTCACGAGGCAAGAAAATACCGTTGATTCTTTTTGGAACTAGTTTCTCCGTTTACCACCTGTGTTTTAAAAAGTGTCAAGTGACTGCAAAAGTTAAACTCTTGGTTCGAAAACACCTTTCTAATAAACAAATATCAAGTATCTACAATTTTAAAACACTGGAAGTGTTTTTATTTCTTCTTTTCAGTTGAATATTTTTTTTGGTCTTTTCCGAACTTTACCGAACACGAAACTTGAAACATTACCAAACTCCAGTTTTGAAATTATGACATCATACCGCAACAATTATGACGTCGTTTCGAGGAAAAGCCACATTTCCGGAAAGCCCGAGATAAATACCCGACTTTTCTGTCATAAAGCGACATCCCTATAGCGTATAATATTCGATCTATTGAAAACACGGATGTATAGACCTTGAGCCACCAATAACCCCTGCTCCTCCCCCCTGGGGGGGGGGGGGGTGATTTTGAAGGGTATAATTTTCTGAAAGCTAATAACAAATGCTACAAGATGAGCGTTGTTTGCACTCTAGCCGTTGGGGCTTTTGGCTGTAACCCTTATCTAAAACCCTTAACTCATTTAATTTTTTTATTTAAATATACAAACAATTATTTGTTTACATCTTCATTTAATTTTTCTCTACACATGTCAAAATGGTATCAAATGAAACCTTATGACTTGCTCTTTTATTTGTGGTTATTTTATGCAAATTAGCCCATTTGCATATTCATGAATATTAATGATTTTCCTTAGAATTGTCAATTTTTGATTAAAATTTGGTTAATAATTTCCAAAACAAGGCGTTTCTGTCCAGGGGGAATTTTGTAAACATGGTTTATCAGTAAGAACATTTTATTAGAAACTTTTTTAGCCTTGTTTGCACTATGGAGGTTGGGGCTTTTTGCCGTGACCCTTATCTAAACCCTTAACCCTACCAAATTGTTCATTCAAATTTTGAAAATGAATTTGGTCATATCTTTGTTGAATATTTACACACGGATGTCAGAATGGTATCAAATGAAAGCTTATGACTTGCACTTTCATTTTCAGATGTGTTATGCAAATAAGCTCATTTGCATATTCATGAATATTAATTATTTTTCCTAAAATTGCGATTTTCGACCAAAATTTGGTTAATACTTTCCAAATCAAAGCATTTTTGTGCAGGGGAATTGTGCAAACGGAATTCATTTTTAAGAGAATCGTATAAGAACCATTTTCAGCGATGTTTGCACTTTTGCTGTGGAGGCATCTGGCCAAAACCCTTATCTAAACTCTTAACCCCTTATAAAATTGTTCAGTCATTTCAAAACATTTTTGATCATATCTTAGTTGAATATTGAGCTGCAGATTTTAGAATGGTATGAAATGAAAGCTTACGACTGTCCCAATAATTTGCCATAAATTTTATGCAAATTATCTCATTTGTATATTCATGAATATTAATGACATTACTTAAAACTGTGACCTTTTTAGCGGGTATTTGGTAAATACTTTCAAAAACATTGTGTTTCTTCTCAAGGGGAATCATGTAATTATAGTTTATCTTAAAGAGCATTTTATTAGAAACATTTTGAGCAATGTTTACAATCTGGCGGTTAGGGCTTTTGGCCGTGACCCTTATCTAAACCCTTAACCCCATCATTTTTTTTCATTTAGATTTTCAAAACGTTTTTGGTCATATACTGATTGAACAATTAATACCAGATGTCAGTACGGTATCAAATGAAAGCTTATGGATGACTCTTTCATGTGCTATTATTTTTATACAAATTAGTTCATTTGCATATTCATGTGAATTAATACTTTTCCTTGAAACTGCGATTTTTCAGCGAAAACGTGCTAAATACTTTCAGAAAATACTTTCAGAAACAATGCGTTTCTATTCAGGGGGAATTATGCAAACATAATTTATCTTAAAGAACATTATATAAATAACATTATAAGCTATGTTTGCACTGTGGTAGTTGGAGCTTTTATCAAAACCCCTTATCTAAACCCTTAACTCTTTCAAATTGTTCATTCAAATTTTCAATATGTTTTTGGTCATATCTTGATTAAAAATTGACATACAAACGTCAAAATGATATCAAATGAAATCTAGTGAATTGCTTGCATATTTGCTCATTTGCTTATTCATGAATATTATTGATTCTTTAAATGTTTGGGATAAAACCACATTTATTGTGGAAAATCCATAAATTGTATTCCATTTGACAGTGCTATAGTATATGTTATATAGTAACCCTTTAATGTTAAGTACATAGTAACCCTGCTATGTTTAGTGCAATAAATGTTGATGGTTCTTTGCATTAAATAGACATTCTAGTGTTGATCTAGGTCGGTTTCCATCATGATAACCTTGCCAAACTCCCAGAGTGTAAGTAATTCCAAGATTGTCAACAAGTGTGATGTTAATCATTTTTGGTCAAATTGTCCTAGAACAGTGAAAAAAGTAAGTGTCTTAATATTGGATTTCATATGCTGATCTGAACCAGGTTTTAGTAGTAGCTTTTAAAGGGGGAATAACACTTAACATCTTGCAAATTTTCCGAGAACTTCGTACAAAATAAATATGTATTATGAAAATATGGCATTTAAATTGCATCTATGCCAAATCTTAGCTTTCTATCTTGTGTATTGGCTAGGATGTCGACGGATTTAAAACCCCATATGTTCCATTACTGTAAATATTATCCCCGGGACAAAAAATCATGGGGTTTTAAATCCGTCGACATCCAAGCCAATACACAAGGTAGAAAGCTAAGATTTGGTATATATGCAATTTAAAGACCATATTTAAATAATATATGTTTATTTTTTTGTACGAAGTTCTCGGAAAATTTGCAAGATGTTAAGTGTTATTCCCCCTTTAAATATCAGGAAAGTATTGAACTGAAGATATCTATCTAATGCCGTCCTTGAAAACATATGCCATATTGAAAGATATTGTATCGCAAGGCAACTATTTTCAATTCATCGTGAGGTTATACTATGCTGAAAGCACATAAAAGAAATATGTATAGGTTCGGAAGAATATGAATGTACATTCAGCATGGGCTGTCGGTATTATGGATCAGTTCACATCTGTTCTGATCTGATACAGACAAATAAATGCATCGTAAATAATTGCAATAATCTTTTGACCGAAATCGGTTATTGTCTGTACTCTAGCTACATACATAAAGCGCATACATCTCTTGATTTTATGCATCTGATACATAGGCTTTACATATGGCACCCGAAGCTTAAATTATCTGAAGTGAAAATACCCCAATAGTGCATAAAGGAATGGTGACACCAGTGTCCTTGATCTGTCAGCCACTTATCAAATGCACTTAAGGCCAACAGATTGACTTAGCTATGAGGAATACACAAGGAAGTGCTCTCCGGAACAAAATTATGCTGTTTTCTCAATGTGAGTGGCAAAAATAGGGGCTTGACAATTGCTTAACAAAATTACTCTTCTATATGTATGCAATTTGTCTACATTCCAGGATCTCTATTCAGCCATAAAAAATACAAAAATAATTGAAATAATTAATTTTTTATGTGTATAAGAATAAAGTCCTACAGGTTAGACACCTTTTGTATCATTCATTGGCATTTGATAAAATGTTTATGTTCAAAGTCCTATTTTGCGGCAATTTTGGATTCATCAAAGGATAACATTCTGTCAACTAAACTAGATATAAGCAAGAACACCAGTACAATACATGGAATCAATTAAACTTATTTGCACCTAAAACAATAAAGATTAAAAAATCAAATGGAAACTAAGTGCATACATTGGTAAGAAAATTTATAGGAACAAAATGTGATGGGTTGCACACTTAAAAATCGCAGTTACTTCCAAACAAAACATCAAATAGATCTCAAACAAGGCTTAGATGTTGTTAAAAGAGTGAACATAGATATCAGATGGTTAAAAACTCATAAGAAAGAAAAAAATCCCACCTTTTAGTAAGAATTTAACCTGAAAACAGTCATCAATTGTAGAGAAATCATTAATACACATACATATGCAAATTAGTCAATTTGCATAAAATAACTGCAAATTACAGAAAGAGTCATTAGCTTTCATTTGATACCATTTTTACATTTGTAGGTCAATATTCAATCAAGCTATGACCAAAATGTTTTGAAAATTTGAGTGAACAATTTTATAGGGATAAGGATTTAGATAAGGATTTTGACCAAAGGCCCCAACCAACAGAGTGCAAACATCGCTAAAAATGTTTCTAATAAAATGTTCCTTAAGATAAACCATGTTTACATGATCCCCCCTGAGTAGAAACACAATTGTTTTAACTTATTTACCAAATACCCGCTAAAAAGGTCACGTTTTTAAGTAAAGTCATCAATACTCATGAATATGCAAATGAGTTAATTTGCATGCAATTTATAACAAGTTATTCAGCAAGTCACAAGCTTTCATTTGATACCATTCTAACATCTGTGCGTCAATAATCAACCAAGATATGACCAAAAACGTTTTAAAATGATTGAACAATTTTACAGGGTTAAGGGTTAAAAAAGGGTTATGGCTATAAGCCCCAACGGCCAAAAGTCAAACATTGCTCAAAATGTTTCTTATATAATTTTCCGTAATATTGATCATGTCTACATAATTCCCCTGTACAAAAAATGTCTTGTTTTGGAAAGTATTTACCAAATTATCGTCGAAAATCACAATATTAGGAAAAATCATTAATATTCATGAATATGCAAATGAGCTAATTTGCATAACATACCTGGAAATGAAAGAACAAGTCATAAGCTTTCATTTGATACCATTCTGATATCTGTGTGTAAATATTCAACCAAGATATGACCAAATTCATTTTCAAAATTTGAATGGGTAATTTTACAGGTTTAAGGGTTTGGATAAGGGTTACAGCGAAAAAACCCGACCACCAGAGTGCAAACAAGGCTCAAAATGTTTCTAATAAAATGTTCTTACTGATAAACTATGTTTACAAAATTCGTCCTGGACAGAAACACCTTTTTAAAGAAAGTATTTATCAAATTTTCGCCAAAAAATGGAAATTTTAAGGAAAATTATTATTATTCATGAATATGCAAATGAGCTAATTTGCATGATATAACTACAAATGAAAGAGCAAGTCATAAGTTTTCAGTTGATACCATTTTTACATCTGTAGGACAACATTCAATGAAAATATGAAATAAGTATTGTAAATTTGAATGAAAAAATGATAAGGTTAAGGGATTTAGATAAGGGTTACAGCCAAAAGCCCCAACGGCCAGAGTGCAAACAATGCTCAAAATGTTTCTAAAATATTGTCCTTTTTGAAAATCTATGTCTACAAAATTCCCCCCGGGGGCGAGCAAACATGTTTCTGGCTCAGGGACTAGTAGTAAGCTGTTTGAGTTAGCAAAGTTGTTAAAATAATGAAAGAATATGCCGTTAATGAGTGAAGGAATGTACCAAAAAAACGGGTTCAGTTATTCTGACGACCGAAGAATGGGCGAAACTGAAACTCCGCTTTAAGATAGAAAGGTCGTGTATTTTATATGTGTCAGAAACCTCATGCTCTAGATTGTGGGCGGAGTCAAGACAATGCCAGGGTATTTTCCGGACCCCCGACCCCCTCTAGATCCGCCCTCGTACACCACCAGCTCATTGAATTAATTTTTTTATTGTTATATTCTGAAAAATAATGAGCTTTTTTTTTACACCAAAGCGTTTTAAATATACTTAGAACTAGGTAAGTTATATAATATCTGATTTTCCCGATGTACTCTAAAAATGACCCCAATTAATCCTTCAAAGCAAAGATTATGCAAAAATAACAATTCTGAAAAATAGAGACGGATGTAGCATTAACGTCAATTCAAAACCTTGAATATTAGTCTTAACTCATGACTTAGTCAGCTATAGCCGTGTATCCCGCTATACCCCGAAAACTATTTTACAACATATGTTACCATAGAAACCACAACCTCTTCTATGCTGCACTTCGATCTGAATCTGTGACAAATACCTCAAAACGCTTGATGGTGTTTTGGACGGGCCATTTTACATAAATATACCATGTGAATAAATCCTTCCACGAAGCCTCAAAGAACTGCGTGTAACAAATTATCACAAATTGGCGATATTTTCATGAACTGATTAACAGATTAATTAGAAACCGTGCATTTTCAATTAAGGCATCCGAACCCTCAAAAACACCAAACAGTCAGAGGCGAAATTTGAAAAGTGCAAATTATTCCTAAACTGTGTTACATTTCCATTCCAAATACAAACATAAGCACTTTGCACGGTTTAGAATTTTGAATAAACGCATACTTATGGAAATATTTGACAAAAATGGTAAAAATTACCTCCCTTGCATATGAAAATAGAGTAGAATAATATTTGTAAATTATTTTTTTTCTTGAAGCATAATCTTGAATTCCGGCACGCTGAATCAACTTAAGTGAAATGTATTTACAAGTGTGTAAAATTTGATGCATTTCATACAGCTAGAAAGTGTAGATTTTTTTCAGGGTCTGCAAACCTTAAGCTAATTGGAATAGCTGAACTTAGGGACAGATGTCCATGCTTTATTTTAGTGCCCTATTTGTTAATGTACACAGCCAACTTAGTGAATTATAGCTTATGTTCTAAATGTTTCTTTGGAAAATGATAAAAAAAATCGCCAAAATGTTTTAATTTTATCTTCAAAATCATAAATATGCAAATTAGATGATTTGAATATTCATACTGTAGAATAAAGATGACTCATCTTCATTCTTTTGATACCACAACTGTTAGTCTACAATCACCCAAACTTTTGAACGACCACTTCATTCTTTCACCTGTAACTCGACATTTGTGCCAGGAACTAACACGGTGGATAATCATGTGATACAGTATTTTCAGATATCTTCAATAACTTTTTAAATACTAGACCGATTTGAATTTGGTTTGAAGCACAGAATGTGGACAGACGTCACGCATTAGATGGACATGGTTGATTTTTGAAAAATCAACTGATAAAAAAGTTATTGAAGACAACCCAAAATTTTGGTTTATCTTCAATAACTTTTTTATCAGTTGTTCTTTCAAAAATCCAACACGTTCAGTTTTTTCCTGGCATTTTCCCACCTTCTCTGCTTCAAACCGAATTCAAATTGGTCAAATATGAAAAAAATATTAATGATTATCGGAATTTATGAGTCACGTGATTATACACCGTGACTAATATTGTCGAATCCACCTCTTTAACAAGTCCACGGTTTGATTCATGATTAATTTACAATGTCCAATACGTTCTCCAATAACTCAAGATATATCTAGTACATTGCAGGCTTCAAAACAAGTGCCAGAGTGCTATGGCTTGACCATTTCGTAGACGATGCGACCTAGGGTCATAGTCTATTAGATGCCCCCTAACCGTTTGTAGTGGATCGGCGGGTAGGATTACCCCAAATTTCGTCTAGTGGCTGTTTATACATACATGAAATTAGTTCTAAAAATTGCTCAATGAACCTGTCCATCTTGTTGACGAATAGCAGCTCTTGAATGCGGCCGTTGTTGTATTTTATGAACACTTCCTGGACACCTGCACTAACCCTATATATTTACTAAAGTGTGAAAAAGTCGCACATTTCAGCGTCGATTCATCGACAAACAATTATAAACGACATGTTTACCCTGGAAACAAAACAAATTAAATGAATGAATTGAGATTTTGTTAGTAAAGGAATTATCAATTTGACCTTTCTGACTGGAGTAACAACATCAAACATTCTGGAGGCTGTTGCTCTCACTTCAATGATAATTATTGTCATGTTTTATGTTTTTTCTGAATGGGCTATCCACGTGGAGAAATCATCAAAACAGAATCGATATCTATCGCGTAATTCGAAATGTGCACGTGCGATTTAAACGTTTTGACCAAAATGACGTCACGTGAGTTCCTATGAAGTTGCGCGACTAAAACTTGTTCGAAAAAGTAACCAGTGACTTCGTCAATTACACAAATCAAACCAGATATGATGATTTTATTCAAAGAATAAAATTGGCCGTTTAGAAGGTCGGGTGAGTGTACACCTAGAACTAAGAGAGTTACAAAGGCTTTTCTTGCTAATCCGTTGATTTTCGCTTTTAGTTGGCCTTTAACCTTAAGTGTCATCTCCCCTAGTGATCTTTGAGTACATATTAAAGCTTCGTTTAGGCATAGATGTCGGGCAATTACAAAAAGTTCCTTCACAGGTCACATTTTAGGTGAGATTTAGGGGTTTAGTAGCCAATAAATATGTTAAAGGTATGATGATTAGTACGGCTAATTTATTTTTAATCTACTGTGCGACCATATAGAAGTAATAAACAACATAAGAAAAGAAGTTGCACTGGCGTAGGAAGAGGGGGGGCAGGGGGCAGGCCCAGCAATAATTTAGAAGGGGGGACCAGCATATCCTTTGCCCCTCCACCCCCCTACCCCCCGCAATAATTCAGCCATAAAAAATATTTTCCTGAACAAGAAAGGTCTAGGTATAAAATGCTGTCTAAAAGTGCCCAGATTGCAGAAAATGGTTTCTTAGAATTAAAAATTTTCTGGGGGGGGGGGGGGTGTCATGCCCCAAGACACCCCCTACTAACGACATGCTCGGTCGGGTTCCATCCACTTAAACGTTTGCCCCCCCCCCCAATATTGTAAACCTTCCTACGCCTATGAGTTGGATAAGAATACATTAATGGATTTTAGTCGGGCTTTTTAAAAAAGACTGACTTATATTAATACGTAGTGTGCAAGGTACCATTTTTGATTGTAACGGCTATCCTGAATATTTTTCAGATTAATTGTTTACTTTGATATTTTGATTTACGGGATCAGTACGTATTTTGTAATCAAAAGGTGCCGAAATTAAGACTATACGGTCCCTCCTTTTAGCTATGTTCCATTTGCTGCAGTTTGGTCATGATAAGGTATAATGGAATGAAGTAGCTATTCCCACTCATTGACACCATTTGAGCCCATCAAGAGAAATGCTTTGGGAATCATAGGCTGGTGTCAGACTCTGAATATTTATATTATGTCTCAAACAGATAAAGGCACGCAACCGTGAACAACCTTCAGAACTACAGTCAATTATCCTCCCTTGGTCTGAATATAAGATAATCAGAGACTTGTAATTTTATTTAATGTCATTGTTTGACTTCAAAAGCTCTATTATTTCAGACTGTCACAAGTCTATAGGAAACAGTGTGAAAAAAGGAGAAATTGCTTGTAACAACCAATTCCTTCATTTCCCACAATGCTTTCTATCCAGAAAGATAAAAGTGTAGAATGGTTATAATGTGTTATTGTCGTCAGCAACATCTTTAGATTTGGAAACGTCTCAAAGTTTGTTGTCTGGCAGGCCCTAATTGGTTAAAGGGACATAGCATTCCAGTTTCATTTTTTAAGTATGTCTTGATGCAAAGATTGATTATTCTTAGACCTTGAGCCACCAATAACCCCTGCTCCCCCCCCAGGGGGAATTTTGAAGGGTATGATTTTCTGAAAGCTTATAACAAATGCTACAAGATGAGCATTGTTTGCACTCTGGCCGTTGGGGCTTTTGGCTGTAACCCTTATCTAAAACCCTTAACCCTTTTATTTTTTTATTCAAATATACAAACATTTATTTGATCATATCTTCATTGAATTTTGGCCTACATATGTCAATATGGTATCAAATGAAAGCTTATGACTAACTCTTTCATTTGTAGTTATTTTATGCAAATTAGCTCATTTGCATATTCATGAATATTAATGATTTTCCTCAAAATTGTCATTTTTTTTATTAAAATTTGGTTAATAATTTCCAAAACAAGGCGTTTCTGTCCAGGGGGAATTTTGTAAACATGGTTTATCAGTAAGAACATTTCATTAGAAACATTTTGAGCCTTGTTTGCACTCTGGCGAATGGGGCTTTTTGGCATGACCCTTATCTAAACCCTAAACCCTACCAAATTGTTCACTCAAATTTTGAAAATGAATTTGGTCATATCTTGGTTGAATATTTACACACAGATGTCAGAATGGTATCAAATCAAAGCTTATGACTTGCTCTTTCATTTTATGATATGTTATGCAAATAAGCTCATTTGCATATTCATGAATATTAATTATTTTTCCTAAAATTACGATTTTCGACCAATATCTGGTAAATACTTTCCAAAACAAGACACTTTTGTGCAGGGGAATTGTGTAAACATAATTTATCTTAAAGTTAATCATATATGAAACATTTTGAGAGATGTTTGCACTTCGGCTGTTGGGGCATTTGGCCAAAACCCTTACCTTAACCCTTAATCCTATAAAATTGTTCAGTCATTTCAAAACGTTTTTTATCATATATTGGTTGAATATAGACCTAAAGATGTAAGAATGGTATCAAATTAAAGCTTATGACTGTCCCAATAATTTGCCATAAATTTTATGCAAATTATCTCATTTGCATATTCATGAATATTAATGACATTACTTACAACTGTGACCTTTTTAGCGGGTATTTGGAAAATACTTTCAAAAACATTGTGTTTCTACTCACGGGGAATCATGTAAACATAGTTTATCTTAAAGAACATTTTATTAGAAAAAATTTGAGCAATGTTTGCAATCTGGCGGTTGGGGCTTTTGGCCGTGACCCTTATCGAAACCCTTAACCCCATCAAATTTTTATTTGAATTTTCAAAGCGTTTTTGGTCATATCCTGATTGAACAGTTACTAACAGATGTCACTACGGTATCAAATGAAAGCTTATAGATGATTCTTTCATGTGCTATTATTTTTTATGCAAATTAGTTCATTTGCATATTCATAAGAATTAATGATTTTCCTTAAAATTATGAGTTTTCAACGAAAACGTGTTAAATACTTTCAGAAAATACTTTCAGAAACAAGGCGTTTCTGTTCAGGGGAAATTATGCAAACATGATTTATCTTAAAGAACATTATAAAAAATAACATTATGAGCTTTTGGCAAAACCCCTTATCTAAACCCTTAACCCTATCAAATTGTCCATTAAAATTTTCAATATGTTTTGGTCATATCTTGATCAAAAATTGACATACAAACATCATAATGGTATCAAATGAAACCTAGTGAATTGCTTGTATATTGGCAATTTGCTCATTTGCTTATTCATGAATATTATTGATTCTTTAAATGTTTGGGATAAAACCACATATATTGTGGAAAATCCATAAAAGGTATTCCATTTGACAGTGCTAACGTATATGTTATATAGTAACCCTGTAATGTTAAGTACATAATAGCCCTGTTATGTTTAGTACAATAAATGTTGATGATTCTTTGCATTAAATAGACATTCTAATGTTGATCTATGTCGGTTTCCATTATGATAACCTAGCCAAACTCCCAGAGTGTAAGTAATTCCAAGATTGCCAGCAAGTGTGATGTTAATCATTTTTTGTCATATTGTCCTAGAACAGTGCAAACAGTAAGTGTCTTAATATGGGATTTCATATGCTGATCTAAACCAGGTTTTAGTTGTAGCATTTAAATATCAGGAAAGTATTGAACTGAAGATATCTATGACTATCGAATGCCATCATTGAAAACATATGCCATATTGAAAGATATTGTATATGTATCGCACGGGAACTATTTTCAATCCATTGTGAGGTTATATACTATGCTGAAAGCACATATAAGACATATTTATAAGTTCGGAAGAATTTTAATATACATTCAGCATGGGCTGTCGGTAGTATGGATCAGTTCACATCTGTTCTGATCTGATACAGACAAATAAATGCATCATAATAAATGCAATAATCTTTTGATCGCAATCGTTTATTGTCTGTACTCTAGCTACACACATACAGCGAGTACATTTCTTGATTTATGCATCTGATACGTAGGCACCCCAAGCTTAAATTATCTGAAGTTTAATACCTCAATAGAGCATAAAGGAATGGTAACACCAGTGTCCCTGATCTGTCAAGCACATATCAAATACACTTAAGGCCAACAAATTGACTTGGCTATGAGGAATACACAAGGAAGGGCTCTCCAGATGGAACAAAATCATGCTGTTTTCTCAATGTAAATGGCAAAAAATGGAGCTTGACAATTGCTTAACAATGTTATTCTGCTATATGTATGCAATTTGTCTACATTCCAGGATCTCTATTCAGCCATAAAAATTACAAAAATAATTGAAATAATTAATTTTATATGTGTATTAGAACAAAGTCCCGCAGGTTAGACACATTTGTATCATCATATGGCATTTAATAAAATGTTAATGTTCAAAGTCCTATATTGCGGCAATTTTAGATTCATCAAAGGATAACACTTTGTCAACTAAACTAGATATAAGCAAGAACACCAGTACAATACATGGAATCAATTAAACTTATTTGCACTTTAACAATAAAGATTTAAAAAAATCAAATGGAAACTAAATACATACATTGATAATAAGATTTATAGGAACAAAATATGATGGGTTGCACAGTTAAAATCGCAGTTACTTCCAAACAAAACATCAAATAGATCTCAAACAAGGCTAAGATGTTGTTAAAAGGGTAAACATGGATATCAGATGGTTAAAAACTTACGAGAAAGAAAAAAATCCCACCTTTTGGAAGGTATTTAACTTGAAGACAATCACAAATTGTAGACAAATCATTAATATACATGCATATGCAAATGAGCCAATTTGCATAAAATAACTGCAAATTAAAGAAAAAGTCATTAGCTTTCATTTGATACCATTCTTACATCTGTAGGTCAATATTCAATCAAGCCATGACCAAACACGTTTTGAAAATTCAAATGAAAAATTTGATGGGGTTAAGGGTTTAGATAAGGGTCACGGCCAAAAGCCCCAACCGCCAGATTGCAAACATTGCTCAAATTTTTTCTAATAAAATGTTCTTTAAGATAAACTATGTTTACATGATTCCCCTTGAGTAGAAACACAATGTTTTTGAAAGAATTGTCCAAATACCCGCTAAAAAGGTCACAGTTGTAAGTAATGTCATTATTATTCATGAATATGCAAATGAGATAATTTGTATAAAATTTATGGCAAACTTTTGGGACAGTCATAAGCTTCCATTTGATACCATTCTTACATCTGTAGGTCAATATTCAACCAAGATATGATAAAAAACGTTTTGAAATGATTGAACAATTTTATAGGGTTAAGGGTTTAGGTAAGGGTTTTGGCCAAATGCCCCAACAGCCAAAGTGCAAACATCTCTAAAAATGTTTCATGTATGATTTTCTTTAAGATTAATTATGTTTACACAATTCCCCTGCACAAAAGTGTTTGTTTTGGAAAGTATTTACCAGATATTGGTCGAAAATCGCAATTTTAGGAAAAATAATTAATATTCATGAATATGCAAATGAGCTCATTTGCATAACATATATTAAAATAAAAGAGCAAGTCATAAGCTTTGATTTGATACCATTCTGACATCTGTCTGTAAATATTCAATAAAGATATGACCAAATTCATTTTCAAAATTTGAATGAACAATTTGGTAGGGTTAAGGGTTTAGATAAGGGTCACGCCGAAAAGCCCCATTCGCCAGAGTGCAAACAAGGCTCAAAATGTTTCTAATGAAATGTTCTTACTGATAAACCATGTTTACAAAATTCCCCCTGGACAGAAACGCCTTTTTTAAGAAAGTTTTTATCAAATTTTTGCCAAAAAATGGAAATTTTAAGGAAAATCATTAATATTCATGAATATACAAATGAGCTAATTTGCATAAAATAACTTCAAATGAAAGAGCAAGTCATAAGCATTCATTTGATACCATTTAGACATCTGTAGGACAATATTCAATGAAAATATGACCAAATAAGTATTGTAAATTTGAATGAAAAAAAAAATGATAGGGTTAAGGGTTTTAGATAAGGGTTACAGCCAAAAACCCCAACGGCCAGAGTGCAAACAATGCTCAAAATGTTTCTAAGATATTGTACTTTATGAAAAACTATGTCTACAAAATTCCCCCTGGGGGGGGGGGGAAGCAAACATGTTTCTGGCCCAGGGACTATCTTGGGCGCAATACTTTGGCTTGAAAAATCAAGAATTTTCATTACAAAATATGCTCTTTCAGATAAAATAAAGTAAAATTCGTGATGTTAATAAACATGCTCATCTCAAAGAAAACAGTGGAACACATAGGTAAAGATTGAAGAACAAGGCATAGAAAGAGTAATCACTCGATTCTTTACGTAGCACCGGGTAACAAGATATTAACGACCAAATAGACTTTGTTTGCTCACCATAACCTTTATATTTCAAGTAATTTTTAAACTACATTTTACACCCAGCAAATCCAAGAGGTATTTCAACCTAAGCTGCCTCGAACAATATCTAAATCGGTCACGTATTAAAATATTCATAGATGAGCCAGGATCTGGAAAAACGTCCCTAATAGCATTTGAGACAGCCGGGTTTCAAGATTAGGCTGTGTCTAGATGCAGTCTAGCCAGCATCCACGTTACTCTCAAATGGTTGCTACAGACCATGACGAAGCTATTTGAGAACAACATGGTTCCTGGTCAGACTGCGTGTATACGCAGGCTGATCTGGAACCATGTTGTTCTCAAATGCTATAAGGGACGTTTTTCCAGATCCCGGCTCAGATCTAGAAGATTTTCTAAATCGTGTCACATGATTACCTGTTACGAAGAAGATGAAAACATTATGGGGTTCGGTATGTGCAATTGATACTTCAAATGATCTAGATTAGTCCGAGTTGGTTTTAAATATTTCCATGACCACAAACTTTCAGACAGACGACCATCGAAACAACAGACAATGCAAATAAAAGGGTGCAAATTTATATAGATCTATCTTGACATAGAAAACATTACAGAAAAAGAACAAAAAGAGCGCATTCTTCTTTTCTTTCGATGTTTTCAAATTGCATTTTATAACATCGTCAACAAGACGATGTCTTAGCTTTCAGACAAGTCGATGCTGATAAAGGAAAGGTGTTTGAATGAAATACGTGTAGCAATAAAAATGAGTCAAAGTAAGAATCATGATTTTACTATTTACCTCTATGTTTCCCTAGCCTTTGCCATTAGGTAGACCTACCGGGCGCCAACTCCAGGGGTAGCATAATTATCGTTCACGAACCAGTCTAATAGCGAACAGTTTTCCCGCGTTCGTGTGCTAAAAATAGATTTCCGATGGGAATACCCCAACAACGTTTGCCGGGTACCAGTCTAATATTTTGTTTGTCGGTCAATGAATCGGACAATTTTTCGTAAACGTGTTAGCAAAAAAATAATATGAATATAGGCAAAGCCTAAACACGGGCGAATCAAGCATAAATCTATCTTGATGACATAATTATGCTACTTTCTTACACTGTCAAATGGCAACTTCTGAACAGTCGCTTATCTGTCTTCAAGTAAAAGAGAGAAAATGGTTAAATAATGAGGGGCTATGATTGCGAATGTTTTGGTTAAAAGGAGAATGATAAGAGCAATGTCACAATGCTTTCATGTCTTTATGATCGAGTGGTCAAAATTCTAAAAACTAGGGAAATGTTTAGAGAGAAAATGTTTTGCTGATATATTCTAATTAGAATGTCTTCTTTCCCCTCCATTTTCATCAATTATCATGAGTTCTGAGTCACCTTGAAAAGTGTGTTGTAGTTTTTAACGCCAATTGGGAAAGGGTTAAAACGGCGTATCCGTGTCGATTAAATAACGGGACGCGTAGACAGAAATGTACCATTGCGTCGTATTAAAACCCCCGCGCGAGTGCGCGTGACGTTATGCGCAAATATATTGATGACGTCATTTGTGTCATAAAACGCCGTGGATACGAAACTTGTATATTTCTTTGCCATATCTTATTTAGATGTTGTACAAACGCGTTTCACCGTTATTGAAACGGAATTTTACGAAAAATTTTGGTGGGTGATGTTTTTATTCATTTTTGTTATATATTTTCCCATAAGACAACGTAAAGTTGACTGGTCATCAAACAGTGGATTTAGGGACGAGGAAAACGGCAACCGGAAGTAGTTGTCGAGAGTTAGTCCACGAATGCCCCATGAAAATAAAAACAAAATGGCCGCCACAAAGTTGTATGGATATGTCAATATTTGTCATCATAATTACCCGTGACCTATAGGCGGGCTTCGCCCGTATTATTTTCAAGCGCGATATTAGTCGATCATAGATAATACAGGCGGGAACTAAAACTAAGAAACATTGCGCATATGCAACATGCAACATTGCTTCCAGATACGGAGACAGACCAGTAATGACAAACGTTTTTTCTTGAGATTCCTCAGCAGCTTAACCAGAAAAAACGTCGAAAAGTCTGAAAGTAAAGTAGCTATGATCATGAAACTTCTCTGGTAGATAGATCTCACCAAGGAGAAGTGCAACGTACAAGGAACATAACTCTATCTTGCTTATTTTGTTATTGCCCATTGTTGTAGTGAAAGCCTATGGGGTATCAAATCACATTCAGCGACAAATTCTAGTTTTTTCTATATTAACCCTTTCCCAAACAAGACCGGTTTTGACGTCCCCAACAGAAAATCCTTGAGAAAACATTGAGGCAAAAGAAGAAAATGATGATCGACAAAATCGAAAAGGCATGCACAGCAGACAAAATGGGCGTGAATAACTTCTTTGGATATTGATGATCATCCTTCTTTTGCCTCAATATTTTCTCCGAGATAAAACACTAAAGATATTCACATCCGTTTTGTCGTCTGCAGACTTTTTTTTCAATTTAGCCCAACATGACATTACGTCGTTTTGGAAAGGGTAAGCGAGCACGCACGAGCGGCACGATGAAGTCAGGACATGTCCGTATATGTAAACATTACTTGTCAACTGCTCATTTCATATAAATAAACCATGACCTCTGGACAGACGAGTCGAACTGAACAGGTAAACCAGGTAAGTAAACGTCGTGGTTTTAAGAAGGCGTTTACCGTTAGATGTAATCACAACACCCCTCTCACGTAGGACAGTCAATAGTTAAAAGTACATTTGAGTCTCAGTGTTGATGGTAGCACTATAGTTATTATCGATTCACAATTAAACGAGAATAATTTCAGTTGTTTTGATAAAGCAGTTCTACTGTAAAAATTCTCGTTTAATAGTGAATCTATTATACCGATCTTTTAAAGTACACGACAGTGCAGCAACCTTCTCAACTCGGAATTAGAATGTTTCTCAACAAATGATTACAGCAATCAAGCTCTTAGAATGTTATCTCCAGCAAGCTGAACGTGGAAAATCTACGCGAGATTCACAGCCATATTTGTACGATAATGGATTCCCAATCTATTTTTAGACCAGTGAGGCGTGACGATGACGTATTTGTTCACACGGAACATCGAAGCCTATTGACCAAACGCCAATCGACAGATCGCTTTGCCCAACATAGAATTTAATACAAACAATGGACATGTGTTCGTTTATAGGGAACGATTTTATCCAGTTAATCGTGAAGTAAATTCGGACAAATAAAATTGTATTTCGTAGGTGTTATTTAAGCCGTAGTTATTGACGGCGAGATTTGACCCGACAGAGCAGACCAAGCGGAAAGGTCAACAGACTTATCGTCCAGGGGTGATAGGTATGCCGGAACCCCTCGTGATTTGCCGAACACTTCGCATGCTTCGCTATTTACAGCTAATAATCATTATTATTCAACGACGTAACAGTATTTTCACGTGAATACATTTGTCGCGTCATCTTAAAATGGTAATGGGATAACTGAATATGCAAAAATGCCGATCCTGGTCAGCCTGTGCCATCTGTACGGTATGACCAGGATGTGAACTGTATTTAAATATTATCTATTTTTATGCCTGTTTTAATGATTAGCTTTACTGAAAATTTCGATCCAAACGGTAACTCAACATTTTTATTTGACTAGATTAGATGAAATCTTATTTTCACATGGCGGCACATTGTTGTATAACGGATACAGTGCATGCTTTTACGTAAATTAACGACGGACCATTCCCATTTAAACTGGACAATAAACTTGTCCACTTTTGTGTACAGTTAAGGTCACTCTGCCGGGTCAATTATTGTCCTCTATACGAGATTTTATAACAACACCGACGGTTTATCAAAACATACGGTTAACCTAGTCTCACTGGTGGTGAACTCGGACAAAGCGAGGAACATTTTTCATGAACACAAGGTAAAGATATAGCAATCCAACGATAATGTGCTATTTACAAACAAAGCTATAAATAGAATGAACTCGGCCTACAGGTAAGAAAGACTTGTTATATACGATTAAAATGTTATATTTTACGCTGCAATGTATAGACATACTCGATAGCGCAGTGGATAGAACATTGGCGCCTCGTCCATTTTCTTTTAGCATACGCGGGTTCGAGTCTCATAGACCGATGGGTAATTACATATTTTGTTTTACAAATATATTTTGTTTTATCATTTTAGAAAAAAAGATGAGAAGAAAGCAGACTCTTAATGATTTTTATATAGACTTATAAGATAATTTCGGAAAATCGCCAAATTCAGTATAGAAAACTTTAAAAATTGAGCAGTCTAAATGTTTGCCGTTTGGCGACAGTAAAAGTTCCACACCTTTATTGATTAATTTATGTTTTGTAATGTATTGCATCTTTAAAGTTTATATATTATGAATAAAAAACATTTAATCCATTTCCACATAATGAGGCTTTTAGACAGACCGCAAAATAAAAGATCATGATTTTTTTTCATTTATTTATTGGAAAAAATGAAACTGCTTGTCATAAGCATGTTTTCATTTCACAAACTGTTTTCTACATAGAAAAGCATAAAGCAATGTGAAGCTCATTTAAGAACTACTTGCATTTGCAGCATTTCTAAATTTTATTCAGCCTATTTTTACGTTTGACAATAGTTTACATTGAAAATAAAGAATATATATGTATTTACAAATGTGAAAGGAACAAAAAAAAAAAAAAAAAAAAAAAAAAAAGGAAAACGCAAATAAGTGAAAAAAAATTAAAAAGTACACGGATATGTGTGGAATCGAACCCACACAATTAAAACAGAACTCTTTTCCTAAGGTCAAGCGCCAACTGTGTAACCATTAGACCACAGACACAGGTACTTGGAGAGAGTCATACTTACAATACAGAGTGTCCAAAAAAAACCGGAACCCATTTTTGAAAGTGCATTCCTCATGTATCAAGTAACATTTCTCCACCAAATTAAGATACGCCATAGCAACGACAGTTTTCTATAATCAGTTAAAATTTGGTTGAAAAATAACGATTACTTTTGAAAATATATGCATTCAAATGAATGCACCCTGAAAACCATTTTAACACGATATCGATTTTTTCGTTTTGCATCTCGCGCCTGCACTCATTGAATTAATTAACGCTTCACAATTGGTTAATATATTCAATACAATACAAAAGTGATTTTGAAACATTGTATTCACAAAAGTGCTGTTTTGCTAATAAATATAATAAATAAACTGATTAAAAAGCTGCGATGTAACTAAAATGAATACAAACAAAATATCCAAGTGCATCACAGACTCATGAATAAAAACCATAGGCACTTATTTTATTTCTGACCAACATGCCGGTCAGCGCTCAAATGAAAAGTATTACGGGTTGCATTTGACCTGACACTGCCCTTCATGCAAAACATGTTCATATAAGACAAATAACACCAAATTCACCAAAAAGAATTAAATCACAGTCCACAGAAATGTATACTATGCAAGAAGATTATGACTGGACTAATTTTAGTAAAGATCTCAAGCTTTCAATTTATGAAACTAAAAGTTAAAACTGCGCCATGTGAAATGAATCACATAAATAATTTGAAATTAATTCAAACAACCACCCTATGGACTCAATGTGCACGTACAGCACGTGTACACATTAATTTTTGAGAAAATCGGTACATACATGTACAACGGTACAGATTTCTACAGCTGACCGTTAGTGCGCTTTCACGAACAAACAAGACGCAAAAATCAATATCATGTCAGATCGGCTTTTTAGTGTCATTATCAATTTGCTTATAACTTTTGAACCAATGCATATTTTTAAGCGAAATTTGGAACACAAATGCACAAATAATGTATCTTCAGTACTGCAAACTCAAATATTAGATTCTTTGTTTACCCTTTGAAATATTTGACTTTGAATTAGGGTTCCGTTTTTTTGGGACACTCTGTATATCCATTGTTTTCATTGTGATAACTGCGATAATTGTGTTTTGATCTGTCTAACCTTTCATTATCAAATTGGTATGGTCTATATTTTTGGCGGGAACCTGATTATCGTTGGAGGACTATACTTCATTGCACATCCGAATTTTTGTAAACAATACACGTGGCATTTTGTTTTACTTCTCTTTCCGTCTTTTTTTTAAAGGATGCACTCAAATGGAAGTTACTAAGGTATGTAGATATGATTTATAATACGCACGAAAATATCAGTTTTATCGATCATTATTTTCAAATAGTATAAACGGATTGCAAGTGCACAAAGCGCATATTGAGATCATGTGGGTTGATCTTAATCGCCCGAACGAAATGGTACGATATCACTGTTTATGTTTATCTATTTGCATTGCAAGTAAACAAAAAAGACATATAAATGTAAAAATAAAGGCTGTAAATGGCAGTTTTTGGTGGCACGTCATTGAAAATCATTGTGCGGTTTCTTCGTGGCAACGTTACAGCATGTTTGCGATGTTATCTTTTCCAGCTACGGTGTTTTATGAGAACATGTTTGTTCATCATCATCATCATCATCATCACCACCATCATCATCATCATCATCATCATCATCATCATCATCATCATCATCATCATCATCATCATCATCATCATCATCATCATCATCATCATCATCATCATCATCATCATCATCATCATCATCATCATCATCATCATCATCATCATCATCATCATCATCATCATTTTTATCGTTACCTTGGAGTTTCACCGGTAAGATTTTCGTTATGCCTTCTTAAATTTGGTACAGGTGGAGAATAAGCTATTAAATGAGAACAAGATGGATCTTGATCAGACAGTGCACATGCAAAGTCTGATCTGGATCCATGTTGGTCGCAAAAGCCTAATCACCATTTATTCTAAGGAGGATCCACTGGTTCACACATCCCAGGCCCGTACGAACAGGGGGACTCTGGAGCCAAACCCCCTCCCCCCCTCATAGTTGGCAAAAATGCCAAATTTTCATCATTTCACATTTAAAACTTATGGCAAATCTAATTTAGCGCCCCCCCCACACCCCCCACCCCCGCCCCCCAATATTAGACACTGGCCCAGACACGGCCCATATGGAGTTGCTTTCTACGGGCATGCATTCTAAAGTATACTAACGGGAAAAGTTAACTGTGTGCATTTCCTTTTTAATTAACACCTTGACTGCATACGGAACATGAATAAAATTTTACAAATGCACATTTAATCTTTACTTTCAATTATTGTCAATGTATTACTATACTTGTTATTACCGTAACAATTCCTGAAAGTGGATAAGGATAAGATTCGCGTTTACAAGACATTTTCGAGTGTGAATACCGTTGGTATTAATACATGCTATGCAATTGTACTTAGAAAACAATTGATGCTGTCTAACCCACTGAAGGTAATGTTGTCAATAACATCGTAGCAAGACTATGGGTATCGCAAGACGTCTGAAACGGATGGTCTAATCCGTTAATCAGCCTCTACTGCTGATAGAACTCAACTCAGGAAGTAATCTATCTGTTCACGTTTGCCTTTTTCTGTCGATTTCACAGGTAGTCGTTCCGATAATGGTTGTCTTGTCGGAATGACGTCACGTGTAGACGTTGGATGTGTTGGAATCGTCTCAAAATTGTAGCATGGCAAGAAAATCGAAAACAGTCTAATTAATGGGGTAATTCGACTGTTTTCGATTTACTTGCCATGCTTCAATATCTTGTATTTATTTCGGTACATTTATGAATAATCCTAAAATTGGCGACCATTTGCATTAGACAAGTGGCTACTTTCTTATGACGGGGAGTATATTTGTGCTACTATAATTAAATCCATTTGTTTCAATATTTTAGATTTCTTACGGATAAAATGTTAAAAAAGACGTCTCACTACATTTCTCCTGAAACAAAAGTTTACGTTCATGATCTGTTTTCATGACTTTATAACATCGCCGCCAAACAATACGACGTCATTCCCACCTTTTGTGTAATTGACGTTGAAGTGCATATAGCAAACATTGAATCAAAAGAAGAATGTATCTATACTGAAAATAATTTGGCTCCTTTTTTCTTGATATTTTTCTTTCATATTTTCTTATTTAGTACACACATTTTAACTTCTCAACATATAGAATCAATGTATTCTGACATCTAGAGCAGTCAGCTAGAGAAATTGGCGGACGGGTAGAAAAACGGACGGACGGGCAAACGAAACACTATCTATATGGTGGTCATTACTGAAAGCCTTCTAATTGGGGGCTGCAATACCAGATAAGCCTATTGTTTTGGAAATGATTATTGTATACCAATAATTCGTCTTTGAAAAAGAATAAATTTTATCTACTATATATAGACCTAGTGACGTTTTTTTCGGACAAACACTAGTGCTTCGTCGGTGTAAATCTAAAACGTCACAAACTCAACTTTATTGAAGCTGTATTTACGGGATTTTATAACAACACCTACGATTTATCCATATTTAAGGGGGAATGCTCCAGTTCCCTATTTTTTTCCAAATAATAGAATTTATTTATATTTTGTATGTTGAAATTACATGTTATTACCAATTGAAAATAAAATAAAACTGGATGGTCAGCGATCTTGTTTGAATTTTATAGGCATTCGTATCACATACCCCTACATCGAAAAAATGCACAATTTCTTGCACCTGTCCAAGGTCACTAAAATGCTAATAAAATGCTGAACAGTCATCGTTTAGTCCAGAAAACGGTTTTAAAGTAACGTCTTACATTTAATTAGAACAGAAAATCCAAAATATGTGCTTTTATAAACGCGTAAATGTGTAAAACAGCTTGCTCAAGTGTTCGGTTAGATCAACGAAGCTGGAGTATTTCATGTCAAAATTTGCATATTTTTGTGAATATTTCAAGTTCTACTTAAAAGAATTTGATAAAACTCCCTCATTGTATTAAGCAACATGTCCTGGTAATAATTCAAAAAGAAAATGTATAGGTCAGCGCACTTATTAGTGAATTACAGCAATTTTTATCAACTACACATGAATAAAATGACGCAAAACAGTGATAACTGCATACACACTTACGACTGTCTTGCTCTAAATAATCGATTTCCATCTTGAGAAAATCAGTTTCGCATAATGAATACACTTTTACCGTCGAAAATGGTAAATTGTGATGATGTGTTATATTATTGAAAATATGGTAGCGAAACATATTGGTACGAAACGTTTAATTTACTACCGTACTGACCGAGTGTTCCGAAAAACTGGAGCATTCCCCCTTAACCGAAAACCCATTCTATTGTTAGGACAAAGGTCATTGCAATTCGAACAGTTATTGAAAATGTTCACGGTATCATAAATAAACCGTACAAGTCCCCTTCAAAACACGTTAACTACGATTTTCACATCGCAAAAAAACTTCTACTCCAAGAATTGTAATACCAACTTCAGAATCAGTCACAGAAATAAAATAACAAAACTGACAATAACCTCTAAGTGTCTCTCCGATTCGTCCATATTGTTTTGGGCGGATAAACACGTGCAAATCGTTGTGTAAATGCTCAAACTACTAAAACTGGTTTTTAAACGCGCATTTAAACATGAAGTATATGTACCTTGTGTTCATGAAAAATGTTCCTCGCTTTGTCCGAGTTCACCACCAGTGAGTCTATTGTTAGCACAAAATTCTTTATAATAGATTCACAATTAAACGAGAATAATTTCAGTTGTTTTGATAAAGCAATTCAACTGTAATTATTCTCGTTTAATAGTGAATCGATTATATTGTCCAGCAAGATTAACCCGGGACAACTTAATTTTCGTGCACAAAGTCCGTTAGTTGAGCGTCTAAACAAAACAATGCCGAAGTGAGGTCATTACATATGCAGATATCCCGGGTTAATGTTGCTGGACAATATAGATAAAACTCGATAATGTGACCATTATCGGGCTCGCTTTATTTTTGTAAACAGATTGGACGCCTCGAAACGCAATAGACCATAGCCCAGGTGATCATTGCATAACTTATATAATGTTTTAATTCGTCCTACGTAAGAAGTGGTAAAACTATCGACTGACTGAAAGTACAATTACCGTTAATCTTGCGAACCAGGTTCGAATCCTCTGTGCACCGATATCGTTTTGCTTATTCTGAGAAACTTTTCTTTTAATAGATCGTGCACGGGACACATGCTCATTTGGTGAGTACTACTAGTCATTCCAGATCATTATTCACATTATATTAGTTTGATATTCGCATTCCATATTAGATCGCAATGGCAGAAAAAAATAGCAAAGAAGACGAAAGAAGCATCTCTATTGTTAACAGCATTTTAAAGGTGTGCACTGTTCTTGGATATACGCTGTTTGTTTTTTACATTTTTTAGAAGTATTCATTAATTTTGAATTTGTAAAACTGAGTGGCGGCCCAATGTTATTAACGTTGAAGGTCAAGCTCAATGAGAATTGCGAACCAGAGTGGCGGCCCAATGTTATTAACATTGAAGGTCAAGCTCAATGAGAATTGCGAAACAGAGTGGCGGCCCAATGTTATTAACATTGAAGGTCAAGCTCAATGAGAATTGCGAACCAGAGTGGCGGCCCAATGTTATTAACATTGAAGGTCAAGCTCAATGAGAATTGAGAACCAGAGTGGCGGCCCAATGTTATTAACATTGAAGGTCAAGCTCAATGAGAATTGAGAACCAGAGTGGCGGTCCAATGTTATTAACGTTGAAGGTCAAGCTCAATGAGAATTGAGAACCAGAGTGGCGGCCCAATGTTATTAACATTGAAGGTCAAGCTCAATGAGAATTGCGAACCAGAGTGGCGGCCCAATGTTATTAACATTGAAGGTCAAGCTCAATGAGAATTGCGAACCAGAGTGGCGGCACAATGTTATTAACATTGAAGGTCAAGCTCAATGAGAATTGCAAATCAGAGTGGCGGCCCAATGTTATTAACGTTGAAGGTCAAGCTCAATGAGAATTGCGAACCAGAGTGGCGGCACAATGTTATTAACGTTGAAGGTCAAGCTCAATGAGAATTGCGAACCAGAGTGGCGGCACAATGTTATTAACGTTGAAGGTCAAGCTCACTGAAAATTGCGAACTAGAGTGGCGGCCCAATGTCATTAATGTTATTATCATTTCAGATAAAAGGAAGAGTTGCACAATGTAACACGACATTCACTGCAACTGCGGTGAGGCAACTAATCGACGACTCCATTGCAAAAGTGACACCAGAAGACTGGCAAAAGTGTTGTCGGCACGTGGAAGAAAGAGAGGAAGAATTTTGGAAAAGTAATGCGGCGATAGAACAAGCTGTTGAACGTTTTATTATAGATGTAACGGATGAGGAGGAAACAGATACGGCCAGCGAGTGCAGCGATTACTCGGAGACAGATAGTATCTAGATTGGTGCCATTTGTTTTGTTGTCGTAGATTTTATTTGTGAAAACGTTTTCAAAATGATGAAAATCTGTACATTACAAAAATGAAATGATGACAAATAAATGATCACTACCAAAAGAGATGAAGAAAAAATAAAAAGAAAAAAGAGAGAAAAAACATTATAAAGCTAAAATAATGATACTAAATTATAATTATTTGGAGTATTGTAATGAGACTAGCAATAAACTATAAATACTAAAATCAAAACATTCGAAAGTAACCATTAAATATGTTATGTTCTCCTCAAGCCTCGAACCACCGCCTGCATACCGCGTGAACTGAGTGTGATTCGTAAGCCACTATTGCATCCAATAGACCATTGCGGATGTAATTCTTATAATCGGACAATTCAAATGAATGGCTAAAAAACACATCAATAAATGATCATTAATCTGCCCCTCCTACAGGTAAGTATTGGTTTTTCCAAAAAATGATCGCAATATCGCGTTAGAGTTATAGCATTGGCATGTGGATTGTTTTGATTGTCAGTCGATAAATCGATACAATAACACGTGCAGCGAAGAACAATTGGGGTATGACATTTTTCTGATCGCACATTGGCTAATCGATGTTTTTGATTGACAGTCGGCGTTTGGTCAATTCCGAGCGCACCTTTTAAACCCTTTCCAAACAAGACCTGATTTTGACGTCCCTAATAGAAATGGCTTAGGAAAACATTATGACAAAAGAAGAAACTGCTGATAACCAGCAGTTTCTCCTTTTGCCTCAATATTTTCTGAGCTATGTTATACAGAAGCCGATCTTTATCAACATCAGATTTGTCGTCTAAGCAGCTTTCATATTTAAGCGCCCTAATATTTTGCTATTTGGGAAAGGGTTAAACCACTCTACAGTCCATCTGATCGGCTGAGCCTTGCGTCTTGTCCAATCAGATGGCTTGTCATGAAATTTCGCTTGAAAGACAACTGATTTTGAAATGTTCACTGTATGGTAGGTACGCAGTTTCCTCCCTTTACCGTACACAGACATGCATTCCAAGATGGCGGCAGGAAACAGCACAGCACGGTAGGTTGTCGATTCACGAGACTATATCGTTTTTGTATCTGCATGTAGGACGCTGAAGTGACGTTGTCCCAGTCACGTACATGTTTGTCTTTCATCCGCCACATGTCGTCTGCTCGATCAGTGCCTGCATTTCATAAACTTTGGTGTCGAATCCAATGACCACAACGACGAGTCATTTTCAAGCGAGACTCGGCTCGATTTCGTTTGATTTCAAGCGTTTTCACTTTATGGTTTGCTAATTATTTGGCAGATTTGCAAAGTTTGAATCACTAAATTTCGATATTTATCAACTTGTTTGTTGAAATTGATTTTTTTCCTGGCCAAATTTTGATGTTAAAATTTTCGCTACTGTACATAGACATGCAAGGCATGAAAACAACACTGTACATAGAGATGCTCAGAATTTAAACCAAACACTGTACACAGAGATCATTTAACTACATAGTCTCAATATAATGAAACCATATATGTGGATAATATAAATTGCTAAGGTACAACGATGATTATTAAAATAAATTTTGTTGTGCTTGAAATGCACAGATAAACGACAAAAAGGACTACCGCTTTTTGACCTTCAAGAGTTAGATCACTCTGAAAAGACATGTTCAGATACATAATAATGAACAGCCACATGTCTGTACAAAGTGCGACAAGAAATATATAAAAAGGCAAGATTTGGAAAACCATTTAAGGTCATGCCATGCTGCAGACAAATTAGTTTGCGACCGATGCAGAAAGACTTACATAAATATAAGGTCCTACAAAAAGCATGTACAGAAATGCGAGCAACCTGATGTCCAGGTCCGTCGGCCATACAAATCTGAAGATTTTGACATGCTTCACATGGCCAAGTGAACATATAAACCATCACGACTCTATGCACAGACAAGTTTTACAATATCACTGGTGGTGAACTCGGACAAAGCGAGGAACATTTTTCATGAACACAAGGTACAGATACTTCATGTTTAAAGTGACATTTCAGAATATTTTATCATAAATTTCACTTTTATTTTTATCTGAAAGAGCATATTTCCTTAAGAAAATTCTGAAAATGTGAAGCCAAAATATTGCGCCGTTTACGAGAAATTTATATTTTTGTGTTAAAATTGAACAAATTGTTGTGGACAACAGTTCGGATTTATATGCAATTTATCGATTATGTCTCAACTTTAAATGCGTGTTTCTCGGTTATTGGCAACAACTTAAAAAAAACTAATAGTATTTATACTCATTAGAATAACCAATCTTGGCATCAAGACATACTTTAAAAATTGAAATTGGAATGAAATGTCCCTTTAAATGCGCGTTTAAAAACCAGTTTTACTAGTTTTAGCATGTACACAACGATTTGCACGTGTTTATCATGGTAAACAATAATCATTTCAAAACAATATGCCTATCTGGTATTGCAGCCCCCAATTAGAAGGCTTTCAGTAATGACCACCATATAGATAGTGCTTCGTTTGCCCGTCCGTCCGTTTTTCTACCCGTCCGCCAATTTCTCTAGCTGACTGCTCTAAGTGCTCTTGATGTCAAAATACATTAATTTTATATGTTGAGAAGTTAAAATGTGTGTACTAAATAAGAAAATATGAAAGAAAAATATTAAGAAAAAAGGAGCCAAATTATTTTCAGTATAGATCTATTCTTCTTTTGATTCAATGTTTTTCCAAACCTTTCTAAATGGGGGAAACTGTTTCGGAAATACATAATGTATTTTATTGCTTCGTCTTTGAATATGGATCAATTTTATCGAGAAAGCAGTGATTAATTTCGGACTACGATAGCATTCCGTAAATGTAAATGTAAAACGTCGCAACTAGAGCTTGTTTGAAGCTGTAGTTACGACATTTTATACCAATACCATCGGTTTATAAAAACAGAACAGTAACAAAGTCTATTTTAGCACAAAATTGATTGCCATGACCGATATCTCTTATTCATGTGTTCTTCCTATTGATAGGTGCCTTAAAAGGAAAAGTATCATTATCCTTTCCCATGAGTGAAACATTTTAACCCTTTCCCAAACAATGATTTTGACGTATTCTGTCAACAATAATAATAGAAAAAATACAAAAGTCGGAATGCATAGCAACGAAAATTCTCTTGAAAACTGTCTGAAAGTTTTTTGGACTGTTTGGCGATGTTATAAAGTCATGAAAACAGATCTTGAAAATGTCTTCACGTAAATTTTGGAAATTGTGTGAAGAAAATCACACAATTGGCTTCAAAATGCGTCTATTGTCGTTTTACTATCATTGTCAATGTTAATTCACAAGTAGAAAAATACACAAAGTATGCAGGTAATTTTTACAATATTGTGAAAATTTCGTGCAAAGCAGCATTTATTTTCTTTCAAAACAAATACATTTTGATTTTATCTGCAAATGTGAACGTTCATATTTAATGATTTGGTAAGTATAGATAGCTCCTAACTAGTTATAAGTTAAGATAATAAGAAAACTATTACGCCAATTAATAATCGCATGGGTTAAAGTGAAGTCTATGTTATGTGAGCAAATTAACTAAAGTTTAGAGGTCATTGTTATGCCATAAATATGCTGAATGAATGAAAAGTAATCACACGGCAAGGCAACTTTCATGAAGATATATCATTTAAAAACAAATGCTTTTGAATTGCCTAGCTTTATTAAGAAAGTTTCTTTCTTTTGAGAATGGGGTTGAGACTATGTACATATTGTTAATGATCTCTGTGTACAGTGTTTGGTTTGAATTTTGAGCATCTCTGTGTACACTTTTTACCCTACATCTCTATGTACAGTGTTGTTTTCATGCCTTGCATGTCTATGTACAGTAGCGAAACTTTCAACATCAAAATTTGGCCAGAAAAAACTCAATTTCAACAAACATGTTGATAAATATCGAAATTCAGTGCTTCAAACTCTGCAAATCTGCCAAATAATAAGCAAATCATAAAGTGAAAACGCTAGAAATCAAGCGAAATCGAGCCGAGTCTGACTTGAAATGGCTCGTCGTTGTGGCCATTGGATTCGACACCACAGTTTATGAAATGTAGGAACCGGACGAGGTGACGACATGTGGCGAATGAAAGACAAACATGTTTGTGACTGGGACAACGTCACTTCAGCGTCCTACATGCAGATACAAAAACGATATAGTCTCCTGAATCGACCACCTACCATGCTGTGCTGTTTCCTGCCGCCATCTTGGAATGCATGTCTGTGTACGGTAAAGGGAGGCAACTGCGTACCTACCATACCGTGATGTTGGTGAATACGCCACTTATCTTGTTTGGAGGTAAATACACCCAAATACACTTCCAAATTTTTAACCGTGACCTGCGCATGAAGAGAGCAAACAAAAGGTCACGTGGTCTTTTTACTATATAATTCATTGTGCGAGTCGTTGTTTTCGCGCGAGCATTTTTCATTTATTCTGCCTAAGTATTAAGAATATTTTGAACAGTCATTTGCGTTAATTATTAGAGTTTTCAGTTACAGGAATATTCTTGTAACTTTGATTGAAAAAAAGAGATTTTTTGGCTTGTAATCATTCGTACCCTGTCTCCATCGCCCATTACCACCATGCAAGTTCAGGATGAGCTACTGCTTTTGAAAACCATATAAAAAGAATTTTGCAGGAGCAAGCGAGCTCCTTAGTACTGTCCAAGTGTGAGCGGTAATATTTTGCATGTGTTTGTGCTCTAGATTAGAGCCAATAATGGACAGGTCACAGGATGGATTCCCAGCCGCGGAGCGTGGACAATTATTAATTAACTTATTGCTGAAATATTATTGAGAGGCGTTAAATTAAAAAAAGAATGAAAAGAAAAATGTTTTAAACTTTTAACAAACAAGAAATGTTAATGTTTTGACTGTCAAGGGCGGATCCAGGATTTTTTTGAAGGGGTGGGGGCGTCTAGCCTATAAGATAGCTTTAAATTTGTGAATTTTGTAATGTTAGATACCATACTAACGCTGTGTAGTCAAAATCGATTTTCGACCTATTCAAGGCGGGGTCCGGACCCCCGACCCCCTTTTAGATCCGTCTTTGACTGTCTTACAGAGAATGTTTCAAAAATCATTTCAAGGGGCAAAATAATGAAATACTTTTAATCAGCATTTTCTCCTTTTGCCTCAAGGTTTTCGTTACTATATTACTAGATTTTTCATGGGGGCCCAAGACCAATTGCCAGGGCGGGGGGGGGGATCCACGCCCAAATGATGATCGACTTAAATGTGTTAAATTATATATAACGTTAGGCCTATAATTGACGCTTTAAAAAATAATTATAGTCAACATTCAATTTTCGGCTGATTCCGGGGGGGGGGGGGGGTGCGGACATCCCGACACCCCCCCACTCTAGATCCGCCTTTGCACTAAAAAACCTACTTTCATGATACCCATTCTGTTATCTGCAAGAGCTTCCAAATTGAATCAGGTGCCGTTTAGGAAAGGGTCAAGCCGCTGTCAAACTTGAAAAGTCTAAATAATTTGTCGTTTGGGAAATGGGCTATAACAGCTATGTTTTTAATTATCAAATTGATCTACCATAATGAATTATCTTTCGTCATAAACCTTTCGGTACTGACATAATCATCTTCACACTGAAAATGGCATGTTTCGTACTATTTTTTTGTTGGGGAAGGGGGGTTTACGTGAATATGACAGTTTAACCTTGCGGCTAGGTCCTCAAAAGATCCGAGGATACTACTTTTTTGCAGGGTCAAAAATGACTTAAAAGCCGATAAAGGCCATAAATGGAAGTCAGTCAATGATATCCCGTCGAGATTCACAGAGGAATCATCACTAAACGGAGTGTGAAGCCTCTTAAACTTCTCCTTTCCTCCGTTCATTTCCATTGCACGTTGGATGCTTTACTCTCATTTGGGTCAGAGCCTCGATCTGGCATCAAAAATTGTTACTATTTTTAGTAACAAATTGGAAGTGTATTTGGGTGTATTTCCCTAATAGAATGAATCTATGCGGCGGAAGATCTCGTGACATAACATGTCCGATATTTGACAAGAACTCTGTTAATATATAAACGATTTGAAAATATATATTTGAAGCAGTGAAGGTGCGAAATTGTCAGGATTTGCTGAATGCGAAGAATCTCTTATAATAAATATCAGCTGTCAAAAAGTTATTGACTACCAAAAAATCATCTTGTCGTCAAAACTTGTTTTTTATCAGCAGATTCTGAAAACATCTTTCACGTCCATCTAATTTGTGTAAAAATATAGCTCAGAAAATATTGAGGCAAAAGGAGAAAATGCTGATTTTCAACACTTTCTTCTTTTGTCTCAATGTTTTCCAATGCCTCTTCTAATAGGGACGTCTAAAGCAGGCATTGCTTGGGAAAAGGTTAATTTTTTAGCAATTTATATTGTGTCACATGACTCCCCATCGTTATCTATGTCGCTCTGGGTTTTGGCTGGCACTGTCAACCATTTCACGGACGTTGATCACAGTTACAGTTTTTATTAACCCTTTCCCAAACGGCAAAATTTTAGGGTGATCCACTGAAAAAACTGCCACAATCGACAAAATAGATCTTGTTATTGATACAATTTGTGTAAAACATGGCATAGAAAATATTGAGACAAAAGGAGAAACTGCTGGTTATCAGCAATTTCTTCTTTTGTTTCAATGCTTTCCCAAGCCTTTCCTATAAGGGACGTCAAAACCAGGTCTTGTTTGGGAGAGGGTTAATACTTGACCAATTTGAATGCGGTTCAAAGCAGGGAAGGTGGGAAAATGATAGGAACTAGCTTGATTTAATGTTTTTTTTGAAAAATCAACTGATGAAAAAAATATTGAAAATCAACCAAAATTTGGTTGATCTTCAATATCTTTTTCATCAGCTATTTGTTTTTTTTAAATATCACAAGAAGCCAATGCATGACGTCTATCCACCTTCTCTGCTTCAACCCGAATTCAAATCGGTCCCGTATTAACAAAACTATTGAAGAATTTCTGACGTTGTTGTAGCACGTGATTATCTACCGAAATAATTTTGTAAAGACAACAAAGTTTGTATTTTTTGATTAATTTTATTGTGAATAAAGCTTTTGCGCATATAATGTGTATAGCAGAACATCAAACAGTATGTAGTGTAGTTGTTGTTGTTCGTGTTGTTGTTGTTCTATAAACCATCTTCAGTGTAAACATCCGTACAATATATTGTTGAAATAGAGTTATAGAAAAATATATGATATAAATTATAGACGTGCATTGGTACTGTTTAAATGATGTTTCTGTCAAGAATTGAAATCGAATATTGCACGACTTAAAAATTTCATGCTTTTCAGATATAAAAAAATGAATTATTAATATATAACTTGGTGGGAAGTTGAGCAAAGATTAAAAGAAACATAATGTAAGCTGAATAATTAAAGCTACTTAAAGACTCATCCAATCAAACAACCCATACAAATAAGTAAAAACATAAAGCAAGTACCGGTACATAAAAAGGAATGACAAAAAGGAATAAAAGGGCTTTATAATTTTCTAAAAGATGCTTATCCTTTCTGAAACAACGACATTTTACTTAAGATGTGTTACAGAAGTCAAAATATATGAGCCGGATTCCGGAAAAAGGCCCTTTTCGAATTTCGAGATAGGCCTGTGGTTAAATTTAGTCGAAAATTGATCAAATCTACTAAATAAGAGATGCTTCTGGTTATAAACAAGCTATTGTAGAACAATATTGATCTGGATCAGATTGTGCGTAGGCACAGGCTGATCTGGATCCATGTTGTTCCAAAAAGCTTTAAGCGACCCCTTTCCTAATTTCGGCTCATATCTATTTGAAATTTCATAGTTCACTGAACAAAATCGTTGAAGGACTGAAAAATGACGTATGGAAAGGGAAAATAAGAGAGAGGAAAAGGTTTGCCAATCGACAATGGAAATGTTTGTCAGAAGTATTCCAATAGTTATAATCCAATCCATTATTCTAAGAAATGTTTAGACAAATAAGATTTTATTATAGTGACAAACGCTCTTTTGAAACGACTGTCTTTATCAAATATTTATTTCGAGCGTTTAGCTTTTGTTTCATTTTTGTTCGAACTTTAAAAAAGAAGTTTGTGTATCAAAATTACTTGTTACTGAAAATAGTTTCCTTAGTCGAATTGTTTTTAGCTTAAAGGGGGTGAATATAAAGCCCTATTCTTCCTATATGAGAAATTCCAAAAAAGAGCTGAAAAACAATGCAGAACAAAATACATAGAAAGCTTGAACATTAAAGGAACAAATCAAACACATATTCAAACAATCATATAAGCATAAAACTGTATAAGCCGATTATAAGCAGTTTACCGTGCAATAATGTACCTGTCTTTGTAGTTTTCTCCAACGCATATGATTATCCTTTTTTTTTGAAAAAAATGTATTTATCAATTTTGTCACTTCCAAAAGGGTAATGTTTTGAATTATCATAAAGGGACCATTTTCAAATAATAATGATTTATCATCGATCACGTTAGAACATATCGTCCCTTGACAGCCAGAAGTGGCTATCAGCAGTTAAGATTAAACTGCTGATAGCCACTTCTGACTGTCAAGGGACGATATGTAGTAACTGAAGCCTAGAAAAGCTGCACCTACGGTATTTTCGAATGTCATCAATGATTTGCCATTCCGGCCATCATGAACAAAACGTGCTGTCTATACTGCATCAGCATGTGATACGAATAAAGGTGTTCCATTCACAATTAGATTTCAAACTCCTGTGCCACTTTGAACGTCAAATTTGGCAACGAAATTTGATAATGATATCCTAATTGTAAAATAAGTATACCCTCAGTAATTTTCGAGCATTATCTGTTGCAACAAAAATTGAGGAGATATACCATTTTAAATTGATGTGGCCACGAAATACGACCGAAGTTGCTCAAAGTGCTTGGCATTTAGCTAATGATGTTTGATATACATGTACCTTGTCACAATTAATAAAGGTTAAGTGATGGACACCCTCTATCGAATGAAAATCACATGTTCTTCAAAGTGATTGTTTCACAGCGCCTATGGTAGTTGATCGCTAATCCCTAAATGAAGTTCACGCGACTTCAAATCTTTTCGTGTGACGTCGGTATTTGAATCTATTCGAGGGGGGTCGTAATATTCCACGGTGGAACGTCGTCGCCCCAAAAAGAATTACAACGTCGCGTGAATCTCATTAGAGATGGACTAACTTAATTACACGTTCGAGTCAACTTTTCAGTTTAGACAAACATAAACATTATCTGCTTTTGGCTAAGCCTTTCTTTCCAAAATCGAACAACCTTTATGAATAACAACAAAACAGGTTAAAAAAGAGCCACAATTGAAAAGCACATTTTTTTTCATTTCGTTTGTTCAATATCTTGTAAATAGTTATTTGTAACTCTTTCAAAGACGAAATAATTATAGACAGGCACATATTGAAAAATGTGAAGAAAAGAGAAAAACATATGAGCCATGGTATGGAGACAGGAGTCTTACAGGTTTTGGGACTAATATAGATTTAGATCAGCCAGCGTATACACTCGGTCTGACTAAGATCAATAAAATTGAGCCAGGATCTGGGAAAAGGTCCCTTAAGGCTTTTGAGCCCAACATGGTTCCAGATCAGCCTGCGTATGCACGCAGTCTGATCAGGAACCATGATTTTCTCCAATAACTTTGTCATGGTCTGTAGCAACCACACGAGAGCAACATTAATCCAGGCCAGACTGGATCTAGGCACAGACTGACCTTAAAACATGGCTGTATCAAGGGACGTTTTTCCAGATCCTGGCTGTATCATTTTTTTAATATATTATCTTCCATGATGATATATAGGAATTAAATGAGGGTTCCATGACCTGTGAGAGAGTAACATGGATCCTGATCAGTGTGCAGTTCGGCACAGTCTATTTACTGAAAAAAGAAATACCACAATACCTGATACACCACCGAGTCCCATTTCAAAGATCCAGGATCATCTGTTTTTCTTAAACTTTAAGTTTAATGTTACTCTGTTTTAGGTCAGGTAAAACAGACCAGGTTTTGAATTCTATACATGCGTTTCAAAAAAAAATAAGGAAAGCTTTAGTCAATTTCAAAAGAAAAATCATTTTAAATATTTTTTTTTTCAAAATCTGTAGCCACTGTATTTATAGCACACTTTAACACGGTGGGTAACCCACGTGACTTTTGGTAAGCGTTCACACAGAAAAAGTGTCTGCTTGAAGTATGCTTTGTTCTTTTTCTCAGCTTACTCTCTACATATTTTGACCAGATAAATTGCACCGTAAGCGCCTTTGAGAGGGTCATTCCCGATACTAACTCTGCAACGAATCCAATAGTTTCTTCAAACATTCAAGCGAAATTATTCATAAAAAAGCATGGTATTCGGTGTGGATTGAGTTAGAATCGGGAATGGCCCTCTTTAAGACACGCACGGTGCACTCTATTTCGTCAAAATTCGTGGAGTGTTATCCGAGAAATTACACAAAACATACTTGTAGCAGACGACTTTTCGGTGTGAACGCTTCCCAAAAGTCACTAGGGTTACCCATCGTGTTTAAGGTACGTTACCATTTCGTTACCAGTTTTCTGTTCTGTACAGAGAGTGGTTTTGGAAATCATTTAAGGCTTTCCCAAACACTGATCGCTATTGACAACCGTTCTGACGAATTACAAGAAACAAACAGAAGAAAAGGTGTTGTAAACCAGAATTTTCTCCTTCTCCCTAAAGGGTTTCTTTGCTTTAATTTGCAGTAATTGTAGTTTAACCATTTCCCCAAAATAAATGATTTTAACATCCCATCATGATAGGAGAAGGAATACATGGAAGCAAATAAAGAAAACGCAGGTGAAAAGCATTTTCCCTTTTTGCCTTGAGAGTGAACTAAAATGTACACGAGTTTCGTATTTATCGAGGCCCATCTGATAGTCTTTTAGCATACATGTGTTCTGAAATGAAAATATTCTGCCGAATGTTAAGTATAAAAATTTAAAAGCCTTATCGATGATTGGTGTTGCTTTGTCTAATAGAGAAAGTTTTGTCACATAGCGAGAAACAAGAAAATATCCAAGGAGGATGATATCATGTATCGACTCTTAGGATCGTAACTTTTCACCATAAACTAATTTTCTCTGGGTCGATTTTCCTGTCTTACTATAATCCATAATGTTTTTTTTTTTTCAAAAGGTGACATCGGTCAAAAATGACCTATTCTGGAAGATTGGTTTACTTGGACATTAAGAATGGCCCCTTTTAGCGTGATGGGTCACGTTCTTTCGTCGTCTGGTCCAAATTTCAAAATGGATCTGTCCGAAATTGTGTCACTTTGGAAGGGTTTTCAATTCCTTAGTGGATTAATATTTTGCTAACAACAGAAATGTTTACTTGTCGGAAAAACCGAATTGCTGGGTTTTAATTCTATTGGATAGAAAACGTTTCGTATTAATTTTAAAGTGCTAATGAAATATAGGTGAACTCACATAAATTGTAGTTTGGGAAAGTCTTAAATGGCAATGTCTTTATCTAGTATTTTAACGACCACCACCAGCAATTAATGGCTTTTTGCAAAGTTCGATTTTGACACAGCAGCCATCAGCCACGAAATAGGAAGGTTCCTTATAATATATGTATTCTCCAAATCTGTGTCCCGAACAATCAGAATCTTCTATCACAGTGAATTTCTAAAAAAAAATGAAACAAAAGTAAATATTATAATACGAAAGGATTTTATCAAGTGAACCGTGACGTAATTTCGGACAAACATAAGTATAATTATCGTGAGCGTTGTTTTAAAATCTCGTAACTGCGACTTGAATCAAGCCGCAGTTACGGGCTTTTATAACAACACCGATGGTCTATCATAGCATAACGGCAAATCCAATCTATCTTTAGCATAAAATGCATTGCCATAGAATATCGCCTTGTAGATAAAAATAAAATAATGTCCGTAAAAAATTAATGAATGAAATATTTCTTTTTGAAAAACCTTCACTCCCTCTTATCCGTAGCTCTGCTGCCAGGTTATTCTTGTGGTATAGTGCTCCAACGAATTTCAGATTCCCGCCAAACAATAAAAATTATTGCCAAAAATGTGTGTTTTCAGTCTGTTATTGGTATTGGATAACGAGAAGAAACAGGGCGGATATCCAGAGAAATCGTGCATTAATCGGCAGATTCACGTGCGATATCGGACCTGTTTTGCACTCAAATATCCTCGATTTGACCCTTCTAAATAAACAATTGTCTCTTTTCCGGCAAAATTCTCAACGTCTTACGTTAAATAAGCGACGTTCGCCTTTTGGTGCCAAATTATGACGTAACGTTGTTTTACCGACGTCACGCATAACAAAAAATTCTCGGAAGATTTATCAGAACAAAACAACAATGGCGGACATTTTCTTATCTCACCTCGGTTCATTTTTCGAACATATCAATGGGTTTGGGGTAAGTAATCATTGGAATTTTATGCTTCTTATGCAATAATAGCGTCAATTCACGTATTTTTCGGTCTTTAACATTCGCAGAGGCCCGCAAAATACGAAAACGACCCTCCTGCTTCGCAGTCGGGCGTTAAAGTATTTCTTGGGCCTCTGCGAATGTTAACGACCTCAAAAACGTGAAATAACCCTATAATATATCAACTTACTAATTATGGGTTATACAGATCAAAACGAAACTATATCGATGATAATCAGTATGTTGATGTAATATTGGCATCTTTTTATAGGTTAAAGGTTTGTTTATAACATCACAATAGCGTTGGAACACTGTAGGCTATTTCTTGAGCAATTCAATCGCGACCCTCGAGACTGTTTGCAACCTTTTGCCGCGTTGGAACGTGGTTGCAACATGATCTCGAGCGTAATACAGTGACCACCATATTGAACGTGAAATTAGACGCGCGTAAATGACGTCATCAAAATAAATCAATCCTTTAGCTAACGTTATACTTCAAGTGAAATATACTGTCAATAATCGGTAAATCACATGAATTATTTTATCTGGTAAAATTTTGTCACATTTATGAGGATACAGTCGACTTTTGAACGCTGTTTGTTTCAAATATTTTTTCTGTCGTAGATTTAAATGGTTGTTCGGTCTGCTTCCGTTGTTATTGACCTGACTACCGTTGTTATGCTTGCGGAGAGACATGGGCAGGATCTGCTCATGGCGGCTACTGTAATACGTTCGAGAGAATCTTGAGTAACGATAAGATCCGAGAATATTCGAATGTTGAGCAATTTTAACTGAGACTCCTAGTCTGGCTTACCTGCACCTAATACTGCGTTATTGGGTCAGGCACACACCAGTTATGGCGACGTCCATTGCGCTGATATTTTAACAAAGGTAAAGAACAAAGTTCTTTAAATTGCCTTGATATAGTTTTCATGTACATAATTTGAAACCGTTTTATGTCGGGTTAGCGTTGAGGTCATGTAAAAAAAATATTGCTAGTATTAAGAATATACCGAAACCTATCTACTCTTCTAATGACCCTTCCCTGCTCACAAAATTAAACAACCTTGCTCTTTATCTTTGCAATTAAATTACCCCACTGGGAGTGGCCATTTTTTGAGAATGTCTGACGTACTAAAATACATAGTACGACAGGGAACCAGACTACTGAGACTCCTTTCATATTCCGTTAATCGTTAATCGGGTCTTTCCGTAATTTCTACACAGAGAGTTTAACCTGTAGTATAGGTCGGTATGTACAAAATTTGGGGTCCGCGTGTTTTGCTTTATTATTTGTGCCAACAACTGTTTTTGTGAGCACAATAGGGTCCTGTAACTGGAATCAGTTGTTGGCATGTCTGGTTCCGCGTCATATTTTCAAAATTCAGTCTTTTTCCAGGCATGGTCGAAATTGATATTTTTACTTAAATTTTGAGTTCATGGTAAATCTGTACATTTTATCACAGTTTTCCGAACATAAAGTGATATGAATATTTCCATAATACATATTTAATCATTTGTGTGAGTTGTACATGCTTTTCCGAGTCATTAATAAGGGGGTCAAAGGTGAAAATCAAACAATCTCTAGATAGTATTTGTCGGTATGTTCAAAATTGGGGTTCAAGTGTTTTGAATTATTAATATTTGTGCCAACAACTGTTTTCGTAATCACAGTAGGGTCCTGTAACAGGGATCAGTTGTTGGCATTTCAGGTTCCGCGCTGTATTCGCAAAATTACGTCATTTTCCTGACACGGTCAAAATTGCTATACATAGTAATAAGAAACAATGTGTAAATCGATCTCTAATAGCAAAAGTAAGTTTGAAAATCAAACGTTTATCAGATTGGTTACCGCCAAAGAGTACAAACAAAAGCATTTTATACCGCTATCACGTTCGTCTCGTATTTCCGGTAAGCATATCCGGTTTTTATGTCCGCCATGGCATTCATGTATACTTTACCATTATTCTGTAGAATATATTGCTGTAAACTTACTCTTACTTGTTTTTGGCCAATAAGTTGAAAGCCGTTAAAGAAGTTGTTAGAAACTCTTTGAGAATAGACCATTTACATACGTTATAAGTGCGTTATATCGCTGCGGTGTTGTTACGTGGTGGAACCAGCGCTTAAGCGCTTTAATTTCGTTTTACGTTTCTCAAAGTATAAGTAACCATTTGAGGAAACTTTATTAGACATTCATATGCTGGGAAATACATGTAGGCCCGGTCTAGGACATCAAAAAAGCACAAAACACCACCACATGATGACCGTCATAATTTCCGAACATCACAATAAAATCGTTCCATATTGGCCCCAGCACATGCGAGTGACTTCTTCAGGAATTTCAATATAGAGTATCCACACAAATCACCGGTAATCGTCTGTGCAGTCGTGTGTGTGCTGGACGTTGGCCGGACGTTGTACACATGTGCCTTTCACGCCACATACTGCAAGTGCCAGACTTGACTGGGCTGGAGTCCAGAACATTCTACGTGAGAACAACGTTGATGCTCTCCCGTTACGAGCTCGCTATTCCGATTTGTCACCTAAAGAGCACATGATTGGACATTTGGTGGGAATGGAGTGGGACGAGACGTGTACGTGATCGTAACGAGTTGAAAACGCTGATGTTGTAAAAAGCTTTTTATGCAGTTTAGAAACGGGCCCGTAGGAAGCAATTTCATATTTGGGTGGCTGAAGCCCGTGTGTCTGGATATTAGGGGGGGGGGGGGCTAAATTGGATTTTCCCTTTCTTTTCAGTGTAAATAAGGAGAATTCGGTATTTTTGGCCCTAGCCACACTACCCCCTCCGTTCCTACAGGCCTGAGAAATGGTTTCAAAGTTGTCCTTGTTCGAAAACGAGTTCATAACCGGTATCGAAATTCGTTGTGATCTTCTGTTGTGACCCTTAAGCTACGTTAAGACATTATTGAAAAATACTAAAAAGTGACATTTGAATGCTGTGCGTCAATGTAATTGGCTGCAATGTTGCTAAAGTTCTCAAATAGTCTATCAGCTGTACATGTGTTTTTCGGTGCAGAATATGCAGAGTCCGATTGTGGAAAAGGCAATACGTTTTTCTGAATGGCGTTTGAAATAGCAGAAACTGGAATCTTAAATAATGTGCTTAATGCAATTGCATGTTGTGGGCACTCTGTGGAATAACGTTTGCTGCGAGGGAACGTTTCGCAGCTAAATCATCCAAGTTCACGTATTTCTCATTATAATGCTTTCAGGTGCTGATTGTTCCGCTGAAAACAGTTTGAGTAAGAAACAACTCGCTCCTACAAAAGCAGTCTTTCAGGAATCTGTGCCATAGCAATGCGTCATTTGGAATTTCGATATTGTTCCACACCAAGATAGTTACACATGTAGCAAAAACTCTAACGCTCCACTTGGATCTTTGATTAAATTCCTTGGGCGAACCAGCGTGTTACATTCAAAATTTTCTCATTGGCGCAAACCTCGGTCACTTAGGCAAGACGTTAACCTGGTCTATATCTCATAAACTATTATTAGATAGAGCCCAAGTATTACTCATGTGGATAGCTCATGATAAGGCCTTTCTTTTAAGCCCGTTACCTTTGACCTTGGCACTTTGACTCTGTAGTTTGACCTCGTTTTCAGAATGAATACCCATATTACACATAGAGCCTTGATATTTCATACATAAATACCTATTGTCAGTGCCTTTCATTATGGACCACGACTTTTCAATTCGTGACCTTGGCCTTGGAGTTTGACCCCCTTTTCAGGTACTTTAACATAACCTATATCTTAAGCACTATTAGAGATACAACATTCATATTTCGTCCATAGATACCTCTTGCTAAAAACTTTCATTTGCGAGCATGACGTTTGACCTCGTGACCTTGACCTTGAAGTTTGACCTATTTTTCTGACAATGTCCGGTATAGGCGAGTTAAGTTGTTCACATAAATATTTACATCGTCAGATAATGGCTCGGCTTTTTCTGCTTTTTATTTGTCAATTAACCAGCTTTCATATTCAATTTAAACAAAAACAAATAAGGCAGATATAGAGCTTCATGTGCCGAAAAACTGTTTTCGCACCCTTTTTGCATGACGCGGTTACAATAGAAAGCAAACATACAACAGTTATATATCGATGTGCAGAATCTTGTCGGATTAATGATATGCTAAATTTGAAAACTCAATCGTTTGAATTTATCATGAAATTTTAATTTTGCATCTTAACTTCACCATGGAATCGCGCTCTTTACCGTGACGTCACGAACATCTGACGCGGGTACATGAATGCCAACAAGCAGTTTCTTTCACTCCAGGGTATACTCTTTCCAATCCACACTGTTGGCATAAATAATAATTCAAAACACGCGGATGTACATACCGACCTATACTACTGTATTAGTAATGTAATACGCTCCACCTTTCTCACGGAATAATAGTGGCCTAGTGGGCAAGGCGACTCTCTTGTGGACTACCTGTCCGTGGATCGAATCCCGGTAGACTCTCCGTTTTATTTATTATTATTATTTTTATTTATTCCTAACATTTTTTATGAATCTCATTTGCAAGCAAGTATTTCTTAAAACCCAATCAGTTTGTTTGTTTGCATTCACTTTGAATAATCATTTTAGAACCAGGTAAATACGTGTCTATTGATGTTTCCGCTCTTTTAGACAGTTGAAGGGTATTCGATTTAAGTTCACGATTGAAGAGACACCCCTGCCGATTTTACTCTTATAAAGTTTGTTTTGACGCGAAGGCCGATGCTATTCTAATTTTTTTACTGCTGTTAGTTTTTTTTAATTGTAGCTGAGAAGCCAGAAAAAAACGCCCTTAAGGTTTACGAACTGAGAATGAAATACAGAGCCAGAGGCGAAATTTGAAAAGTGCCAGTAATTCCTAAGCAGTGATACATTTCCATTCCAAATACAAACATAAGCATTTTGTGTGGTTTAGAATTTTGAATTAATGCATACTTATGGAAATATTTGACCAAAATGTTTAAAATTACCTCCCTTGCATATGAATATAGAGTAAAATAATATCTGTAAATTATTTTCTTCTTGAATCATAATCTTGAAATTCGGTATGGTGAATCAACTTATGTGAAGTGTATGTACAAGTGTGTGTAATTTGATGCATTTCCTATGGCTAGAAAGTGGTGTTTTCATTCTCAGTTCGTAAACCTTAAAATTGAGACGAAGTCGACAAATTTGGTTTAGACTAATCCACCGGTAGACTGGATACCGCACCTCAAACTAAACGCGACACACAGATGAATGTAGTCTGGCTTACCTGCCCCTTATACTGCGTTATTGGGTCAGGCACACATCATTCATGGATGCGCCCACTGGGCTGATATTTTACCAAAGGTAAAGAACAAAGTTCTTCATTTTTGTGAGCAGGGAAGGGTCATTAGAAGAGTAGATAGGTTTCGGTATATTTTGAACTCTAGCAATAAAAGTTTTACATGACCGCAACGCTAACCCGAATAAAACGGTTTTAAATTATGTACATGAAAACTATATGAACGCAATTTGGATCCATTTCTTATCAGTAGTCCGATTAGCTCAGTGGTTAGAGCGTCTGCCTTGTGTTCTAAAGGTCCCTGGTTCGAATCCCAAGAGTGATACATATTTTAGCCACAACCCTTTTCTTTTTACATTTTTCATACCAAATGGTTCTACAGATTTCAAAGACGTAATAAAAACACAATTACCAATTATGTTTTAATTGCATCTTGGTGATTTCTAGAATAGTTTGGTTTGAGAAAATGTATTAAAACAAAAAGTAGACGTTAAACATTTGCCCAACGTTGGATTCAATCCCTGGACATCTGGAGTCAAAGTCAGACGCTCTACCACTGAGCTAATCGTACTGCTGGTGAATATGCTTCCAAATTGCCTTCATATAGTTTTCATGTGTATGATTTAAAACCGTATTATTTCGGGTTAGCGTTGAGGTCATGAAAAACTTTTGTTGCTAGTATTAAAAATATACCAAAACCTATCTACACTGAACAGATCTTCTAAACCGCCGAGGCATGTAATTTTATAAATCTCCATTAATATTTAGATAGGGACTTGAAATTTTCAAGTAAGAAGGATTAACCATTTTCACATGAGATGTCAAACTTTTATTGATGGCTTTCGACAATAACATGACTAAATCGCAAATTGAAAAGGGTCACTGTCACGTCTACATTTTTCACATCAGAAAGGTAAACTGTAAGTACGGGATGTGAAATCACTCTGCGTCAATAACTCTGATTGACAACGAACCCTTATTCAGTTGCAGTTATCTGGGAAGTACTATGGTGTCATTCCAGACGTTTCAGTAGCCTAGGAATGTCTGCCACACTTCCGGTTGCCTGGTATTTGTGCCAAAACTTATTGTAACGTCTTTTGATTACATTGGGGCATTTCTCCGATTTGAATTAATCTGCGCATCAAATCTGAGTGATGTTTGTTGACTGTTAACAAAAATGTCGGTCAGTCCTCGCTTATGAATTCTTTGATGGTGTTCTACGGAGTACAATACGTGCTATAAAAAGAACAAAAAATCCAGTTTGTAAACATAACTTTGTATCCTCCTCAGAAGCATACAGGCGTCGAGGATCTATTAATGATATGCATAACCGATTCATAAAAGTCATATCTTTCGTCAAGAAAGGTACATTTGGAATAACAATAAGTTGTATGGTACACTGTACGGGTCATGATCTGTGGTGCACTTTGACATGGTTTTTGGGGCCATATAACTCGATAGAAAGAAGCAACATGAAAACAACCAATGCATTTTACAACAATGTCGGCATATCATCACTTTTGAATGCTTTATGGCGTTCTACGGAATATGATACGCACCAAAAGAACATTGAAATGCAGCTTGTAAACAAAAATTTCAATCCTCTCTATTAGCATACACACGCCAAGCATCCATTACTGACATGCTAAATTCGTGAAAGAGACATGTCATCTGTCAGAAAATGTACATTGTATATGTGAACTGATAATATTTTGTATGGTAGACTCTGAAGGCCATGCTCTGTGGTGTACTTTGACACGTTTTGGTGTCCATAAAATTCGCAATACAGAAGGTAATCGGAAAACAGTTAATGCATTTAGCAGTATAACGAGCTACCTTTTGAAACATGCATACGTCACTAACAAGGGTACATGCCTTATTCATATTGACGTCACTTCTGATAAGCCCCACAGTACGACCCATATCACTGAAGGACATCCGGCCCATTGAGTTGCCTTTTCTTTGCAAAATCGGCATGTCGGATCAATATGAAGTAATGCTAAAGTAAATGTTGTGCAATTTAACTCATCACATCGTGCGCCACGTGCAAAAACGGTATTATATAAAAGCCTCTTCACACAAAAAGTTATTGTTTTGATTTTGACTTTACCGCATTAAATCGATAGCTAGTGATCACAAAATTGAATATGCATAATATTGTAACAAACGAACTTTTCGTTTTTCATTTACACCAAAAAATCTGTTCTAAAAAGTGGCGGTTTAGAACATCTGTTCATTGTACTCTTCTAATGACCCTTCCCTGCTCACAAAATTAACAACTTTGCTCTTTATTTTTGCAATTAAATTATACCACTGGAGGCGGCCATGTTTAGTGAATGCCTGACGTACTAAAATACATAGTACGGCAGGGAACCAGACTAAGATGAATGCGGCTGGGTACTAGCTGAATAGCAATGGATATTGTGCTAAAATAGATTTGGTTTGACGTTATGTTTTGATAAACCCTCGGTGGTGTTATAAAATCTCGTAACTACGGCTTGAATCAAGCCGTAGTTACGAGATTTTGTAACAACACCCACGAAACACTGTTTGTTTGTCCGAAATTACGTCACTACTAAGAGGAGAAAATCGTTCCTTTTGTAGTTTACCGCAGTTTAATCTAAGAAAATATATTCATCGTTAATGGAGCAATTTTTACTTTTACTTGAAAATTCCAGAATTTTCACAAAATTATGTTCGTTCTGAGAGAAGTAGAAAATCAAATAAGTTAAAAAGATTTACGAGGAGTCACCTAAATACTAAAATTACCTTGTAGAAATGTTATGTAGGCCTATAAATATTTACAAACCCTTTTTGATGCAAAGGGTGGGTTGCAATAAGAGCTCAAAAGGGCCTCTTTATTTTCCTATGGATTGATGATCTAACTTTGAATGTGTAAAAATCTGGCAATGGCTTATTTTTGGAGATAATGACTGACAAAGTGGATGGATGTAAATTGACACGAGAAGCTAATTTTTACTTTGAAGTTAAGGTATACAGCCCCTAATGAAAAACACCACTCTCTAGTCAAATTACACACACTTGTTAATACACTTCACATAAGTTGATTCCCCGTGCTGGATTTCAAGATTATTCTTCAAGAAGAAAATATTTTACAAACATTATGATTTTACCCAATATTCATAAGCAAGGGAGGTAATTTTGAACATTGTTGTCAAATATTTCCATACTACATGTATATGTATTAATTGAAAAATCTCTTTCGTAAAAAAATGTTATGTCTATATTTGGAATGGAAATGTGACACAGTTTAGGAATTACTGGCACTTTTCAAATTTCGCCTCTGGCTAATTATGGATTGAATACCTTAAATGACCTTTTCTGTATACATATCAAGTCAGAATGAAAGTTTGCATGCATTTTTAATGAACGAAGGTCCTATCTATTGTATTCCTTCTTTTATCAATCCCAGATTTTCTTATTTCTGATTCACTCACTTCACGAAACTATCTCTATAGCTTTCATTTTTGCATGAATTGTCGTGATTATCTCCTGAATATGATCCTATCTGCCTCAGCTTAATATGTGTAAACTTTGGAATCTACTCTAACAACCTCAACCATACTGCGTTAAAATAACCGTAATGATTATTAATCTGCGTATTCCATTCTTTTTTTTACTTAATGTTTTCCTTTTTAGAGAGATATTTCCTCCCAACACTATTACATCACTTACAACCTTGATTAACACATCCACACCATGTTCTGCAGTATCACAACGCTTTTCTATAAATAGAAGTTTATCCCTTAAAACGGATGTTGAAAATGATTGTTCAAACAATATTTTTGATTTATCTGACCATATAAAAACGTCTGGTGCCGGGTATTTTTGGTAACTAGGGGTAAAGTCCTCCAGATCATTTTTATAACCAAAAACATCTTAAATCTAGCACTCATCATGCAATGATCTGATAAGTAGCCGATATCATGCACATCCATACTGTGGATGTAATTTGACAGTGATCTGCTCGAGATGAAATAGTCAACTACACTACTACCTTTGCAGGTGTGACATGTGTATTTTCCCATCAAATCACCTAATGTTCGACCATTTAAAATAAATAGTTCATTATTAACACATTGTTCTAGTAACCATCTGATTAACTATTTTATCAAAGGATACTCGTTGCATGATATAATCTGGTGTATCATTTATTATATTTGGAAGATAGTAACCATCTTCGCTTTGCATAGTATCTAAACGCGAACCCAATCAAGCATTAAAATCACCGCTTATGCGACGTCATTAAACTAGCGGTTATGACGTCAACGTTTGCTTTTCTGCGTTTCCGAGACATTTGTGTTCCCACGCATTATCAGACGTCGTGTAAGCTTTTTCAAGTAACATTTCTTCAGGCTTGGGCCAAAGCAGCTACGCTCGGACATAAAACACCTATATCATACATTACATGCAACATTTAGACAATACACGTATCTTTGTCATATACAGTGTCCCAATAAAAACGGAACCCATTTTTGAAAGCGAATTGCTGATGTATCTAGTTATATGTTTCCACCAAATTTAGATATGCAACAGAAACGACAGTTTTCTATTAGACATTACAATTTGGTTGAAAAATGTTTATTACTTTTGAAAATATTGGCAATCATATGAATGTACATAGAAAACCATTTTAACACGATATCGATTTTTCCGTTTTGCAGCGCAAACATACACTCACTGAATACATATGTACATTGACACGTCACACTTGTTTAATATATTTAGTACAATACAAAAGTGATTTTGAAACAGTTTACTTACAATAGTGCATATTCATTTCATCTTTTTTGCTAATAAATGAACTATAAGAGCTGCGATGTAACCAAAACACAAATGAATACAAACATAATATCGATTCATAATACATGTAATCATATGCAATTATTTTTTTACTGACCAATATGCTGGTCAGCGCTCAAATGACAAGTAGTTTAAAATTATTTCGAACAGCCACCATATGGACTCAATTTGCACATGCGGCACTTGTATAGTGGTCCCAGATATTTATAAACAAACTTTGAACATATAATACATGTTATTATAGAGACGCACCCGCAAATCATCCCGTCAATATTACATAAAATTACTGGTTGCCATCGATATGAGTTCGTTTTGACCAGAATAACCTATAATTGTATGGTCTTTTATTGTCAGGCCAAAATCAGAGTATCGTGGGACCACTATATATCAAATTTTGAGATAATTGGTACATACATGTACAACGGTAAAGAATTCAACACCGCCAGTGCGCTTTTACGAACAAACAAGTCGTGAAAATCGATTACGTGTTAAAACGGGTTTTTAGTGTCTTTACTAAATTGCTCATAACTTATGAACCAAGACATATTTTGAAGTGAAATTTAGAAAACATATGCAAAAATAATGTATCTTCAGTACTGCAAATTCATAAATTAGACTTTTTACTTACGCTTTAAAACATTTGACTTTGAAATAAGGTTCCGGTTATTTTGGGACACACTGAAGTAACGTCGATTCGCGATGATATAAAATATTCTCGCAGAGGCAAATGTGTTTCAGACATTGATCTTGTTTAACTCAGCTGTATTTTGCCACTTTGTAATTCGGTTTTTAAGTGTCAGAAAGGTTGACGAGGTAGATCTAGTCCAATTGTTGTTTTCATCGGTAAAGGATTAAGCGGACGTCTTTTCGTCCGTATTTAGGTGTTGCCTGCTTACATATTAACCGCTAGTTGTATGGCGTCATCTTACCGAAACTAATATTAATGTTTGTCCCCCCGCTCGACAGCAAATTCGGATTGCTTCTAATGCTTATGTAATTATCGTTAAATGCACGTATCGTTTCCGCATTATTTTGTACAATTTTAACTTCCGGTTAAATTACATAACATTGAGATTTTCAGACTTGTACTTCGAACATGTGACTTATAGACGGGTTCAATACTGCTTCGCGGCCTTTTCGTCTGTATAAATGCTATTTCAAATTGCTCAGTTTCAAAACTACTTAGGACATATACATCATGTATTAAAGGACAATGCTACATCTATTCGGAAATACTTGGTTGTTCTTGTAGAACTTTTAATGTTTCGCATCATATACATGTAGTTTTCGCTGCCAAATTTTCGACTTTGCTATTCACCAATTTCGACTGCTATGGCGTATTTGTTATGTTAGACTGGTTTTCCCAAGATAGAAATCGGTGATTTAGAGCAAGACAGCTGTATGTGTGTTTGCACTTACCACTGTTTTGCGCCATTTTATTCATTAGTAAATGTTAAAATGCACTTGTAAGTACGATGACATAATCATTTTCTGCTTCATTGATCTAATTGAATGTGTGAATATGTATTACCACATTCTTAACATCACACAGTTAAAGGCTACCAAGCTAGGCAGTTGATTTCACCGTATATTGGAGGAAAATCATTAAATTAACGTGTTTTATAAAAGATCCGCCAAACTCGGTTGTTTAAAAGTTTCGTTTGCTTTTCTTTACGTCGTTACTTGGATCATTTTCGAGAAAAAAAAACGATCGGTAATTTCCGTAAAATTGCCATAGATTGACGTCATACAATGGCTTGACTCCGCCCCCAATCTAGAGCATGAAGTTTCGGACAAAGATAAAGTGTGCGGCTTTTCTGTCATAAAGCAAAGTCACAGTTTTCTATTCATTTCGCGATCGTCAGAGTAATACAAACTTAAACCGTTCTTTTGCACATTCCTTCACTCACAAACAACCTATTCTTTAACTGTTTTAACATTTTTCTAACATTTACTAAGGATGAATTCCGTGTTTTGAGTATCGACTGGGGAAGTCGCTTTATGACAGAAAAGTCAGACATTTATCTTTTTTCAGAAATCTCACGCTCTCCGGGAAATGACCAATGATTTCCCGCTTTTCCCGCCATGACGTCATAAAGTGGCCGATATGACGTCATAACTTCAAGTCGGAAGTTTAGCATTTTTTCTTCGGTAAAGATCGTAAAAGACCAAAATATTCAATTTAAAAGACGAAATAAAAACACTTCTAATGTTTGAAAATTGCAAAAACTTTGATATTTGGTTATTAGGAAGGTGTTTTTTCGACACAAGAGTTTAAGTTTGCCAATCAACGGACACTTTAAGGTTTTCTGTTTTTGATAAATGTAAAACATAAATTTAAAGCCATTTTCGAGATTCAGGTCATTTAGCGTTCTCTGGGTAATTTCGTGATTTTACGAGGGGCACGAATTACCTCTTTTTAATCTTTAGGGTATGCGATGTCCAACCATTTTTATAAGATAACAAAAAAAAAAACAACAAAAACAAACAACAAAAAAAAAACAAAAATAAAAACACACACACAACAAGAGACAAACAAAACTGGAGCGGTTTTACAGGGTGTCCCAATATATGTGTCCCCATTTTAAACATCTATGAAATTGACAAATGTTGTCACTGAGTAAAATTAGTTACATAGGTATGAAGGGGACATGATGAAATTTTGTTTGATATATAGAACATCTATATTTACTTTGAAATGTTATTCCACATAACGTTTTAAAAAATATGTCATTTTTAACTGTTTTGCCAAATGACGTCAACGACGTCATCTTTTTCATTTGACAAAGTCTCTTTTTCCAAGCTAAGATGATCAAACTGATCTTTTCAATTTTGTCTTCCATGTCCATTGTGGCTTAAATAGATGCAGTGAAAGTTTTTACATCATTAAATTTTGAAGCGATGAATATAATCACAGGAACTAGAGTTCGAAATGAGGAAAGATGTTTCATTGAAAATTCGGATGATGGTGCAAATGGTGCTTTAAACGGAGACAAAGTTTAAACATCTATAAGTTTGACAACCTTTTGTTATCAAATAAAATCAGTTACATAGGTAAGAAGGGGACATGATAAAGTTTTGTTTGATATATAAAACATCCATAGTTACTTTCCTAATATATTCAACACCATCCTTTAAGAAAAAGTTTGTCTCTGCAAAAACGACCCCCTTTACAGCACCATTTGCACCAGCAGCTAAATTCCGTGAAACAACATCTTTCCTCATTTCGAACTCTAGTTCCTGTGATTATATTTTTTTAGTTCTTGTGATTATTTTCACCCCTTCAAAATTTAATGATGTTCAGACTTTCACTGCATCTATTTAAGCCACAATTGCCATATAAGACAAAATTGAAAGGATCAATTTGATCATCTTAGCTTGGAAAAAGAGACTTTGTCAAATGAAAAAGATGACGTTGTTGACGTCATTTGGCAAAACAGTTAAAAATGACATATTTTTTAAAACGTTATGTGGAATAAAATTTCAAAGTAAATTTAGATGTTCTATATATCAAACAAAACTTCATCATGTCCCCTTCATACCTATGTAACTAATTTTACTCAGTGACAACATTTGCCAATTGTATAGATGTTTAAAATGGGGACACATATTTTGGGACACCCTGTATATCATTTGGTAAAAGGTTGTAATTGATTTCATTTGACTTGGCGCTGACCTTTATAAACTTGTCCATACTTATGCAAATATCCTTAAATACACCAAAAAGGCTTAAATCATTGTGCACGGATATGAATGGACTGCAAAAATATATTTTAGGAAAAGGCTCAAATGCGTAATTTATGACACTAAAAGCCATTATTGCATAATATGTGTGTTTTTAGTCCGTTATGAGTATTGAATAATGGGGAGAAATCGGTCCGATATCGTTAAATCGCTCGTTAATCGGTAAATTCTCTTGCGATATCGGATCGGTTTTGCACTCAAACATCCTCGATCGGGTATTTGTTATGAGTGATTCAGAAAATTGAAAATAAAGCCGATTTTTTGTCATTTCTCTTTTCCGCGATGTAAAATCTTGGACGACATCCTTTACACCCTCCCAGTGTAATCATATCTGATGACGTAATATAGCCTAGTGACGTAGTTTTCTTGGAATAAAAAAGTAAACAGTTCTGAAGGGCAGCTGAGTGAGCTGACGGATTTTAAACTTAAAGTGGATTTTGTTGACGGGAAATGATAGAGATTAGAGATTAATGGTCTATGTCCAATGTGGTGTAGTCTGGCCCAGACCCTAGTATTAAGGTAAAAATATAAAAGCAAAGACCCTTTTTTAAATGACATCCTAGTCTAGAATACTGTATAAAAGCAAAGACCCTTTTTTAAATGACATCCTAGTCTAGAATACTAGGGGTTTCTGTTGGCAATAAATACCTTGGATTATAGAGGCACGTCTCAAAGAGAATAATGCACCCATTTACAAATAACGCAAACAGAAATGACTAGGGCTAGTCTAAATGTGGTGGTAAGCCTATGAGTTTCTTGTTTAAGTTACTGCAATTTTTCCTTTTCAACTTTGATTTTTTTAAATGGACGAATGTCCTAAACGAACAAGAGATCTACCTCGGAAGTTCCGATCTTTTTTTTCTCGCACTGAAATAAAAGTTAGGATATCCAGATTATGTTTCCAAAAGAATACTTAGTCGAATTGTTACAATTTCGCCAACTAAAAGATTATGCCAGTAAAAATGCGATAAAACTTGACTACATAGCTCACTATACGATAAAACGCTAACGGATCGTGTAATGGATATCGTACACACGCGATATATGTCTAGTCGAAGGCCGGGGAAAATGCAGTATCTGTCGATGTAAATGTGGCTAAATTTTCACAAAAAATTTTAGTTATTCGTCCTGTTTCATTACATTTCTTTGCAAATTCTTCATATTTTATGCAATGATAGCGTCAATTCGTGTTTTTGCGGTCGTTAACATTCTCAGAGGCCCACAAAATGGGTAATCGCCTCAAACGATAACGCATTTATTGGGTCTCTTAGAATGTTTACGACCTCAAAAACGTGAATTAACTCTATATAGCTGCATCGTGTCAAATAAAATGAATATCATGATATTAGGATGTCTAACGATTCGTAAATAATGAATACTATTTAGCTTACGCTGATGTATCTATCTCTCTTATATCGGCAAAAGCTGACTTCATTACGTCGGGCATGACAATATGCATCTTCACACTCATTCGGCTCCATTTCTTTTTTACCTGAATAATAATAATAATAATAATAATAATAATAATAATAATAATAATAATAATAATAATAATAATAATAATAATAATAATAATAATAATAATAATAATATAATAATAATAATGATAATAATAATAATAATAATAATAATAATAATAATAATAATAATAATAATAATAATAATAATAATAATAATAATAATAATAATAATAAACAAGATGACCAAGATAGTTCTATATCTCTCACCTTAGAGAGCATCAAGATGATAAATTTTGTCTCATCTCACATCCGCAACTTCTGGACAACTTTCATTACAGAAAATAGTTAAAAACAATCTGGTAATAAAGCGATATACCACCATGGGAAAAGCAAGAATTACCTTAAGGATCTCTGACAAACAGAATTAGAGCTGATTGTATCATTAGTAGTCAATTCAACACACAGATTTTCACAGCCTTCAGCGATGTTTAGGAGAAGAATGTTGTACAAGATGTCCTTCTTCGTTTTTATATGAAATTCCATACTCAAAACATAGAGCCCATTTTCTTTGATTCACAATAATTTGAAGTATTGTGGTAGAGGGCATTGAGACCATTCTACACACAAAAATTCAAAGCAAAGAGGAACTTTTAATAGCAGGTCATGTAACAATCATGAAGAATAAGTATTAAATCAACATTGTGTCAAGTTTTGTCTTGATTAGTCACTATTTGAGGTTGTTAGATTAAACTTGAAAGGCAGATGACTGAGCAATTTCTATTCTGATTATTTCAAAATTCATTAATCCAAGATCTTATCGCTATTAACATTAACATTAATAATCAAAATTTCGTCTTGATTGTTCATTATTTGTGGTTGTTAGAGTTAAAACAGCAATTTTGTCAGAGTCAAGTGCGCATGCATGACTGCCCACTTTCTCATTCGATTGGAGCAAGATTCAAGCTCATGTAAGGTCTTATAATCAGATGCGTAGTGTGAAAGTTTTGTCTTGGTTGATCAATAATTGTAGATTCCAGAGTGTAAATTGTCGAAAACAGTCAAAAACAAAAACGAATTAGACCACTTATTAAGAAGCCCAACTTAGACCAAAATGTATTGAAAAAATACAGACCCGTATCCAACTTGCCATTTATCTCAAAGGTGTTAGAAAAGGTAGTAAACGCACGAATTGAAAACCATTTAACGTCCAACAATCTTCATGAAGAACACCAATCTGCTTATCGATCTTGTCATTCAACAGAAACAGCGTTGTTAAAAGTCCAAAGTGACATACTGCAATCCCTTGATCAGAACAAAGTTACAGTTTTAGTCCTATTAGATCTTTCGGCAGCCTTCGATACGATCGATCATAGAACACTGCTTCAACGCCTAGAGGGTCATTTCGGAATTGCTGGCAAACCCCTCAAATGGATAACATCTTATCTGACTGACCGGTATCAGACTGTGAGTATAGACGGAAATCTTTCGAAACCTGTACTCATGGAATTTAGTGTTCCGCAAGGTTCTGTGCTGGGGCCAAAGTACTATACCATGTATACGAAACCAGTTGGGTTGATTTGCAAGAAGCACGGACTAGATTACCACTTTTACGCGGATGATTCTCAGTTGTATCTGACTTTTGAGCCAACGGATAATATTTCAAGATCCGAGACAATCAGCAGAATAGAATCTTGTCTTACTGATATTATGTCGTGGATGCATTCCAATATGCTAAAGTTAAATACGGAGAAAACAGAAGTTATACAATTTTCCTCTGGTAAAAATGCCAAGTATATAAAGAACGTACAGCTAAAAATCGGGGACTCTAAAATCAAACCAGCTACTTGTGTAAGAAACCTTGGTGCTTGGCTAGACACGAATATGGACATGGAGCAACATATCAACACAGTATGTAGGTCGTGTTATGCTCAGTTACGTCAAATTGGCCATATAAGAAAATATCTGACTTCAGACGCAACAAAATCTCTTGTGAACTCCCTGGTAACATCAAGACTTGACTATTGTAATTCATTGCTATACGGTCTGCCAGACAAAGTCTTAAATAAACTCCAACGTGTCCAAAATACAGCAGCCCGAATTATAAACAGGTCATCACGAACATGTCACATTACCCCAGTGTTGAAAGAACTCCATTGGTTACCCATCCAGTCCCGGATTGAATATAAAATTTTAACTTTAACTCACAAAGCGTTACATGGTCAGGCCCCAGTGTATATAAACAAACTTCTCCACGTGTACCAACCCTCCAGAAACCTACGGTCAAGTCACAGCTCTTTGACATTACAAGTTCCAAGAAGTCGTGTCAAGTATGGTGACAGAAGTTTTATCAGTGCAGCTCCAAAATTGTGGAACAATCTACCAGCGGATCTCAGAGACACGGATTCACTGATTGCTTTTAAAAAAGGTCTTAAAACCCACATATTCATCAGATTTTATGGACATTAGGCAGTGATACAAATCGATTTTAAGCAATCGTTGCAGACTATCTTATATAAATTTCACTCATCATTTTCTGTTTTTTTAATTTAATTTTAGCTTAAGTTTTCTCTTTTTTATAAGTTTAGTGTATACGAATCATTTCAATTTTTTTTTACTGAATGTATTTAACATACGATGTAAAGCACCTTTGAACGTAGTGTTACTATGAAAAGGGTGCTATATAAATGCGGTATAATAATAATATTAAAAAACAGCAATTTTGTCAAATTCAAGGGCACATAACTGTCAACTTTCCAAACAGATCAGACTCATCCGATATCTTATGGTCTCCAACAATGTGTCCAAGTTTTGTCTTGCTAGATCAATACTTGAAGATTCTAGAGAGTAAAGAAGGTCGAAAACAGCCGAAAACGGCAATATTGTCAGATTCAAGGGCACATAACTATCGTCTTTCTGGTTCAATCAGACCAATAATTAAACTCATTTGAGATCTTATGGTCTCCAACATTGTGTCCAAGTTTTGTCTTGATTTGTCAATAATTGTAGATTCGAGAGATTAAACAAGGTCGAAAACAGTCAAAAACGGCAATTTTGTCAAATTCAAGGGCACATAACTCTTGATTTTATGAACAGATCGGGCTGAAATTCGAAATCATCCAAAATCTTATGGTTCCTAACAATGTGTCCAAGTAAAGTCTTGATTGATCAAAAATGGTAGATTCAATAGTATAAACAAGGTCGAAAACAGCCGAAAACATCAATTTTGTAAAATGCAAGGGCACATAACTCGTCTTTCTGATTCAATCAGACCAAAAAATCAAACTCATTTGAGATCTTATGGTCTCCAACATTGTGTCCAAGTTTTGTCTTGATTGATTAATATAGTGGTACCATCAACATTGAGACTCAACTGTACTTTTAACTATTGACTGTCCTGCGTAAGAGGGGTGTTGTGATTACATCTAACGGTAAACGCCTTCTTAAAACCACTACGTTTACATACCTAGTTTACCTGTTCAGTTTGACTCGTCTGTCCAGAGGTCATGGTTTATTTATAGTTGTAGATTCTAGAGTGTAAACAAGGTCGAAAACAGTCCAAAACGGCAATTTTGTCAAAATCAAGGGCATATACACTTAACAGATCTTCTAAACCGCCATGGCATGTAATTTTATATATCTCCATTAATATTTTAGATAGGGACTTGAAATTTTCAAGTAAGAAGGATTAACCATTTTCACATGAGATGTCAAACTTTTATTGATGGCTTTTGACAATAACATGACTAAATCGCAAATTGAAAAGGGTCACTGTCACGTCTACATTTTTCACATCAGAAAGGTAAACTAAGTACGGGATGTGAAATCACTCTGCGTCAATAACTCTGATTGACAACGAGCCCTTATTCAGTTGCAGTTATCTGGGAAGTACTATGGTGTCATTCCAGACGTTTCAGTAGCCTAGGAATGTCTGCCACATTTCCGGTTGCCTGGTATTTGTGCCAAAACTTATTGTAACGTCTTTTGATTACATTGGGGCATTTCTCCGAAAGGTACATATGGAATAACAATAAGTTGTATGGTACACTGTACGGGTCATGATCTGTGGTGCACTTTGACATGGTTTTTGAGGCCATATAACTCGATAGAAAGAAGCAACATGAAAACAACCAATGCATTTTACAACAATGTCGGCATATCATCACTTTTGAATGCTTTATGGCGTTCTACGGAATATGATACGCACCAAAAGAACATTAAAATGCAGCTTGTAAACAAAAATTTAAATCCTCTCTATTAGCATACACACGTCAAGCATCCATTACTGACATGATAAATTCGTGAAAGAGACATGTCATCTGTCAGAAAATGTATATGTGAACTGATAATATTTTGTATGGTAGACTCTGAAGGCCATGCTCTGTGGTGTACTTTGACACGTTTTGGTGTCCATAAAATTCGCAATACAGAAGGTAATCGGAAAACAGTTAATGCATTTAGCAGTATAACGAGCTACCTTTTGAAACATGCATACGTCACTAACAAGGGTACATGCCTTATTCATATTGACGTCACTTCTGATAAGCCCCACAGTACGACCCATATCACTGAAGGACATCCGGCCCATTGAGTTGCCTTTTCTTTGCAAAATCGGCATGTCGGATCAATATGAAGTAATGCTAAAGTAAATGTTGTGCAATTTAACTCATCACATCGTACGCCACGTGCAAAAACGGTATTATATAAAAGCCTCTTCACACAAAAAGTTATTGTTTTGATTTTGACTTTACCGCGTTAAATCGATAGCTAGTGATCACAAAATTGAATATGCATAATATTGTAACAAACGAACTTTTCGTTTTTCATTTACAACAAAAAATCTGTTCTGAAAAGTGGCGGTTTAGAACATCTGTTCAGTGTAACTCTTGACATTCCGTACAGATCAGACTGAAAATCGAACTCATCCGACATCTTATGGTCCCCAACAATGTGTCCAAGTTTTGTTTTGCTTGATCAATAATTGTAGATTCTAAAGTGTAAACAAAGTTAAAAACAGCATTTTTTGACATTCAAGGGCAGATAACTCAGCACATTCTGGTCCGATCCGGCCCATAATCGAAATCATCCGAGAACTTATGCCCATATTTGCTTTGACTAAGTTTGATTAAGATTTGCCAACTTTTGTGGATGCCAGAGCGTAAATACCAAATTGTTGACAGACGGACGGACAGACGGACAGACAGACGGACGGACGGACGACGGACATTGAGTGACCACAATAGCTCACCTTGAGCACTTTGTGCTCAGGTGAGCTAAAAACCACCAGCAATTCATGGTTAGCTACTCCAGCCGCCGCGATATGACCATAGCAGTTGAAAATGACTTAAAACCTGATAAACCAAACTAAATACACCATACAAAGCATCAACCAACGACTGTACCATGTTTACCAGGTCCCTTAACCCATTACCAGACGGCAAATTAGAGTTTGGTCTGAATTCAAAGATGTTGCAGATTACAATTTCAAGTGAACGGTGTTTAACATGTTTAGTCTTTTTGGACAGAAAACATTGTGGGAAATGCCAAAAATGCTTGTCACAAGCAATTTCGTCATTTTCCACAATGTTTTCCAAATGGGTTAATGGGTTAAATCTAGTATGGGCCCTTCAATTTTTTTTGTAGTTTTCATTGCACAGGGCTGGTTGCTAAGGTTGTAAAAATGTTGAAATATTCATCTACACTGATATTCAAAACAGACAGTTTTACAGGACTTGCAGCACTTTCATTTTTATTTGCATGAATAAAATCATCGACCATTTTTCATTTGACCGCTCGGGTACTTAAATTTATAACGGGGAATACACCTATCATGTAATATTGTAAAAACACAAACACTTTCTATACTAACCACAGGTTTGTGAAAGCTCCCTGGCGACACATTTCCTGGCTATGTTATCCCATACTGTACCGCCTTCACAAACTTCGAATGATGTGTAGCTTCCATAAATGGAATATTTGCAAGTAACGTAGCCGCTGCATCCGTCACATGTGTGGTATGGCCCAAATGTACTTGGATTGCATGGTATATAGGTCACTGCTCTGCATGCTGTAGAATAATCGAGAAAAAAGAGACTTAATTACAGAAAAAATAATAAGAATTTTTGGAACGTTACAACTAGATCATTTTCATTCAATTCACTACATTTGTGTCTTTTTGTCGACTCTTTTTCTTCTAGTGTATATAAGCATATAAACGTATTCTACCTTGAAAACTAAGATGATATCATAATTTTGACTCCCCCCCCCTGAGTTTTAACTTTTGCCCAGAGCATGAACCCAAAAAAATGTGTAGGGGAGTATCATACGATTTAATAGGTAGATAGATCTAATTATGGAAAGAAGCAGGGCACAAGATCCGTTACTCTGCCGGTCACGATTTGTAGTAAATACCCATTGTAAATTGCAAACTTATTTTTTGTCGGGAAGATAACAAAAACAGTATAAAACATTAGAATCATGAAACTTCATAATTGAATACATCTCATTATTTTTGAAAGTGCAGCGCACATGAACCATAAATATGTTAACCGTATGAATGGAGTTATTGTCCTTTGTTGATTTTCATATTACAATTTTATAGGGAAGAGCGTAAAAGGGCATATTTGAGTACATTGTGTGAAGGGAGATAATGAATACCTGCCAATATTGCAAGAATTTCATTTTCAGTGTCTGCTTACAAATACCCAGCAAACATGCTTATATGGGTCCCATATGGTTTGTGTATGGGTAAGCCCATATGGGTAGGCCCATATTGGACCCATATAGGACCTATGTAGGCGAGCCCATGTGGGTTTGTTCATAAGGGACCCAGATGGGTCCCATATTCCCAGTATATGGGCTGTGTATGGGTAAGTCCATATGGGTATGCCTATATAGGACCTATGTAGGAAGGCCCATGTTGTTTGGACAATAAGGGTACCAGTTACAATGATTGACTTGCGCAAATTCATGTACAACATAATAATTATGTATACATGAGCATATCTAAAATATCCATAATCTGAATCAAATATATGTTTTACAAACATTCTCTTATTAACAGAGCGTTGGTTTCGAAATCGGTAACATTGGAGTCTATCAGTCGAGGGGCAGTGGTTTCAAACCAAGCCAATATACTTTCTGACGTTTGACAAAAATCATTTGCGTCTCACAAATAGATGCGAATCATATGAATCATCTAACAAGAGAGCAGCAACAAAAAATCCTGATAACTATAATTTCCCAGTAGACCTATTTGTCTTATTTAAGAATCCGAATCTCGATAAAAAACCGATTGCTCGGAACGAAAATCAAACTTGTTGCAACTTATAAATGCCGATTCACATTCAAATATTCCGCGCTATATATACATGTACATTGGTCAGTAATTAGGAAAAAGAGTTTGGAAAACTGAAATTTACCTAAAACATCTGTATCGTCCTTAAATGGACCGGACAAAAAGCGTTTTCATTAACGCGGGTTCGCATACCAAAATCTGCTCAACACACAACATCGTTAAGCAAAATGTCCGGAATATTGTAAATTCTCAGTATATTTTTATTCTAGCATCTGTTTCGTCCTCTAAATCAATTTGCCCCACCTTTACTCAAAGTTGTTCTATAATTCATGAGTATACATGTACGTTGACATAACGAAAATCAGCTCAATGATTATCAGTATTTAGAAAAAGTGCGGACACTAGTTACGCATTGATTTTGTATGTCCAGAATCCGTATATTCCTGAAACACCAATGAACCTGAACGGAATTTAAATTAGACTCCTATACCAATAGATAACTAAATAACTGCCAGCGTTTGAAGAATATATGGAACACTAATGTACCGGACGGACAGCCAAGAAGACAGGCGATGTGACAAACAAAATACAAACAAAGTCCCTTTCTGCTCGATTGTAGGACACTGAAAACCTTTCTCGAAACAATACCTGATTTAAACGTCCAAAACAATATCTGATTTAAACGTCTAACAGATTGAATATGCATAATATAAACTACGAGGGACTTTCAATTAATTTTGGAACAGGGGTTCTATAAGCGGTTGTTTCGTTGCAATTTGAATTTAACATTCTTAAATCCTTCGAAGCATTCCTCTTTGACATTTACACATTTTTAAAGTTTTGAGATCTATTACTTTTATGCCAATAAATGGGCCTCTTTTGGAATACCAAGCAGACACTGGTAAATTGCACTGTCTGAGTAACACCAAGACTTATACAGACGGCCAGACAGGGCATGAGCTCAGCATAGGGAAGACGAAAGAGCAATACCGGCATAAGCAAGGCTGTAAGGTTTGATGAAGACGCTGTTAGCATGTTTATCTTTAAGGACAAGAGGACACCTGTGGACAGCTCCGTTTTCATTGATTATACCGATGCCTCCTTAGCTTGTCCAAGGCCTGCACTTTTCGTGATATTTCTCCACTTTCGCTTACATACCTTTCTAATAGAAATGACCGATGATAGTGTTGATATTTGGAACAGCATGTTCAACAATATGCCCTAACATTTGAAAAAAACGCGTACAAAACTTTTGCTGTGCTTTTAGTTCTTTATGCAACGATGGACCATGCTTGATCTTTTCGCAACCATTGATTTCTATTGACACACCGATTGTGCTCAAAATAGCAAATACATGTTTAATTATAATATATGTAAAGAGCTCAGACAATCGAGTTTGTCGCATTTCTTGCTTTATTTGAAGAGATGTTTTGCCACATTTACACGGGTGGCTTTCTATTTATTCGTCAGCAGATGTGGGGGCCCTAACAGCACAAACTCTTTCGTCAAAATCGTATAATATGTTTTCAATGAAAACCCAACTTTATCTGCTATTTCTTGCGCAAACAGTGTATCTGGTTTGGTCATGCCGGAATCTTCAGCAACATTTGCTTTGGTGCTAGCTCTACGCGGGTTGCCTGGGAGGGGGCATCATTCAGGTCAGTTTTACCTATTTTAATTTCTATCAACATCTGAAAAACAGGCGTATGTTCAGCGTGATAAGGCCTATGTATCTGACACAGTTCTTATATATACATGTGGCGTAGATATTTTAAAGCCTATGTGACCTTTAATGTAGACCCTTACACCCAATTTCAGTAAGTTTTACATTTTACACACAGTGAATTAGCAGTGTATATGACTGAACCATTTTTAAAGTTCAATAACTTCCGAATGACTGAGCGGATTTGTCTTAAATTATGATCAAAGAAAAGACAACAATTTTCCCGTTAAATGGCCACAGGCTCCACATATTCTGTTGAATCATAAGGTTTGGTGGACCATTAGTACCACTTTTAATTGAACGCCCCTCGTATTTTATTATCAGTATGTAGTTGTTTTTTTCTGCTTTAGACCTTTTCCAAACAAAACCTTGTTATCATGTAGGTTATAAAATAGGCTTTGGAAATCATTGTTGTGGAAAATGATGATAATCCAGATCTTATTTTGTGTCATATTATACACAAAGGTTCGATTGCAACTGGGGCTCAAAAAATTATTCAAATTCTGTGAATTGATAGGGGTCTTAATATATTTTGTATGTGTAAAAATCTGACGAGGGCTTACTTATTTACTTTTACTTTTAAAATAGCTGACAAAGTGGAAAAGGTAAACCTACACGATAAGTTAACTTTAACTTTAACGTTTAAAACCCTTTTCTGCATCGATCAGATCAAAATGAAATTGTTAACGGACTTTCAATGGACCAAGGACAGAGCATTGTATGACTCATTAAAGGGACATTAGTATCCCCAGGCCTAAATCCCTAACGATCCACAGAAGTTGGCTTTTAGCATGTTGTCGTACCGTTTATAGACTTTATGATTTGAGTTTATTTGGGGTTTTACGCCGTTTTCAACTACCAGGGTCATATCGCGGCGGCTGGAGCACCTACCCCTGGATTCCTGTTGTTTCTTAAACCAGTACTACCACAATACCCTTACCGAGCCTCCAGCTGCTCGCCCACTTAGGTTAACGATTTCAAACCCATTGGTGAGTGACAATTTTGTCAGAAAGGGTATCAGCCGCGGCCGGGTATCGAACCCGGGACCTCTCGAATGAGGGTCAGATGCGCTACCAACTGCGCTAAGGCCGCGGCCTATAGACTTTATAAGACAGAATACAAGATTCATACAGTAAATGATATAAATCGATAATCGTGTAAACGTATGTAATATATACTCCCGGTCATAAGAAAGTAGCCGCTTGTCTTATGCAAATGGTCGACAATTTTAGGATTATTCATTAACATACAAAAATAAATACAAAACATTGAAGCATGACAAGTAAAAACGCTTTCGTGAAAGTATCGAAAACAGTCGAATTACCACAATAGCTATGGTAGCTTGGTGGTTGTTCCAGGAAATCCGTAATTGATACGAAACGCACTTCTGAAATTCACGTCCACATATAGGTCCGGAAACGGATAAAAATGAATAAGGATACTTGTTTATGATACTGTTTTTATTCGAAATGATTAGTGACTAATAAGTGATTTCCATTACTTTCAAAACCCTTACAAAATGGCGGATTCCGGTTTTAGCTCAACCAACCCCCATTTTCTTCTCAAATGAACTATTCATTGATTTTTTGTTTTTGTTTGACTTTTAGCAAGTTCCAAATTAAGAAAATGTTGTCATTCACTTTATTCACCAACAACTTCCGGTTATTATCAAACATTTAATATTTTTAAATCCGTCGTAATCTGAGCCAATACAGATCAGACAGAGCTAAAATTAGGCACAGAGAAAAACTAAAGGCCACATTTTAATTATGTACAGTTAATTTTACAGCAAATTACCCCGAAAATTAGTATGTAACTGTAAATATGTATCTATAATCATATATATTATATCAGATAGTTTATTTCATGCATTCGATTCGCTGCCAATCTCTGATATTGCTTATTTTTACGGTACTAACTGTATAGTCTAGGAGCCAGCTTTTACAAAGGGGGTTAAATTAAAAGTTCTTGCAACCGGTGACCTATAAAATTTTGAGTGGTATTTTTCAATACATTAGGGTCCCATGCTTTGGTTAAGGGTGGATGACATACTTAAAAGTGGTAGGATTTTTTTAAATCAAGGTCAAAGGTCATTCGGCGCACTTTTCATACATACCTCCTAAAATACCCCATAACTTACTCATTTATTAGGCTAAAACAATCATTTTAGTATCAAAATAAAGCTGATGATTTGTACTTTGACTTACATGAATAATATACAACTTTTTGATTTTCTATATTTCAGAATATTCATAAATATATCAAAAATTGGCTAAAAATCACTAAAATAAGTTTTGTCTACAAGTGAAAAAAAAAGTTTTTAAAATAGCAAAAGTGTGTTTTTATGGTTGAAATCATACTTAAAAATTGCCCAGAAACCTGTTCTTGACTTATATGTATTTCTTCACAGAATTAATCTTTAGCTTAGGCTTGTAGTCATAGGTAAAAGTGGGTGGGGTAAATTTTCCCTAAAATTACCAAACATGCAAACATTGATGTAACAATATATCTTATACATAAATGTGATATTTTATTAGAATTTATTGTTTTGAAATCATATTTGCAGGGATTTGTAAAGCTTTTAATACATATTCCTGAAAATTAATTTGAATTTTAAGAGCAAAAATAACAATTAAGTGAAACAGCATGTTAGATGGAAACAGATTATATCAACACCACAATGTGAAAACTATGACTCTTAACGCGACTATTTATCAAGTATCTATATAATAGTAATCGGCAGCTGAAAATATTCCCCAGGCCCGTGCCATATTTTATAGGAATTAGAACAACATGGGGACGGTCAGAGTTTGCATTGTTGGGTAGTGCATTGCTTTTATAGAGCCAAAGGGAAAGGAATTTAGCGCTGGAACCAAATAGCTCATACACAGGAAACACAGTTTACAGTTTTAGTGAATAAAACAATATCTCTAGTATTACATACTTATTAGAGATACCGAAATATCTTTTTTTTTTCAAAATTATCTTTCTCCTTTTGTTCAAAATGACCAACAAAATTCAAGATGGCCCCTTTAAATGTTTATATAGGGAAATTTTAGGGTAGTTTCTAGTTAGCCGGTCCCCGAACTAAATGGTCGCAAGTAAAGTGACAAAATAGTGTAATTTTTCACCAAAAAAAAAAAAAAAAAAAAAAGAAAATGAGCAGGAGTGTGGGGGCAGCAGCCCCCATATATAATTTCAAAATAAAATAAAGCGGGGGTGTGGGGGCGGCAGCCCCCAAAATAACTTCCTAGTAATAATGATAATAATAATAATAATAAAGACTTTATTTTAAGAGGTAGCACAATTGGGCAAGCCCAGTCTTCCTTGTGGCCCTCTATGAATTTACACATATTTACAATATAAACAATTTTACAAGTTACAAACAAATATACAAAATGAAATAGAAATTCATATTTAGAGCAACATTTTAGCTCCCAATAAATGACCTGGCCGAACATCCCATTTGATTAGCATGGGCTGCTCTGCCAGATCATTCACTGTGAGCTATATAGTTTATCAAAGTCAACATTCTATTAATGTATAACATGAAATATTTCAACATCTGGATAATTCAAGGTATAGAAATACTTGTGTTAGTTGTGTTCCACCATGACAGGAATGCAGATTTAAATGTTTTCAAGTCATCTGCGCTCCTGACATGAAGTGGAATCTGATTCCACAATTTAGGACCTGAGTATGCAAGGGAGTTTCTAAAGAACTCGATCCTTGGTTTGGGAATTATTAGAGTTTGTTGACCATGTGATCTTAGTTTAGTATTGTCTGATTTCTTGAAAATTTGTGTCATGTAATCTGGAAATTCTTTATTAAGAGATTTGTAGATGAATATTGCCTTTTTGTAAATAATTCTGTCTTGAAATTTCATCCAATTCAGTTCCCGAAACATGTCATTACTAGGAGTGTCCAAACTTTTTCAAGTATGATACGAGCAGCTCTTTTTTGAAATTTGTATATTGTATTCATAAGTGAAGCATTGCAATTACCCCAAATTGTACAGCAATAGTCAAGATGTGGTAAAATATATGCATTGTAAAAAAGCTTTCGTGAGTGTAAATTGAGATAACATTTTATTCTGAGAAGAAGATATAAAAGAGAGTTGCACTTTTTCAGGATGTGCTCCACTTGGTTTTTCCAGTTTAATTTATTATCAACCTGGACACCAAGTAGTTTTTTCAACTGTTGTAAACAGGGACCGGTATACTAGATGTGTTCCAAATTTTAATATAGATAGAAATAAGACCGCGAATTAGTTGTTTTTATGCCCCCGCATCGATAGATCGATGGCATATTGTTTACCATTGTCTGTCTTTCTGTCTGTCCATCCGTCCATCCATCCATCTATCTGTCTGTCCCTCAGTCCGAAGCTTAACATGAAAACTTAACATTGATCTTTTCTCCAAAGGTATTCCACATGCAAAGCTCAAATTTGGTATGTAACCTTCTTTCAATGATATCTATCTTTTCCATGCAATATGACTTTCCCCAACGTCTTCCATAAATCCTTTTCAACCCTTGCCATGAAAATTTAACATTTAAACTAATAAACGTGAAAACTTAACATTGACCTTTTCTCCAAAGGGAGTTCACACCCAAACCTTATCAACCATTTATTTAAAAGCTTAACGTGAAATCTTCTCATTGGCCTTTTTATGGGCATTCGTGTTTCACAAAAACATCTTTTTTCAAGATTAGACTGAATTATAATATGAATTCATGAGAGATAGCCAGTGATGTGCATTTTAGAAAGTAAGACCATTTTATAGAGTTTTATTTGTCAAACTACGACCGAAATGTCTTCTGCATGATAGTAGCGTAAAGCAGAGGTAATGCATAAACTCATTGTTTTGTTCATTTTATGTATCTTGTATACTTTACTAAATATAAGTAATATCTGTGTCTTTATATACAACACTATCCTCATCCTCATCATCACCATCATCAACAACAACTACAAGAACAACAAGACACATGATGCAATAACCAGACTTGTAATATCCACAGCTACCCTATACTAAACACTTCAATACACTCAACTCATGCCATATATACACATCCTTATCACTGTCTGATGCATCAAGATACTCAAGTCTTTACACAGTTCTGACTCACAAACACATGCATCAGTGCATAAAAGATCTTCTCTATGGCGCTCACACCTTCGTGTGTGGCAGTCAGTTTAACACGAGCATTTTGTGATGTCAAGCAAAGCTAGAGGTGCAGGATCTTTACACATTCTTACAGGAACTAAATTGTTGTTGTCATCCTTGGTCCATACATGGCATGCTGGTGATGGTAGATTCAGATACTGGTCAGTTTAATGCTTACACATACATGTGTAGGAATATACTGAATTTATGTTTATACAGAAAAAATATATGGGACCATATATTCTTATGCCCCCGTATCGAGAGATCGGGGCATATTGTTTTACTCTTGACCGTCCGTCCGTCTGTCTGTCCAAAACTTAACATTGGCATTTCCTCCAAAAGTATTAAACATACAAAGCCCATTTGGTATGTAGGAGGGCTGTTTATAAAGTATCCGGAATTATGTCATAACTTTTTCATTTATGTACTTACTGTTATGATATTATAGGATACAAAAACTAAGTTTATGCATTAAGGCGCATTCTATAGTTGTTATGGCAACATAGGGTCATGTTGAGCAGCGCAACCTAGGTCTGAGATGGATAAGTCAGGAAAGTCTGTCTTACACATCTAATATTTACATCTTTTCTATATATTTGCCACTGCACGATATACCACATCGCTGGTGGGGAGTCCAAACCTCGTAACTACAGCTTGAATAAGCTGGAGTTACGAGGTTTTGACTCCCCACCGACGACATTTCCAACATATGCATTTATTTCTCAAAGAAGCGTCTGAACTGTACTTGGGGAATTCCATAGTTTCCGGGACACAATTGGCAAGTAATGAACGAATTCGCCGACGTCATGTTGGGACGTCCTGCAGATATGTTAAAGTCAGAAACATCATAGGTAAAATAATTTATAAATGCGTTATACCACTCACAAATGCTTGTTTTTCTCATAGACTTATTAGCTGTGCGTGTTCATAATCATAAAGATTGTCTCTGATTTTGATTTTCCAAATTACACACAAATCATTATTGAATACCATTGCCCTAGCACCATATTTGCTATGTAAGCAAAGCGATGTATTCACCTACGGTTGTTTACGGAAATTGACTCCAAATGTCAGCCGATGATGTTACGTTTGATGCGAAAAATGTCCGCTCAACGGTAACAAGCATTTTGGACAATTGTTGAAGTCAAAATACAAAATATGATTGCTTTAAAAGCGATTCATAAGTCACATCTTTACAAATTGTCAAAGGTTTCCCCGCTCAATGTGACCCCCGCCCTGTCGAATGCGCCCTTATCCAAACAGCAGCGTTTTTGTTCCAGGATCAAATGTATTATTCTTCAAAGTATATGTGTTTAAAATTTCATCTCAGTTGGTTTAAAAGTTAAAACGACAAAATGGGTGATTAGATTTGTGTACAATATAGCCTAGAAAATATTGAGGCAAAAGAAAATGCTGATAATCAGAATTTTCTCCTTTTGCATCAATGTTTTCCCAAGCATTTTCTCCTAGGGACGTCAAAACGAGGTCTTGTTTGGGAAAGATTTAATGTTTTCTTTGATATAGATACAAATGAAAGATGCACGATTTACTAGGAATAGTTTTAGCCATGTAATAAGTAAAACATTGTCCAGATTTTTGTCAGGTATATTGTTGTGGAGTTAGAACAACCACAGGTCCAAAGATTTCCACTTTTTTTAAACCAAAAATTTCTCTTTGTCTACTCAAATACATATTACAGTCGTGAATCAATAAACAAAGTTATGTTATCATGATGGATTTGTGAAGGATGGATCAACAATTGTGGTATCTTTATTTTCTACTATTTACTCATAACAAAATGTCACATGCAAAAAATAATTTGCATAATAAGAGATATAGGGCCTATTGAGTTCAATTTCTTGTACAATTAAAACTTATTGGGTCACAAAATTAATTAAACTCAAAGACCAGATCCTCTGTTGTCCCTATTGAAGACATGTACATAAACGAATATACGACACTAACATGTTCATGGTTACTCTTGGAGACCTTCATAATTACACATCATAACATCTAGATTCTAGACTGATGATATTGATATGTATTCACAGAATGGAATATTCTGTTCCAAATTATATTTTATGTATACATATTCGAATGTTCTCGTAAGGCTACCAGGTGTAAGCATTGCAATGATGACAGTTTCGTAATTATCTTTAAAGAGACCCATGCTAGGTTGTCGGACATACAAAACAATAGGAAATATGTTTATGAAATATTGTATGGAATGGTCAACCTGGATAGCTAGATCATTTCTCTTCAAGGAAATTTCAAATGAAGTTCATCTAGTTCTTCTCAAGTCTGTTCTTCTAAATCAAGTGTATATAATTAACTAACCGCACTTTATATTTATAGTAACATTTATGTGACATTGAACCTTGATAGTGGAAAAAAATTAGTTCCAGCTCTAAAATGGCTTTCCTTTTGGGTCTATAAAAGCAATGCACTACACAACTAAGCAAATTCTGACCATCCCCATATTGTTCTGATTCCTGAAAATCTGGCATGGGTCTTTTTAATGTCCTTTACCAGTAAGATAGAAAGAGGAATATTTTCAGCTGCTGACTATGCTAATCTGAGTCTTGTTTTATCTAATTGTACTAGATACTTGATAAATATTCATTAAGAGTCATTATTTTGACATTGTGGTGTTGATATGACCTGTATCCATCTCATATGCTGTTTTATTGAATTGTTATTTTGGCTCTTAAAATTCTAATCTATTTTCAGGAATGTGCATTAAAAGCTTTACAAATCCCTGCAAATATGATTTTTAAACAATAAATTATAATAAAACATCACATTTATGTGTAAGATTTATTGTTACATCAATGTTTGCATGTTTTGTAATTTTAGGGAAAAATTACCCCACCCACTTTTACCTTTGACTACAATCCTAAGATAAAGACTAATTCTGTGAAGAAATACATATAAGTCAAGAACAGGTTTCTGGGCAATTTTTAAGTATGATTTCAACCAGAAAAACACACCTTTGATATTTTAAAAACTTTTTTTCACTTGTAGACTAAACTTATTTTGGTGATTTTTAGCCAATTTTTGCTATATTTATGAATATTGAAAAATATTGACAATCAAAAAATTGTATATTATTCATGTAAGTCAAAGTGCAAATCATTAGCGTTATTTTGATACCAAAATAATTGTTTTAGCTTAATAAATGAGTAAGTTATGGGATATTTTAGGAGGTATGTATGAAAAGTGCACCGAATGACCTTTGACCTTGATTTAAAAAAAAAATCCTACCACTTTTAAGCATGTCATCCACCCTTAACCAAAGCATGGGACCCTAATGTATTGAAAAATACCACTCAAAATTTTATAGGTCACCGGTTGCAAGAAAAGTTCCATTCCAGGACCTGGCTCCTAGACTAGTATGAAATTATCTCTACTGATTATATTTATGTACTAATTACCATGATGCCTTCTAGACATGATACTATATGATCAAACAAAATATTTCCAAAAGTAAGACCTCCTCATTTTTTTAAAGATATCATGTAACCCTATAAATCTAAAGAATTTACAGAAAATCCATTTTAAGGAATACGACCCATCATTAGCTTTAATTGATTCGTGTAATGTCGGCTGTTTCCGCAAGAACGGAAATAATCGAGTATGTTCGGATTTACGGAGATTTTTTAAAACATTTTTTGTAAAGAGACTTCTACATTAGATTTAAATTTGTACGAACAGTTTCTACAACGAATCCCAGTCGATGAATTTATAAAAACGTCAATTGAAACAACAAAAGACGAAAAAAACGAAATATTTTGGCATTAGAATGACCTCCCTTTGCAACAACAACAACAACTACAGCGCACCCAATGATCTCCCCTGAATCAGAACGTACCTCTGACGTAATATGTCACTGTTTGGAGGTTGATTCGCACCATGAATATTTCGTTCCATAACTGGTCACTTTGTTTACCGTAATTTGGGCTTTTTCTTTGGGAAAAGGTAAGCTTGACCTTTGCCAGTTCTTTTTGTTTAACCCTTTCCCAAACAACTAGACACAAGATAAGACAAACTGATGCTTTCTCTACGCTAGATTTGCGTGAAAAAGAAACCAATGAGAGAAAAGAAGCAAATACTGATACAAGCAGTTGTATTCATTTTCTCTGTAGAATTTCTATTTGATTATATATTTTTGTGTTTCTGTCTCGTCTTTTCCATCTCTTTAGCAACTTATAAGGCAGTAAACACGATTCAAACATGACATCAGAAAACTGATATTCAAAAGATGCTTGTTCATCTAACCCTTTCCCAAACAAGACCTAGTTTTGGCAGAGACCTATCTTTCTAGAACATTCCTGGCCTTATTTTTTTTTTTCAAAATGCTTCTTGTGATGATAATACCGTCCTCAACTCACACCCAGACACACAAATTTCTGGGGCATTTTAACAATTATCGACATAGACATGTTTGGCTAACGATTTACAAGCAGATACTAGATCTATGTACTTGTAACATTTTTATTTCTACCATTGTTAAAGTATTGAAACTTTACACATGCTTGTGGTCAGACATGTATATATTCCTTATTAATGATAAAGATTGGGTAAAGATTCATTACCCTTTCAAATTTCTACTTGAGTAGACTTTTTATTCTTTTCATCCTATAAAATTTCACAATCCAACACTTTTTCGTTGAGCTATCCTGTCCACTGACAACTCTTGTTTCATAAACATTTTTGTTTATATATATGTTTTTTTTAATAGTAACATTTACTTATATATAAATATTCCAATACAAACAATAAAGAAATATCTGTAAAATTCGTATGGAACAATTTGTTTAAGTATAATGAACAAAGAGTGCCATTTTTCTCAAGAAATTGGGCGGTGGTAAAAAAGGGGGTGTATTAGTCAAAGTGATTTTTTAAAATTTGTGTACGGCGAAACTGTTTAATTTTTACTTTATTTGAAAGAATATACACATAGGAAAATTATGATCTTCCTTTTGTGCCATGCATTTTGATATATCATTGGAATTAATGTTATTTAGAATTGACTATTGTTTCAGATTCGTCCGAAAAGCCTGTCGAAAGTATGATAGCCATGTATTACAAAAGCAAAAAAAAAAATATTTTGTTGCTGGTTATTATTTATTTACTTGTTAGTCCATTGTTGGAGATAATATAAGCCATTGATTAGATGCAAACACTTGTGTTTATTGCTTTTAATCATGTAGTTTTTGTGTTTGAATGCTCACTTGAGGTGATTCTGTATGACCCTGATGCAAGATAATTATAAAATTATCAAAATTTCACTAACGAAACGATCAAAGTTGATAAAAATTGGCAATTAGATGCTGATTTTAAATATATATAGTTACTTATGTATCTTTATGATTCTATTGATGGGTCGTATACCTTAAGCCATTGCTGCAACCCACCTTTCTCCACTGTAGGTATACATTTTGCCAGCTTTCAAATCAAATGTGCCGTTTGGGAAGGGTTTATACAATATCAGAGCGTTTTTAAATATTCAATTTAAAGAAACATATTTACAGTTACTTAATTGTTTTCGGGGTAATTTGCTGTAAAAATAACTTCATAATTAAAATATGGCCTTTTGTATTTAGACACACACACGCACTACTTTCAGAACAGAATAATTTGATGAGTAATTACTCTTAAAGCTGTAGAGGTCTTTCGTGCGTACAAGTACTTGTTGATAAGAGTTTTTGAAAAAAATAGTCTGTGTAAATTACAAAGGGATTGCATTTTACTCTACTTTCTAACGCATAATAATAAGGATGGCTAAATTAAAAAACTGACAATAAAATTGGTGATTTTAAAAGTGATTTTGAGTTCACTGTAGCAAAAAAAAAAAAAAAATAGATCCAGAAATTAGAGATAGTTCTGGTTATCAGCATTTTCTTTTGAGCCTCAATGCTTTTCCAAGCCTGATCAGTACGTCAAAATAAAAGGCGCGTTCTTTAGAGCGAGATTTCTTAATATTTTGTGAGATTTCTTAAGATGTTTAAGGATAAAGCGTTCTTTAAAGCAATATTTTAAGACGCCCAAAGGGAGGTGCCATTTCTTTATACTTCGTGCGGAACCTTTCGGTTAATTCTGTAGAAACAATTTAAGAGAGAATTGACCGAGTTGTTTCGAATACTCCATGGTACCATGGTAATGCTCCATACTTCATGCACATGACGTAATCATGACGTCATTTGTATGAAGTATGGAGCATTTGGAACATCTCGGTCAGAATTTAGTTCTTAAAAACGCTTTATCTAAAAACATCTTAAGAAATCTTTAAAATTCTCATTCTAAAGAAGGCGCATCAGGTCTTTTTAGGGAGAGGTCTAAATGTATCAATAAGTATCAATATACCTGGTGAACATGTCTGTGAGTGGGGTACGCATTTGCCTTCTTTGCTGTCATAAAACTTGCCCCAAGGACAGGTAATTTCGATGGCGAAAGGAGATATGGGCAAGCATAACATGAATTTGTTGCAAGCAGTACATGACTGATACGTTGTACCTGGTGGCAATTTTTGACAAAAGTACCTAGCAGCAAATAAAGAGTAGCAACCTGAAAAATAGATGTAAACTGTTATATTACCTGTTTCAGACATGCTCCATTTAAGCTTTTGCATACTACTCTTACTCAGTATAATTTGAAAAAAAATGATGTTATGAATAATATGAACAAGAGGCCCAGAGGGCCTTATCGGTCAACTGAATCCAAAGATAAGATTTAACCTTTTTAGACTTCTTATGGGGCCCCAAGGGGTGATAATTCCATGAATTGTACAATTTGAAGAACCTTCCCATGGAAATGCTTCCAGCCAAATTTTGTTGAAATCCATCCATAGGTACTTGGGATGAACTCGAAAAAAATAAAGTTAACATATGCCCCCACCCAGTCCAGACCACCCCATCCTAGCACAGACCAAATTACTTTGTAGTCCTTGCCTCAAAGACTCTAAATACAAAATGTGAATCAAATACCACAAAAGAAAACTTTTTAAGATATGCCAATTTTACCCTTTTTGGCCCTTTTTGTGCCATTGGGACAACAAAGGGAGATACCACCATGACTTGTATAAATCTGAAGCTCCTTCCTATGGGGATGTTTTCTACCAAGTTTGGTTGAAGTCCGTCCAATGGTTTTCAAGGAAAAGTCGAAAATGTAAAAAAAATAACACATGAAGCATCACCATCCCAGACCCTAGCATTGCCCTTTTTTAACAGATCTTTTTTTTGCGTTTAGTACAAACTTTGTAGTCCTTGCCCGAAAGACTCTAATACAAAATGTGAACTTAATCCAACAGCCGGTTCAAGATAAGAAGATTTTTAAGATGTACCGAACTTACAAATTTTGGCCCCCTTTTCAGTGCCTTATGAGGTACCAAGGGGAGATAACACAATGAGTTCTACAAATCTGAAGCCCGTTCCCATGGAGATGCTTCCTGTCAAGTTTGGTTAAGATCTGTCCGATGGTTCTTAAGAAGAATTTGTGAATGTATAAAAGTCCATTTTTGGCCCTTCTTTGGTGCCTTTTGTGGCAATAAGGGGAGACAACACTATGACTTGTACAAATCTGAAGTCTCTTTTTATGCAGATGCTTCCTGAGAAGTTTGGTTGAAATCCGTCCAATGGTTTCCAAGAAAAAGTCAAAAATGTAAAAAAAAAATAAATAAATAAACACATGACACACCCCCACCCTAGACCCCGCCCCTAGCACGGCCATTTTTAAACAGATTTATTTTTCTTTGTCGAACTTTGTAGGCCATGCCCAAAAGTATCTAAATACCAACTGTGAAGCAAATCCCATGGCCAGTTCATGAAAAGAAGATTTTTTTAAGATGTACCAAATTTACCCATTTTGGCTCCTTTTTTGGTGCCTTATGGGTACCCAAGGGATGATAACACTATGATTTGTACAATTCTGAGGCGCCTTCCTATGGGGATGCTTTCTGCCAAGTTTGCTTGAAATCCGTCTAATGGTTCTCCAGAAGAAGTCGAGATTGTTAAAAGTTAACGCACGGCGCACGACACACGGCGCACGACACACGGCGGACGACGACGGACGAAACACGGTCGCAAAAGGTCACCATGACATTCGGTCAGGTGACCTAAAAATGGCAAAGCCTCTTACCGGGGTCAACACAGCTATTATTAAAATATCCACCATTGATGTTTTGGTTCGGATAAATCTTCTGGGATTCTTATGCCCCGTATCGAAAGATCCAAGCATATTGTTTTTTCGTGTTTGTCCGTCCGTCTGTCCATCCGTCTGTTGGTTCGAAATCTTAACATTTGTCATTCCTCCAAAATCATGTACAAAGCTCAAAGGATGGGTTGCAACAAGGGCTCAAAATAGCTCAAAGAACGAATTTTCTTTAAATTCTGTGAATTGAATATGGTTACATAATATCTTTAATTTGTATGAGTAAAAAATCTGATGAGATTTTATTTTTTGGAGATTATGGCTAACAAAGTGCTTGGGGTAAATTGACATGAGATGCAAATCTTTACTTTGAAGTACTTTGAAGTTGAATAACTTTTTCTGTATAAATCAGATCAAATTGAAATTTTGCATGTACTTTCAATGCACCAGCGACAAACTATTTCAGGAATCATCAATTATGTATATTAGTTTTTCGATTTTCTGTATTTGTTCTTCTGTCAATCTAATATTTTGCTTATTTTTGATGTACTAACTAAACGAAACTATCCATGCAGCTTTTATTTTTTTATGAATTCACATGATATTTTGTGAACATGATCCCATATTATGTAACTAAATATATGTAAACTTTGGGTTAAATTCATTGCAAAGAACACAAGTTATTTGACCTTGACTTTCAAAGATTATTCCAAAATATTGAATTTTAAGAATTGGGCTAATTTTAATAATTAAGATTAGTATAGAAGTGATTTTTTAAAAAATAAAGTTATTTTCATAATATCCTAGTCGTAATTACTCAGTTCAGTGGAAAATTGACGATTGATACTGACCTTTACGCACATAATAATAAGGATTTTTTGAAGAAGTAAGTGGACAATTTCATTTTCAATAGTCATTATTGTTCTCTGTGTCAAGGTCAAGGTCTACTGTGAAATAAACATTGATCAAACTTAGAAAAGTAAGAATATTATATTTTGTGAATTTATTCGTTTGAATATACTTTACTAGCTCATTTTTATATCAAGATGTAGCTGTAAATTGTAAAAAGTATTTTTTTTTAAAATGACCTTTGAAGGTCAAGGTCAAATAACTTTGGCTCTATTCAAAACATTTGACCCAAAGTGTACACATATTTAGCTTCAATGGATAAGATCAAGTTCAATTGAAAAAACAATTTAAGACAAAAATAAAAAGACAATTTATAAAAACAGTAAAAGCTGTAGAAATAGATCTAGTTTCGTAAAATTAGTACCTAAAAAATAAGCAATAAATGAGATTGACAGAAGGACAAATACTGAATATAACCAAATAAATACAGATTATTAACGATTACAAAAATCTTCCGTCCTTTGCCCATTTAAACTACATGCAAAATTTCATTTTGATCTGATCCATGATATAAAGTAAAAGTTATAAAACTTCAGAGTAAAAGTTTGCTACTCGTATCAATGTACCCCATCCACTTTGTTAACCATTATCTCCAAAAATAAACCCTTTTAAGTTTTTACACATACAGATTAAAGATATTTAGTAACTTTATCAATTCACAAATTTTAAAGAAAATCTATTTTTTGAAACCTTGTTGCAACCCATCCTTTGGTAACCTTTGTTCAATGGTGTCTATCTGTTTCATGCAAATTGACATTCTTCAGGGTCATCCATTATCCCTTATCGATCATTAACACGAAAACTTAACAATGACATTTTCTCCACAGACTTGACATATACAGCCTAAATTTGGTTTGTAACCATCTTTCAATACATGTAATACGAGTATTTATCTGCTCCGAACAATATTATATACTGGGAGGCAAAAATAGGTATACACCCTTGTTCTTCCACGTTTTCTAAGAAAACGATTGATATATTATTACAATATTTGAACGCCACCGAAAGCGTTCGTTTGTTTGATGTAAACTTCTTCGCCTACCCTCTTTACGCCCTTCCTTCCGTTGCAAAGGTTTTTTTTATAGCGCACAAAGACATCGAAAAAGGGGATTTAATTAATTAATTAAAGCAAGAGTTCTCATTGACACAATTCCTACATTAATGAACGGATTTTGATATTTTTACAGAAAGCGCGAAATCACCTTGGACCATGCGTATATTGTTAGTAATGTTCCATATAACGATACGCCATGGCAAAAGGGGGCTTGATGCACACAAGTTATCTGACATAATTCCCTCTCATTGTATAGACGGATTTTGATAAAAATTTGCACAGAATGTTCCTATGCTAAATGACTAAGTGTATAATTTATCTATAGTGTCACGTTTCTTTCGTATTATGTCGCGTCATAGAAAAATGGGTCTACAAGCCACAGGGAATTTTGTTATAATGTTAAAGAAACATTAAAGCTGTGATTTGTTTTTGACAAAGAATGAAGAAATTAGATATGAATTAACAACATTTGATGCTCCATAATGGCGCACATGCAAAATTTGCAAAATCGGCCTGTAGCAAGAGTATGGGTAATCGAACAATTTCGTGTAAAATTTCACAACGTTGTATTGTTTGTTCAGGTGAAGAAATAAATAGTACAAAATTTTGAGTCAGTATGATGAAAATTAAGAGAGATATCGAAAAACAGAAAGTGTACACTCTCTTTTGCCTCTCAGTATATTTCTGAATGATATCCTTTAATCCTTGTCAACGCTAAACACGCAACTTAACATGAAAAGCATTTTCTAAAAAAAGTAATATGCAAACAACCCAAAAATGCATAGATCTATTTTAGTTCTGAGGTCAAGGGTAATCCATCTTCGTTGAGGTCGAATATCAATTAAGGGCTTAGTTTTAGAAAAAATGGCCATTTTAGTGGCAACTTGTTTTATAATACTTGGCATCAACAAAACGATACAACATCATAATTTGGACCAAAGGTACAACTGTGCATTTGCATTTGACGATGCAATGTAAGACGCTGAGACATTTTGCTGGAAAGTGAAAACTATTTCATTAATAGATCTAGCTTTAACAAAAGGTGTATGAGAACAAAGCCGGGCGTTACTGGCATAATATACTAAATGATAGTCATGTTCTTCCGTTAACGCCTGGTTTTGATAATGCATGACTATAACGGCACAGAAATATGCATTACGTACGTCAATTCGAGCTAAGACTGTTAAAAACATCCTCACCGAAACACGTTCTTGATGTGTATACGCAAGTTTTATTAAAATCGTCCCAAACCGTATTTGCAGGACAGGGCATTTCAAACGCATGTCCGCCAGAACACGATATGTACTTATTGCATGTGGAGCACATGCCGTAATTTCCATCCTGTTTGCCCTTACAATCAGATATGCAACCTGTAAAATTTAAAACATGTCATAAGTAAGGGAATTATTATCACTATTAATTGGAAAATACCGCTTTATGAATAGGAAATGGCAGAATATCCCGCCAAGCTTTCTTTACGCATAGACACATAGGTCTACGCATCTTTATTTTTTGAAATTAAACATATGTTCTCTTCCATACATAATGTACATATGTACGAATAATATAAATAGCTTGGATGACAACTATGTAAACGCCAACGTCTTGCATATTTTTTGTATTTCTAAGATGATAAGATATTTAGAAGAAAAAAACACTTTTGGAGTAAATACATAAAAACGACGACGCCCATAGTAACTTCCTGAACTTAATCATGCCATTATACAGATCATTCCATCTCATCCAGAAGCTACGGGATATAAGATGAGCTGTAGGTGATATGTTCGTCAATATGAACACAAAATGAAACAAATGCATGTCCTTTCTGAAACAAATTCCCTGTCTGAAGTTTCATGATGTAAATTATACACAAACATTTTCTCTAATTAAACCAATTTCGTTGTCTGTAACAGCTTTCTTAATGGTGTTCTCTTTGGAAAAGTATTCAACGCTACAAAATAATACACAATTTATGTTCTGGGTGTACTTACAAGGAAACGATGTGCATGACGGAGTCGGAGCAGTGGGAGTTGGTGTAGTACCTGTCGGTGGGTAGAAGCGCGCTGAAGAAAAAATCCAAATTTCGATTCTTTATTAACAGTTTGAAATGCATTTTGCCCGTCATACGAATCAAGCATATGTACAAAGTACAAAATGAGCGTAACAATAATACACAAGTGATGTTACCGTACAGAGATTTATCTAAATTCAGTAAAAAAGGAAATCGCTGCTTTTCAACGAAAACCTCGTTACTGCAACTTGTTGTAAGCTTCAGTTACGAGGTTTCTGATTAAAAGAGACGAAATTTTATTACCAGACACAGCAGTATTATGCATAAAAAAACCGTGAGGTATTGTGTCCAGTCAAACTTGGTAAAATTTGAATTGGCATTATAAATCAATCAGAAAATACGTTAAAGTGTCTGATGACATTTTCTAAATAAAGCATGATTCCTATTTTCCTCACCACAAAAAAAGAAAAGAAAGCACATCTTGTAGATCTAGTTAAAACGTACGGCAAAAAAACAAAAACAAAAAAACACGATCTTAAATAGAACGGATAATTCCTTTGTCCGAAAGGCTCGTATACATTTTTGCGTGGCCAACCTTGCAACACAATATTTCAAAAAAAAATAAATAATAATAATAATAATAATGATAATTATAAAATAAAGATCACCGGGAATTTTATGAGAGTAAATTTATTGATTGATTGGATTCAATGAATACGGTTAAAGGGACATTTCATTCAAATTTCAATTTTTTAAAGTATGTCTTGATGCCAAGATTGTTTATTCTAATGAGTATAAATACTATTAGTTTTTTGAAGTTGTTGCCAATAAGCGAGAAACACGCACTTAAAGTTGAGACATAATCGATAAATTGCATATAAATCCGAACTGTTGTCCACAACAATTTGTTCAATTTTGACACAAAAATATAAATTTCTCGTAAACCGCGCAATATTTTGGCTTAAAATTTTCAGAATTTTCATAAGGAAATATGTTCTTTCAGATAAAAATAAAAGAAAAATTTATGACAAAAAATTCTGAAATGTCACTTTAAACATTCAACTGCCAACGTTATTTTTCAGCCGCTATCGCACCTAACCAATGATGCATTTCGTTTCCACATCCGGTACTACAACCACATCATTATTGATCTCCGGCTGCTTGCCCTCGTAGGTTTACGATTATACAAACATTGGTGGTAGATAGCATATTTGCCATTGCCGGGAATAAAACCCGGGTCCCATGGGTAAAAGTCTTATGTGCTTCCAACTGCTTTATAGTCGCCGATCGTGAGAATTAATGGAGAAATAAAACCAGAGAATAGTTAAATAAAACATGTCATTACATATAGATCTAGTATATGCAATTTGAAGGAAGATGAGTTTTCTTATATTGCCTATGAACAGGCCGAATACAACTTCTTGAATATGGGATTCACACACACAAAAAGAGGCCAATTACCATAAAAAATAATTCCTATATTTAAGACGGGTATGGCGGGGTTCCAACAGGGGTCCTTTGTGTAACAATCCTGGCGCATAACTACTTAATCCGAGTCTTCTCTGATGTAAATACGCTCTTTGATATTTTGATTTTTCGCTATTTACATCAGAGATCGTTGCTCTTTGAAAACAGCGGAAAGTTCGGTAACGTTACAAGTAGTGAAGTATCATATCGAATCACTCGGTAAAACACTGTAGGGTATAGATCAATTAATCATTTTTTGTCATACCTGACCAAAAATTTCATTTCAAATCGGCCTGCTGGAAGAGTATAACCTTTGGTTTTGAATGGAAGGTCAAGGTAAACAAAGGCTGCTCAGGTGAGGGTTGTTGCAAAACATTGCCTATAAACCTTTTGGAAATACTTTTTGGTCGTAATTTTTTCAGCAGCCATAACAATAAATGGTTCATTTATCGATACCATCAGGCGTTTTAAGGATATCGTTTAAGATCGGACGGTGAACGATGCGCAACATCGAGTTGCGAACTTCTTGATATTTTCAAAGAGCAACGCTCTCTGATGTAAATAGCGAAAAATCAAAATATCAAAAGGCGTATTTACATCAGAGAAGACTCGAATTAATAACTACTGTACCAGAACAGTCTTCCTAAGGTTAGAACGAGGGATCGTAACAGATATCGAGATAGCCCATTACCAAACAAGACCTGGTTTTGAAGTCTATAATAGAAAATTCTTTGGAAAACATTGAGACAAAAGAAGAAACTGCTGATAATCAGCAGTTTCTCCTTTTGTCTCAATATTTTCTGAGTTATATCATACACAAACCTCATCTCTATCAACATTCATTTTGTTGTCTGCCAAAGCTTTCAAATAGGATCACCCTAAATATTTGTATAGCGAATGACAACTGTATAATTATGTACTTACTATTACAATTCTTATAATAACCAACACCCACTTTTTCATCTCTCTCACAGGCGTGACCAGTAAAGTACATCGGTACGTCTGTGTTACATGTCATTGGGGTAGCTCTGCCATTCGCGCATGCAACATATCGATTGCAATATTGACAATCATAGTACAAACCATCTGGTCTCCATTTGCATCCATAGGGGTGAGAAGTTTGGACACAAGCTGAAAAAAGAAACAATGATAAACTAGACGTCTCTTCTGGAATTGTTGTTTAACGTTGAGCCCCTTTACAAACGACACAGTGGCGGACCCAGAGAGCGTTGGGCAGGGGTTTAAACGAACTACCCTCTGTAGCCAGGTTATTTCATTTTCATGCAGAAATTCAATCACAATTGTGTAATACTAGGAAAACGACCCCCCCCCCCCCTATTTGTATATTCGAATCCCCTCACAGAAATCCTGGATCTGCCGCAGCTACATAAGCAATCGATGAATTTTCCTATTTTTTCTCCAGAATCAGCATTTGTCAAATATTGAATTTATTCAGAAGACCTTATTATACGCCCGAAGTGTCGTATTATGTTATAGCCCCGCTCGTCCGTCTGTCTGTCCGTGTGTCTGTCTGTCTTTCTGTCTGTCCGTCCGTTAGCAATTTCTTGTGTGCGCAACTCCTCCTACAGTTTTGATGGGAGTTCTATCAAACTTGCCACAATGAATTTCCATGTCTAGTTGTGCACACTGCTTACGGAATTCAATTAACTCGTTTCGTTTTTAAATAATCTGCTATTGATTAACCCTTTCGATGCCAGAGAAATATTGGAAAATTGGTTCGTATTTGCCAGGCCATTTTCCAAGAAATTAGGAAAATGACGGCAGTGTAATAAATCAACTAATAACTAAACGAATTTTCAATAAAACCTTATATTTTCCGAAAGATAATTAAAAATGCTATCCAGTGAATATGTTTTAGTCGATTTTGAGTCACACAATGTTACATTTTGCTATCTTGAACTTTGACAACTGAAAAAAAATGACGAAATGCCGAAAAGCTTACCACCAGCTCGAACATTTTTTTCACTTTCCTCGCCTAACTCCAACAAACATTCCCTTTCAAAGTTAGTAGAATAATCAGCTGGTAGATTGTCTTGTTATATTAATACAACCTCATCCATCGTACATAATTTGAGCTTTCAAGACGCATTTTTCACTTTTTTGCACCACATGTGTTTTGCCGTCCGCCATCTTGTTTGACTTTCAATTTTCAAAGTCAAAATCCCAAGATTTATGCTATTTTTATGTTATTCTATGACGATTCTTCTATTTTTAGGTAAAATAAATCGAAGATGAATTATCATTGGTCAAATTTTTAGTCACGTTACGACTCGGTCTAAAGATAGAACAAAATATCGAGGGGTTTTCTCAGCCACGCGAGCGAACGGCATATGCCGTACCATGGCACTATAGCGACATTTTTGCTGGACGGCATATGCCGTACCCTGGCAGCGAAGGGGTTAAAAAATGCCCATTTTCTTGTGTGTGCAACTCCTCCTACAGTTTTTATCAGAAATTGATCAAACTTGCCACAATGAATTGCCACGGTGTCTAGTGGTACACACTGCTTACGGAATTTAGATAACTGTTTTCGTTCTTGAACTATCTGCCCTTGAATTTAAGAAAAAATACACATTTTCTCAAAAATGCCCATTTTCTCCTGTGCGCAACTCCCACATTTTCAACCAGAATTTAACCAAACTAGCCACAATAAATCTTTATGGTGTCTTTTTGTACAAACAAATTTTGATAATTTTTCATGTTTGAATTATCTGCGGTTGAATTGAAAAAATAGCCAAATTTACTGACAAGCCCCTCTCGGGCGTATATGCGCCGCTCTGCGAAGCTCTTGTTGTAAATACGTTCTTCATTCTATTGTTTGCATGATGGTAGCTTAATGCGCTATAACTCAATGTTTATAACTGTAGACTTGTATACAAACACTTCAATACTTCTTGGTATTGAAAATGACCCAACACAAACACTTTATATTTCGACAATAAACGAGTTAGGACATTAATTCGCTGGTATAGCTCACGATAAATGGTTTGTAATTGTTAAAACTATGTATTTAACCATGCTTTGAATGTTTGTATACACGTTTACAGGTTTAAACTTTGAGTTATTCTCCTTTATAATAGATTCACAATTAAACGAGAAGAAATTTCAGTTGTTTTGATAAAGCAATTCAGCTGTAATTATTCTCGTTTAATAGTGAATCGATTATAGTTGAAGATATTTTTATCATTATCATTGTTATCCTCATCATCATCCTCCACTTCTAAGGGGCGCAGTTGTTAGTGCATCTGCCTCTCATTCGAGAGGTCCCGGGTTCGATACCCGGCCGCGGAAAATACCCTTTCTGACAAAAAAGTCATCCATCAAAGGTTTTGATATTTTGGACCTATTTGGGGGAGCAGCTGGAGGCTCGGTTAGGATGTTGTGGTAGTACTGGTATGAAAAACAACAGGAATCCAAGGTAAAGTGCTCCAGCCACCGCAATAATTATTATGACGACATCAGTAGAAAACGGCGTTAAACACCAATAATAATCATCGTCATCATCATCATCATCATATTATCATTATTATTATAATTATTATTATTATTATTATTATTATTATTATTATTATTATTATTATTATTATTATTATTATTATTATTATTATTATTATTATTTTTAAGCCTATTAAACAATTGTCCCACAGAAAATGTAATAACGCAATCTCTTGCGCTATATTGTCTGTAGGTGCAATTCTGATTTTGACAGAAATAGATTACAAGTACATGAAATTATTTTTTCTTGAACAGTTGTGTAGATTATCATCTCATTATCTGGCAAAAAGTATATGTGACCCGTCACGCAAAATGGACCTTATCAGAAGTAAAGAAAGAAATCCACGTCATGTTGACAAACTTGTCAGACTCAGCGCTGGTCAACCAGATTCTTTACGCCAAAAACAAACATATAGTAAGATAGGGAAACATTCCAGATTTAGAAAATTACGTACAAGTGAAAAATGTCGGCCCTAGTCTGGCTGTGCGGACTGCTTAGACTGACTAGGGTAGATATTTTTACACTTCCTATAAGGTCCCTTTTAGCGTGATGGGTCACATATTTGTTAAAAAGTCAGTAACGTATCTGCATAGCTCTCCTTGTTCACGGTGTGGTCTTGTATAAACCTATCGAAGTACGGTCTGTTTTGGATAGTTTGAACACTTTATGAGCGCATCCTATTTCTCGCAAAAATTAGCCTGGTAATTTATTGTAAAATCTAAGGTTTGTGAAAAGTAGGATTCTATACCAAATTATATGCCAAAGTGTATGCACAAAGATCACTCA